>CM044052.1:18407500-18958252 GCA_024086825.1 Abrus pulchellus subsp. cantoniensis
TATCACACAACTGCAGAAAATTAGAAATATACAGATTAGGATCATCAGAATTCCACCAGAAAATTGGTCCTGCTGCACTAGGTGAAGTAAGGCTGGTTTTATCTCAAAATGATTGGCTTGAATGGTTGGTCTAACAATTGAAGAATTATAGCCTTGCATATCTGGAATTGCATAATCTCCTAGTGTTCTCATTCTATGCTGTTCTGCCATTTCAACTTTTGGAGTTGGTTGTCCAAAAGGTGAATGTTTCCTATTTGCAAAAGGAGTGACTTGAAATTATGGAGAATGTATAACCTCTAGATCACTGTCACTTTCTAAAAATCTCTCTGCTCTAGTCTCTTTTCTTAATCTCCTAAGAGTTCTATCAATGTCAGGATCAAAGACAAGAGTAGATTTATTTTTGTTTTTTCCGCGCATATACAACTAAACACAGATATAGTATAATGAAAACAGAAAACTGCACAGGTAATATAATATTTGCAGAAAATTTAAAGAAACATATACTCAATCTAGTTATTTTCCTGTTACTAATGATATTGAAACAAATTATTCCCTGGCAACGGCGCCAAAAACTTGTTACACTTTTTCAACTGCTGTTGGACTAAAAGTAAACTGACTAGCAAGTGTATTAGTGTTGTTGTAGCAAGTTATAAAAAATCTTAGAATCAAATTGAGTTCCAAGTATCGTCCTCAGGGAATAAAGTTCTCAATTACCACTTCACAAGATCACAATTAGTTGAGCTTTACAAATTTTAGATGGATTTGGTATGAATGCATCAAAAACGAAATTAGAATGTAAAACAGAACAGTTAGTACAAAAGTATATAGTAAACAGATATAAAAGGAGTAGTTAGGAAATTGTTTCACGAAAACTTCAACATTCAATCAATAAAGTTCTGAACTTTCAAAGGACAATCCCTTGTCTAAATGAATCTAGCATCTAATCAAATCACTCTAATCCCTTAGATCTAATCCAATCAAATGCTGCATTAAGTTTGAGAAACCAAAAGATTGCAAGATTAAGATATCTTATCCCTAAGAAACCAATAACCTTGGCAATTAATTCAGATCTGAGAAACAAATTCAATTCCCATTGATAACAGTTCCTCTATGATTAGTTGATCAAATTTCCATTCAATCACTACTTTAACAGCAGAATCAATCACTCAATCCAATCCAAAACTCAAAGTTCAGATCCAAAATCAATTCAACATTTCCATTTCAGATTCACAATTCCTAACCACAAAGAGTTTAGGCACACATTACAAAAAGAGAAGAGAAGAGAAGAGAAGAGAAGAAGAGAATGAACAAAGAAGAAACATCTTCAAACCAATCTCTAATATGATCCCTCAAGAAATGAAGCTTGGTGTTCGTCCTCAATCTCCCTCTCTAACTCTCTCAACAACAAAAACAAATGGAAAATGAAAAATGAACTAAAAAACTGCAAAATTCTTGAGCTAATTGCCTTTTATAGAATTCCCGCTCTGCTGGCGTGATCACTTTTTCCAGCAATAGTAATCACGCAGAGGCTAATTCTTCATTTCCACTTGCGTGTGTTCACTTTTGCTGGTGATAGTAGCCACGCGCACTTCAAAGTGTTCACTTTTGTTGAAAATAGTAGCCACGCAGAAGCTTACCTTGCTAATGTCATACGCGTGTTCACTTTTGCTAGAAATAGTGAACATGCAGAAGCTGCCTTCTTGCACGTGTTCACTTTTGTTGATAATAGTGAACACGCACAACTACTATTCTTGGAGGACTCTCTGGAACGCTCACTTTTTCTAGAAAAAGTGATCATGCAGAAGCTCTTCTCATTGCAACCTCTCTGGAACAATCACTTTTGCCAGCAAAAGTGATTACGCAAAAGCTATTCTTCATTTTATGGTTCTGAAGTGATCACTTTCACCAGCGAAAATGATCACTCAGAGGCTGTTCTTCAATTATCAACTTCTTTCCTCCAATTTTTGCTACTTTTCTTCTATTTTTCCTGTGATCATCCAATCCTCATGAACTTAGCTCAGAATTCCCTACAAAAGCATACTTGAAATGTCACTTTTTACATAGAAAATCAATGAATTTTAAAATAATTATGTTTAGAAGTGACATACAACATTTTATTATTTTTTAAAGGTTTTCTACTATTTCTAGCATGTTTTCTTTATTAATTGCACTAAAAGCTATTGTAAAATACTAGTAAAATATGGATTCATCATAACTCCTTGAATATAAATCCTAGGACTCAATGAAAGGGTTTCTCACCGCCTTATCCTCTTTTGGCACTCTCTAGTGGTTTTGCACCCAAGTTCCAGTTTTGGTCTCTTTTGGTCCTCTTTTGCTGAGCGACAAAGGAACGCGTGTGAAACTCGTCTTAGGCCTCTGAAACCCCTTGAATATCACTCCTAGGACTCAAATGAGGGGTTTCGCACTGCCTTCTCAGCTTCTAGCAATTACTGACGCCTTTGGAACCAAGTTCTGGTTTTGGTCACTTTTAGTCCCCTTTTGCTTAGCGGCAAACGAACACAGGTGAAACTCGTCTCAAGCTGCTGAAACTCCTTCAATATAACTCCTAGGACCCAAAGGAAGGGTTTCTCGCCACATTCTCTCCTTCTGGCACATTCTGGCGCCTTTCGACCCAAGTTCCGACTTTGGTCTCTTTTGGTCCTCTTTTGCTTAGCGACAAAGGAACCCGTGCGAAATGCGTCTCAGCCCGCTGAAACTCCTTGAATATCACTCCTAGGACTCAAAGGAAGGGTTTCTCACTGCCTTCTTAGCTTTTGCCAATTTCTGACGCCATTGGACCAAAGTTCTGGTTTTGGTCACTTTTGGTCCCTTTTTGTTTAGGGGCAAAGGAACACGGGCGAAACTCCTCTCAGGCCGCTGAAACTCCTTGAATATAACTCCTAGGACTGAAAGGAAGAGTTTCTGACCACATTCTCTCTTTCTGCCACATTTTGGCACCCTTGGATTCAAGTTTTGATTTTGGTATCTTTTGGTCCACTTTTGGTTAGTGGCAAAGGAACACGTGCGAAATGCGTCTCAGCCCGCTAGAACTCCTTGAATATCACTCCTAGGACTCAAAGAAAGGCTTTCTCACCACCTTCTCCCCTTCAGCACTTTCTGGCACCTTTGGAGCCAAGTTTCAATTTTGGACTCTTTCAGTCCCCTTTTGCTTACTGGAAAAGGAACACTTTCTAAACTCGTCTTAGGCCGTTGAAACTCTTTGAATGTCACTCCTAGGACTCAAAGGAAGGGTTTCTCGCCTCGTTCTCCCCTTCTGGCAATTTTTAACACCTTTGGAACCAAGTTCCAATTTTTGTCACTTTTGGTTCCCTTTTGCTTACTGGCAAAAGAACACGTGCGAAACTCTTCCTAGGCCACTAAAACTCTTTGAATATCACTCCTAGGAGTCAAACAAAGGGTTCTCACCACCTTCTCCCCTTCTGGCACTTTTTGGCGCTTTAGCACCCAAGTTTCGATTTTGGTCTCTTTTGGTCCCCTTTTGCTTAGCGGGAAAGGAACACGTGCAAAACTCGTCTCAGGCCGCTGAAACTCCTTGAATATCACTCCTAGGACTCAAAAGAAAGGTTTCTCACTGCCTTCTCCCCTTCTAGCAATTTCTGACCCCTTAAGACCGAAGTTTCGGTTTTGGTCACTTTTGGTCCCTTTTTCCTTAGCGGCAAAAGAACACGTGCAAAACTCTTCCTAGGCCACTGAAACTCTTTGAATATCACTCCTAGGACTCAAACAAAGGGTTTCTCACCACCTTCTCCCCTTCTGGCGCTTTTGCACCCAAGCTTCTGTTTTGGTCTCTTTTGGTCCCCTTTTGCTTAGCGGCAAAGGAACACGTGCGAAACTCGTCTCAGGCCGTTGAAACTCCTTAAATATCACTCCTAGGACTCAAAGGAAGAGTTTCTCACCACCTTCTTCCCTTGTGGCACTTTCTGGAGCTTTTGCACCGAAGTTTCAATTTTGGCCTATCTTGGTCCCTTTTTGCTTAGGGGCAAAGGAACACGTGTGAAACTCATCTCAGGCCGCTGAAACTCCTTGAATATAACTCCTAAGACTCAATGAAAGGGTTTCTCACTGCCATATCCTCTTTTGGCACTTTCTGGCGCTTTTGCAACCAAGTTCCAATTTTTGTCTCTTTTGCTCCCTTTTTGCTTAGCGACAAAGGAACACGTGTGAAACTCGTTTTAGGCCGCCGAAACTCATTGAATATCAGTCCTAGGACTCAAAGGTGGAGTTTCTCACTGCCTTCTCAACTTCTGGCAATTACTAACACCTTTGGACCCAAGTTCTGGTTTTAGTCACATTTAGTCCCCTTTTGCTTAGCGGCAAAACGAACACGGGTGAAACTCGTCGCAGGCCATTAAAACTTCTTCAATATAACTCCTAGGACTCAAAGGAAGGGCTTCTCGCCACATTCTCTCCTTCTGGCACATTCTGGCGCCTTTGGACCCAAGTTCTGATTTTGGTCTCTTTTAGTCCCCTTTTGCTTAGCGGTAAAGGAATAGGTACGAAATGCGTCTCAGCTTGCTGAAACTCCTTGAATATAACTCCTAGGACTCAAAAAAAGGGTTTCCCACCACCTTCTCCCCTTTGGCACATTCTGGCGCTGTTGGAGCCAAGTTTCAGTTTTGGTCTCTTTCGACCCCCTTTTGCTTACCGGAAAAGGAGCACTTGCGAAACTCGTCCCAAAGCACTAAAACTCCTTGAATATAACTCCTAGGACTCAAAGGAAGGGTTTCTCGCCACCTTCTCCTCTTGTTGCACTTTCTGACACTATTGAACCCAAGTTCTGGTTTTGGTCACTTTTGGTCCTTTTTTGTTTAACGGCAAAGGAACACGGGCGAAACTCGTCTCAAGCCGCTGAAACTCCTTGAATATCACTCCTAGGACTCAAAGGAAGGGTTTCTGACTGCCTTCACAGCTTCTAGCAATTACTGACGCCTTTGGACCTATGTTCTGATTTTGGTAACTTTTAGTCCCCTTTTACTTAGCGGCAAACGAACACGGGTGAAACTCGTCTCTAGCCGCTGAAACTCCTTCAATATAACTCCTAGGACTCAAAGGAAGGGTTTCTCGCCACATTCTCTCCTTCTGGCACATTTTGGCGCCTTTGCATCCAAGTTCTGATTTTGGTCTCTTTTAGTCCCCTTTTGCTTAGCGGCAAAGGAATACGTGCGAAATGCGTCTCAGCTCGCTGAAACTCCTTGAATATCACTCCTAGGACTCAAAGAAAGATTTTCTAACCACCTTCTCCCCTTTGGCACATTCTGGCGCCTTTAAAGCCAAGTTTCAGTTGTGGTCTCTTTCGAGCCCCTTTTGCTTACCGACAAAGGAACACTTGCGAAACTCATCTCAGGCCACTGAAACTCCTTGAATATCACTCCTACGACTTAATAGAAGGGTTTCTCACTGCTTTCTCCCCTTCTAGCAATTTCTAACACCTTTAGACCCAAGTTTCAGTTTTGGTCACTTTTGGTCCCTTTTTCCTTACTGACAAAAGAACTCGTGCGAAACTCTTCCTAGGCCACAGAAACTCCTTGAATATCACTCCTAGGACTCAAAGAAAGGGTTTCTCACCACCTTCTCCTCTTCTGAAACTTTTTGGCGCTTTTGCACCAAGTTCCGATTTTTGTCTCTTTTGGTCCCCTTTTGCATAGCGGCAAAGAAAACGTGCGAAACTCGTCTCAGGCCGCTGAAACTCCTTGAATATCACTCCTAGGACTCAAAGGAAGGGTTTTTCACCACCTTCTCCCCCGTCTGGCAATTTTTGACACCTTTAGACCCAAGTTTCAGTTTTGTTCACTTTTGGTCCCTTTTTGCTTAGTGGCAAAGGAACTCGTGCGAAACTCTTCCTAGGCTGCTGAAACTCCTTGAATATCACTCCTAGGACTCAAAGAAAGGGTTTCTCACTACTTTCACCCCTTCTATCACTTTCTAGCACCTTTGGACCCAAGTTTCAGTTTTGGTCTTTTTTGGCCCCCTGTTGGTAAGCGGCAAAGGAACACGTGCGAAACTCGTCTCAGGCCGTTGAAAGTCCTTGAATATAACTCCTAGCTCAGACTCAATGGAAGGGTTTTTCACTGCCTTATCCTTTTGTGGCACTTTCTTGCACTTTTGCACCTAAGTTCCAGTTTTTGTCTCTTCTAGTCCCCTTTTGCTTAGCGACAAAGGAACACGTGTGAAACTCGTCTTAGGCCGCTGTAACTCATTGAATATCACTCCTAGGACACAAAGGTGGGGTTTCTCACTGCCTTCTCAGCTTCTGCCAATTACTGACGCCTTTAGAACCAAGTTCTGGTTTTGGTCACTTTTAGTCCCTTTTTGCTTAGCGGCAAAACGATCACGGGTGAAACTCGTCTCAGACCGCTGAAACTCCTTCAATATAACTCTTAGGACTCAAAGGAAGGGTTTTTCGCCACATTCTCTCCTTCTGGCACATTCTGGCGCCTTTGGACCCAAGTTCTGATTTTGGTCTCTTTTGGTCCCCTTTTGCTTAGCGACAAAGGAACACGTGCGAAATGCGTCTCAGCTCACTGAAACTTCTTGAATATCAGTCCTAGGACTAAAAAAAAGGGTTTCTAACCACCTTCTCCCTTTCAGCACATTCTGGCGCCTTTGGAGCCAAGTTTCAGTTTTGGTCTCTTTCGACCGCCTTTTGCTTACCCGCAAAGGAACACTTGCGAAACTCGTCTCAGGTAGCTGAAACTTCTTGAATATAACTCTTAGGACTCAAAGGAAGGGTTTCCCACCACCTTCTCCCCTTGTGGCACTTTCTAGCGCTTTAGCACCCTTTTGCTTAGCGGCAAACGAACACAGGTGAAACTCGTCTCAAGCTGCTGAAACTCCTTCAATATAACTCCTAGGACTCAAAGGAAGGGTTTCTCGCCACCTTCTCCTCTTGTTGCACTTTCTGACGCTATTGAACCCAAGTTCTGATTTTGGTCTCTTTTGGTCCCCTTTTGCTTAACAGCAAAGGAACACCTGTGAAACTCATCTCCGGCCGCTGAATCTCTTTGAATATCACTCCTAGAACTCAAAGGAATGGTTTATCACCGCCTTCTTAGCTTCTGTCAATTTCTGACGCCTTTGGACCAATGTTCTGGTTTTGGTCACTTTTGGTCCTTTTTTGTTTAACGGCAAAGGAACACGGGCGAAACTCGTCTCAAGCCGCTGAAACTCCTTGAATATCACTCCTAGGACTCAAAGGAAGGGTTTCTGACTGCCTTCACAGCTTCTGGCAATTACTGACGCCTTTGGACCTATGTTCTGATTTTGGTAACTTTTAGTCCCCCTTTACTTAGCGGCAAACGAACACGGGTGAAACTCGTCTCTGGCCGCTGAAACTCCTTCAATATAACTCCTAGGACTCAAAGGAAGGGTTTCTCGCCACATTCTCTCCTTCTGGCACATTTTGGCGCCTTTGCATCCAAGTTCTGATTTTGGTCTCTTTTAGTCCCCTTTTGCTTAGCGGCAAAGGAATACGTGCGAAATGCGCCTCAGCTCGCTGAAATTCCTTGAATATCACTCCTAGGACTCAAAGAAAGAGTTTCTAACCACCTTCTCCCCTTTGGCACATTCTGGCGCCTTTAAAGCCAAGTTTCAGTTGTGGTCTCTTTCGAGCCCCTTTTGCATACTGACAAAGGAACACCTGCGAAACTCATCTCAGGCCGCTGAAACTCCTTGAATATCACTCCTACGGCTTAATAGAAGGGTTTCTCACTGTTTTCCCCCTTTCTAGCAATTTCTAACGCCTTTAGACCCAAGTTTCAGTTTTGGTCACTTTTGGTCCTTTTTTCCTTACTGACAAAAGAACTCATGCGAAAATCTTCCTAGGCCACAGAAACTCCTTGAATATCACTCCTAGGACTCAAAGAAAGGGTTTCTCACCACCTTCTCCTCTTCTGAAACTTTCTGGCGCTTTTGCACCAAGTTTCGATTTTTGTCTCTTTTGATCCCCTTTTGCTTAGCGGCAAAGAAAACGTGCGAAACTCGTCTCAGGCCGCTGAAACTCCTTGAATATCACTCCTAGGACTCAAAGGAAGGGTTTTTCACCAACTTCTCCCCCGTCTGGCAATTTTTGACACTTTTAGACCCAAGTTTCAGTTTTGATCACTTTTGGTCCCTTTTTGCTTAGTGGCAAAGGAACTCGTGTGAAACTCTTCCTAGGCTGCTGAAACTCCTTGAATATCACTCCTAGGACTCAAAGAAAGGGTTTCTCACTACTTTCACCCCTTCTATCACTTTCTAGCACCTTTGGACCCAAGTTTCAGTTTTGGTCTTTTTTGGCCCCCTGTTGGTAAGCGGCAAAGGAACACGTGCGAAACTCGTCTCAGGCCGTTGAAAGTCCTTGAATATAACTCCTAGGAGTCAAAGGAAGGGTTTTTCGCCACATTCTCTCCTTCTGGCACATTCTGGCGCCTGTGGACCCAAGTTCTGATTTTGGTCTCTTTTGGTCCCCTTTTGCTTAGCGACAAAGGAACACGTGCGAAATGCATCTCAACTCACTGAAACTTCTTGAATATCACTCCTAGGACTAAAAAAAAGGGTTTCTAACCACCTTCTCCCTTTCAGCACATTCTGGCGCCTTTGGAGCCAAGTTTCAGTTTTGGTCTCTTTCGACCGCCTTTTGCTTACCGGCAAAGGAACACTTGCGAAACTCGTCTCAGGTAGCTGAAACTTCTTGAATATAACTCCTAGGACTCAAAGGAAGGGTTTCCCACCACCTTCTCCCCTTGCGGCACTTTCTAGCGCTTTAGCACCCAAGTTCCAGTTTTGGTCTCTTTCGACCCCCTTTTGGTTACCGGCAATGGAACACATATGAAACTCGTCCCAAGCCACTGAAACTCCTTGAATATAACTCCTAGGACTCAAAGGAAGGGTTTCTCACTACCTTCACCCCTACTAGCACTTTTTATAGCCTTTGGACCCAAGTTTCAGTTTTGGTCTTTTTTGGCCCCCTGTTGGTTAGTGGCAAAGGAATACGTGCAAAATGCGTCTCAGCTCGCTGAAACTCCTTGAATATCACTCCTAGGACTCAAAGAAAGGGTTTCTAACCACCATCTCCTCTTCGGCACATTCTGGCGCCTTTGGAGGCAAGTTTCAGTTGTGGTCTCTTACGAGCCCCTTTTGCTTACCAGCAAAGGAACACTTGCGAAACTCATCTCAGGCCGCTGAAACTCCTTGAATATCACTCCTAGGGCTTAATAGAAGGGTTTCTCACCGCCTTCTCCCCTTCTAGCAATTTCTGACGCATTTAGACCCAAGTTCCGATTTTGGTCGCTTTTGGTCCCTTTTTCCTTATAGACAAAAAAACTCATGCGAAACTCTTCCTAGGCCACTGAAACTCCTTGAATATCACTCCTAGGACTCAAAGAATGGGTTTCTCACCACCTTCTCCCTTTTGGCACTTTCTGGCGCTTTAGCACCCAAGTTCTCACTGTAGTCTCTTTTGGTCCCTTGTTGCTTAGCGGTAATGAAAACGTGCGAAAATCGTCTTAGGCCGCTAAAACTCCTTGAATATCACTCCTAGGACTCAAAGGAAAGGTTTCTCACCACCTTCTTCCCTTCTGGCAATTTTTGACACCTTTGGACCCAAGTTTCACTTTTGATCACTTTTGGTCCCTTTTTGCTTAGCGGCAAAGGAACTCGTGTGAAACTCTTCCTAGGCTGCTGAAACTCCTTGAATATCACTCCTAGGACTCAAAGAAAGGGTTTCTCACTACCTTCACCCCTTCTAGCACATTCTAGCACCCTTGGACCCAAGTTTCAGTTTTGGGTTTTTTTGGCCCCCTGTTGGTTAGCGGCAAAGGAACACGTGCGAAACTCGTCTCAGGCCATTGAAAGTCCTTGAATATAACTCCTAGCTCGGACTCAATGGAAGCGTTTCTCACCGCCTTATCCTCTTGTGGCACTTTCTGGCACTTTTGCACCCAAGTTCCATTTTTCGTCTCTTTTGGTCCCCTTTTGCTTAGCGGCAAAGGATCACGTGTGAAACTCATCCTAGGCCGTGTGAAACTCCTTGAATATCAATCTTAAGACTCAAAGGAGGGGTTTCTCACCGCCTTCTTAGCTTCTGGCAATTTCTGACGCCTTTGGACCCAAGTTCTGGTTTTGGTCACTTTTAGTCCCCTTTTGCTTAGCGGCAAAGGACCACGGGTGAAACTTGTCTCAGGCCGCCTTCAATATAACTCCTAGGACTCAGAAGAAGGGTTTCTCGCCATATTCTCTCCTTCTAGCACATTCTGGCGCCTTTGGACCCAAGTTCCAATTTTGGTCTCTTTTAGTCCCCTTTTGCTTAGCTGCAAAGGAACACATGCGAAATGCGTCTCAGCCCGCTGAAACTCCTTGTATATCACTCCTACGACTCAAAGAAAGGGTTTCTCACAAGCTTCTCCCCTTCAGCACTTTCTGGCGCCTTTGGGGCCAAGTTTCAGTTTTGGTCTGCTTCGACCCCCTTTTGCTTACCGGCAATGGAACACTTGCGAAACTCGTCTCAGGCCGCTGAAACTCCTTGAATATAACTCCTAGGACTCAAAGGAAGGGTGTCCTACCACCTTCTCCCCTTGTGGCACTTTCTGGTGCTTTTGCACCCAAGTTCCAGTTTTAGTCTCTTTTTGTCCCTTTTTGCTTAGCGGCAAAGGAACACGTGCAAAACTCGTCTTAGGCCATTAAAACTCCTTGAATATCACTCCTAGGACTGAAAGGAAGGTTTTCTCGCCACCCTCTCCCCTTTGGGTAATTTTTGACACCTTTAAACCCATGTTTCGGTTTTGATCACTTTTGGTCCCTTTTTGCATAGTTGCAAAGGAACTCATGCGAAACTCTTCCTAAGCTGCTGAAACTCCTTGAATATCACTCCTAGGAATGAAAGAAAGGGTTTCTCACTACCTTCTCCTCTTTTAGCACTTTCTAGTGCCTTAGGACCCAAGTTTCTAGCGGCAAAGAAACACGTGTGAAACTCGTCTCAGGCCACTGAAACTCCTTGAATATAACTTGTAGGACTCAATGGAAGGGTTTCTCACCGCCTTATCCTCTTATGGCACTTTCTGGCACTTTTGCAGCCAAGTTCCAGTTTTGGTCTCTTTTGGTACCCTTTTGCTTAGCGGCAAAGGAACACGTGTGTAACTCGGCTTAGGTCACTGAAACTCCTTGAAAGTCACTTCTAGGACTCAAACAATGGGTTTCTCACCGCCTTCTCAGCTTCTGGCAATTTCTGACGCCTTTGGACCCAAGTTTTGGATTTGGTCACTTTTAGTGCCCTTTTGCTTAGCAGCAAGGGAACACGTGCGAAATGCGTCTTAGCCCGCTGAAACTCCTTGTATATCACTCCTAGGGCTCAAAGAAAGGGTTCTCACCACCTTCTTCCCTTCGGCAAGTTTCAATTTTGGTCTCCTTTGACCCCCTTTTGCTTACCGACAAAGGAACACTTACGAAACTTGTCTCAGCCCACTGAAACTCCTTGAATATAACTCCTAGGACTCAAAGGAAGGGTGTGCCACCACCTTCTCCCCTTGTGGCACTTTCTGGCAATTTTGCACCCAAGTTCCTGTTTTGGTCTCTTTTGGTCCCATTTTACTTTGTGGCGAACGAACACATGCGAAACTCGTCTCAGGCAGCTGAAACTCCTTGAATATCACTCCTAGGACACAAAGGAAGGGTTTCTCGCCACCTTCTCCCCTTCTGGCACTTTCTGGCACTTTTGCACCCAAGTTTTCGATTTTGGTCTCTTTTGGTACCTTTTTTCTTAGCGGCAAAGGAACATGTGCGAAACTCGTCTCAGGCCGCTGAAACTCCTTGAATATCACTCCTAGGACTCAAAGGAAGGGTTTCTAGCCACCTTCTCCCTTTCTGGCAATTTTTGACCCCTTTGGACCTAGGTTTCAGTTTTGATCACTTTTGGTCCCTTTTTGCTTAGCGGCAAAGGAACTCGTACAAAACTCTTCCTAGGCCGCTGAAACTCCTTGAATATAACTCCTAGGGCTCAATGGAAGGGTTTCTCACCGCCTTATCCTCTTCTGACAATTTCTGGGGCTTTTGCACCCAAGTTCAGTTTTGGTCACTTTTGGCCCCTTGTTGGTTAGCGGCAAAGGAACACGTACGAAACTCATCTTAGGCCGTTGAAACTCCTTGAATATCACTTTTATGACGCAAAGGAAGGGTCTCTCACCATCTTCTCCCCTTCTCCCCTTTTGCCAATTTTTGACGCCTTTGGACCCAAGTTCTAGTTTTGGTCACTTTTGGTCCCCTTTAGCTTTGCGGCAAAGGAACACATACGAAACTCTACTCAGGCCGCTGAAACTCCTTGAATATCAATAATAGGACTCAAACAAAGGGTTTCTCACCACTCTCTCCCCTTCTAGCACTTTCGGGCACCATTGTACCCAAGTTTTGGTTTTGCTCTCTTTTGCCCCCCTTTTTTTTACCGGCGAAGGAACACTTGCGAAACTGGTCTCAAGCCGCCGAAACTCCTTGAATATCACTCCTAGGACTCAAAAGAAGGGTTTCTCACTGCCTTCTCCCCTTCCAGCAATTTCTGACACCTGTGGACCCAAGTTCCAGTTTTGGTCACTTTTGGTCCCCTTTTTCTTATCGACAAAGGAACACATACGAAACTCTACTCAGGCCGCTGAAACTCCTTGAATATCAATAATAGGACTCAAACAAAGGGTTTCTCACCACTCTCTCCCCTTCTAGCACTTTCGGGCACCATTGTACCCAAGTTTTGATTTTGGTCTCTTTTGCCTCTTTTTGCTTATCGGCAAAGGAACACTTGCGAAACTTCTCTAAGGCTGCTAAAACTCCTTGAATATAACTCCTAGGACTCAAAGGAAGGGTTTCTCACCGCCTTCTCCCTTTCTGCCAATATTTGATGCCTTTAGACCCAAGTTCTGTTTTTGGTCACTTTTGGTCCCCTTTTGCTTACCGGTAAAGGAACATGTGCGAAACTCTATCCTGGCCAATGAAACTCCATGAATATTATTCCTAGGACTCAAACCAATGGTTTCTCACCACTCTCTCCCTTTCTGGCACCTTTGGACCCCAGTTTCAGTTTTGGTCTCTTTTGGCCCCTTTTTGCTTACTAGCGAAAGAACAAAGGCTTTCTCACCACTCTCTCCCCTTCTGGCACTTTCTGGTGCCTTTGGACCCAAGTTTCAATATTGGTCTCTTTTTGCCCTTTTTTGCTTATCGGCAAAGAAACACTTGCAAAACTCGTCTCAGGCCGTTGAAACTCCTTGAATATCACTCCTAGGACTCAAAGAAAGGGTTTCTCACCACTCTTTACCCTACTGGCACTTTCTGGCACCTTTGGACCCAGTTTCGGTTTTGGACTCTTTTGGCCCCCTTTTGCGTAGCAGCAAAAGAACATGTGCGAAACTCATCATAGGCTGCTGAAACTTCTTAAATATCCCTCCTAGGACTCAAAGCAAGGGTTTTTCACCGCCTTCTCCCCTTCTGTCATTTTCTGGCTCCTTTTGACCCAGGTTCCAATTTTGGTCTCTTTTGGCCCTTTTGTGCTTACTGGCAAAGAAACATTTGCGAAACTCGTCTCAAGCCTCTGAAACTCCTTTCATATACCTCCTAGGAATCAAAGGAAGGGTTTCTCACCACCTTCTCCCCTTGTGGCACATTCTAGCGCCTTTGCACCCGAGTTCTTGTTTTGGTCTCATTTGGTCCCCTTTTGATAAACGAAATAGGAACTCGTGCGAAACTCATCTTTGGCAGCCGAAACTCCTTGAATATTACTCCTAGGACTCAAAGAAAGGGTGTCTCACCACCTTCTCCCTTTCTGGCACTTTTCGGTGATTTTGCAACTAGGTTCTGATATTGGTCTCTTTTGGTCCCTTTTTGCTTAGCGGCAACGGAACACGTGCGAAACTCGTCTCAGGCCGCTGAAACTCCTTGAATATCACTCCTTCGACTCAAAAGAAGGGTTTCTCACTACCTTCTCCCCTTCTAGCAATTTCTGACGCCTTTGGACCCAAGTTCCAATTTTGGTCACTTTTGGTCCCCTTTTGCTTACCAGCAAAAGTACACATGCAAAACTTTTCCTAGGCCAATGAAACTCCTTGAATATCACTCTTAGGACTCAAACAAAGGGTTTGTCACCACTTTCTCCCCTTGTGGCACTTTCTGGCTCTTTTGCACCCAAGTTTTGATTTTGGTCTCTTTTGGTCCCCTTTTGCTTAGCGGCATAGGAACATGTGCGAAACTCGTCTCAGGCCGCTGAAACTCCTTGTGTCACGACCCCTTTTTATAAGGGACCGAGAACATTGTTTCTACACCACATACTTATTTAAAATAGGTAAATAAACAGAGAATATAAGTATAAAAAAAATTCACTTCTCATTCAAAGTAAAAATGAAGTTCCTTACAACAAATATCCAACAGATCAACATAATATTACATTTAGTTTATAATATTCAAAATACCAAAAAAATTATAATACGTGACTCCCTCGACATGAGGTCTCATATATAAAGAAAAAGGACTTTGATGCATTATTACTCAACTCCAGCTTCTAATTTTTCTTCACTGGCCCCTCAGCCTGTGAAGTAGATGCAACACCTGCTACATCTGCTCACGTACCACCGTACGATCATCGCAGTACACACGCACACAACGACATAGAAAGAAATGCAAGGGTGAGCTTACCAAACATAAAATAAAATTATATATATATAGAGCAAAATATTTCTCATAGCAACAACCCCATGCATTTCCAGCCCATCTAATGCACAGCATGAAAACGGCTTCCAACTGGTTTCACAGCCTAAGTAATCCAGAAGGAACCGAGCCGGTCCGGGAGCGACCCATTCCGGTATCTGGATCCAGATAAAGACAAAGACAAAGAAGCTCAAAGATGAACTTACCGTTACATGTCTACCCACCTAAACATGTAACTCGGCTCTATAATAATGCAAAACATATATCTCAGCATGATGCACGCCACCAAAATTATTTTAACAGCTCAACTACGGCAAGTTTATAATAGATCAGCCAAAATCTCAGCATTTTAAACTAATTACAACAGTTACAGCTTAGAAAATAGCTTTTATTCAATAGATCTAACAAAATCATATCAAAATATCTTGAAATAGCATATTAAACCGTTCAAAACATAGTTCATAGGTTAAAGTAAACTCCCCTTACCTCAGAAAGATGATTCACACTAGATCTACCGAATATTACTTGATTATAACAAAATTCACCGAAGATTCAGCTTTAGAACGGAGTTTCTCCTAAGAACACCATGAATTTCTATAAGAAAGAGAAGGAGAAGAGAAACGAACGGTAAATCTAGCTTCAAACTTAAAGAAACTTACTTCCAATCCTTCAGAATAGATGTAGAATCTCAGATCTGGCGAGAAATCTAAGTTTAGGAAGGTTTAGTATGAGAGAAATGGTGGTTTACGGCCTTAGAACCTTTGAGAACCTTGGATAGAGGTGAAGAAATGAAATTTCGTGTGAAACCCCCTTTTTATAGAAAATTTTCGAAATTTACTGTTCACGACGGAATTTACTATTCATCGCCGGAAACACTGTTCACCGCCTTACTGTTCACGCGGAAAATACTGTTCAGGGCACTATTCACGCCGAAAAACACTGTATACGCGTACTGTACACACACTGTACGCGTATGTGACGTCACCGATGACGTCAGCAGTCACTGTACATACGCGGTTGGTACTGTTCATACACGGTTTGTACGCGGTTTGCACTGTTCATACGCGGTTGCACTGTTCACACGGTACTGTTCACTCTTTTTTTTTTTTTTTTTTAAATTTCAACTCCATCTAAATATATTCCAATACCAAATAATCCTTCAATTAACATTGAACAAGTATAAAATATTATAGATTACTCAATAATAAATTAGAAGCCTGACACCTTGAATATCACTCCTAGTTCTCAAAGGAAGGGTTTCTTGCCACCTTCTCCTCTTCTGGCAATTTTTTACACCTTTGGACCCAAGTTCCGATTTTGGTCACTTTTGGTCCCCTTTTGCTTAGCGGCAAGGGAACACGTGCGAAACTCGTCTCAGGCCACTGACACTCCTTGAATATCACTCCTGGGACTCAAACAAAGGGTTTCTCACTACTCTCTCCCCTTCAGGCACTTTCAGGCGCCTTTGGACCCAAATTTTAGTTTTGGTCTCTTTTGGCCCCTTTTGCTTACAAGGGAAGGAACATGTGCAAAACTCGTCTCAGGCCACTGAAACTCCTTGAATATCACTCCTAGCACTCAAAGGAAGGATTTCTCACCGCCTTCTCCCATTCTGCCAATTACTCCTAGGACTCAAACAAAGGGTATCTCACCACTCTCTCCCCTTCTGACACTTTTTGGCGCCTTTAGACCCAAGTTTTGATTGTGGTCTCTTTTGGCCCCCTTTTGCTTAACACGTGCGAAACTCGTCTTAGGCCATTGAAACTCCTTGAATATCACTCCTAGCACTCAAGGAAAGGGTTTCACACCACTCTCTTCCCTTTTCGAACTTTTTGGCGCATTTGGACACAAGTTCTAATTTTGGTCACTTTTGGTCCTTTTTTGCTTATCGGCAAAGGAACACGTGAGAAACTCGTCTCAGGCCGCTGAAACTCCTTGAATATCACTACTAGGATCCAAAAGGAAGGGTTTCTCACCACCTGCTCCCCTTCTGGCACTTTCTGACACCTTTAGACCCAAGTTTCGATTTTGGTCACTTTTGGTTCCCTTTTGCTTAATGGCAAAGGAACACGTGCCAAACTCGTCTTAGGCCACTGAAACTCCTTGAATATCACTCCTAGGACTCAAAGAAAGGGTTTCGCACAACTCTCTCCCCTTCTGGCACTTTTTGGCGACTTTGGACACAAGTTCTAATTTTGGTCACTTTTGGTCCCTGATGAATCCATATTTTTACGAATATTCTAGCATAATTCTAACACATTTGATAAGAAAAATATATGAAGAAAGCAGAAAAACTCAGAAAAAGTGAAGGAATTGAAGTTTTCTTTAATTTTGTAGCTATCTTAGTAATTGTGAAATTTTTGGTTAGAAATTAAGTTTTTAATCTGGTTTTTGAAGGAATAATTTGAGCAAAGATCATGAAAAGGGAGGCTTGATGACAAGGAAGAAGAAAGAAGCAAGTTTGGACTCCAAAATCACAAGAACAAGAAAATGCAGACTGGGCGTGATCACTGTTGTCAGTGAAAGTGATCACTCCAGAGTTCAAAGAAGAAGTGAAGCCTGGGCGTTACCACTTTTATCATTAAAAGTGAGCGTTCTAGAGAGGCAAAATATCAGGAAAGCTCTGCGTAACCACTATTATCCTCGAAAGTGAATGATCCAGAGAGCCTTCAACTTGGCAAGTTACGTGTTATCACTTTTTTCTCATAAGAGTGATCACACGCAACCACTTGAGCTCTGCTTTGTCACTTTTATCAGCAAGAGTGATAGTTCTAGAGAGCGGTCAATATCAGGAAAGTGCACGTGGCCACTTTTTCTCATAAAAGTGTTAACGCACAACAATAAACCTTCTGTGTAGCGACTATTTTTCATAAAAGTGATGACGTGCAAATTTAGGAAATTTTATATATACCAGAAACATTCCGGAATTAAGGGATTCTATTCATTTTTCAGTTTTGTTAGTTAGATTCTCGGAGCTTCACGAAGAGGAATTAGAGTGAAGTAAGCTTCCATGGTGTTTCTTCTTATCTTCTTCTCTTTCTTTTTCTTTCTCTGCTATCATAGCTGTGTAATTTCTTTATAGTTAGGGATTGTAGATCTGAAACGAACATGTTGAATTGATTTAGATCTAAATTTCAAGCTTTGGAATAGATTGAGTGATTAATTCTGCACTTTACGTAGTAATTGAATGGAAATTTGGTTAACTAATTTCAGAGGAACTCTTATCAATGGAAATTGAATTTGTTCTTCAGATCTGAACCAATCACTGAGATTATAGTTTTCTTAGGGATAAAAGGCTTTGATCTTGCAATCTTCTGGTTTCTTACACTTAAAGTAATATTGAATTGAATCAAATCTAAGGAATTAGAATGGTTTAATTGAATGTTAGGTTCAATGAGTTAAGGAATTAACCTCTAAACAATACAACGTGAAACTGATTGTCATTCTTTCCAATTGCTTGCTACATTAGAGTTTTAGTGAAGCAACTCCCTAGCTATGGTTTTTCTCTCTGTTATAACATAATTGTTTGTTCATTGTTCTGTTTCTGCAAGTTTTTTTTACTCTTAATTGTTCTGGTTTGCTATTATTACATGTTACTACTCTCCTTCCAATTTTGAAAAGCTCAAATGGTTATAATTCTATGAAGTGGTACTTGAAATCTAAATTCCCTATGGAGACAATATTTGGATCTTAATTTTACTCATTACTTGTTGTAATCCTAGTGCACTTGCTAGTGTTAGATTGCGAACAACAAGTTTTTGGCACCGTTGCCGGGTAATTATGTATTTCAATATCATTAGTAGTAGAAAAGTAACTAGATTGAGCATTTATTTTGTTGTCATTGTTCTGCATAATCAGAATTTCTATTTTACATATTTTTACATGATTTTACAATTCTGCAACTATTAGATTTTAGTGTCTATATGTTTTACTGATAGATTTTGCACGATTTCTATTGTGCATTTCTGAATATTGATTGTAGTCTAATTTTGTTTCATTGTAATTTGTATATGCGTGGTAAAAACAAGAATAAATCAATTCTGGTCTTTGATCCTAACATAGACATAACCTTGAGAAGATTGAGAAAAGAGTCTAGACCAGAAAAAGTCATAGGAAGTGATAGTGAATTAGAAGCTGTCTATTCTCCAGAAATTCAGAGTAATCCTAGAGTGAAAAGAACACCTACACCTTTTAGACAACCAAATCCAGCAATAGAGATGGCAGAGCAAAATAGAATTAGAACATTAGGAGACTATCCAATTCCTAACATGCAAGGTTTTAACTCTTCTATAATTAGGCCAACTATTCAAGCCAACCATTTTGAGATTAAACCTGCCCTACTACACAAAGTCCAACAGGATCAGTTTTCTGGTGGAAATTCTGATGATCCTAACCTTCATATTTCAAATTTTTTGCAGCTATGTGACACCATAAGAATGAATGGAGTTAGTGAAGAAGCTATCAGATTGAGACTATTTCCTTTTTCCTTGAGAGATAGAGCAAAATGATGGTTACAAGCTCAAGGACAAGGAAGCATTACAACCTGGAGAGAACTTGTGAATAAGTTTCTAACTAAGTACTTCCCTCCATCCAAAGCTGCTAAGTTGATGCAGCAATAAGAACAATGGTTGATGCTGCTGCTGGAGGTTCATTAAATACAAAGTCCTTGGAAGAAGCTCCGAGAATTATTAAGATGATGGCATCTTCAATGTATCAGAATTTAAACTCAAGAAATCATGGAAGAAACTCTGGTCATGAAGCTAAGGTTTTGGAGACTTTTCTTGCACAGAATTAGCTACAAAATCAAATGTTTTCAGAACAATTAGCTGCCTTAACTCAACAAATCAGTAACCTTTAAATAGGGAGTATGCCTACCAGTCAACTAAGGTGTGATTTTTGTGGAGGAAACCATGTAAATGGTCCATGCGAGGCATCTACAAGTGAACCACAAGAACAAGTGAATTATATGAACAATTTTCAGAGACAACAACCATTATATCCCCCTGGATTTCAATTTTCGAATAATAGAAATCAACAGTATTCTAATTGGAATAATCAATATTCTGCTGCCAAAAATTTTAACTCCTCTTTACCTTTTTCTAATGCAGGTCCAGCAACATAAGAGCCTTATTTTCAGAGGAATCCATCCACTCAACCTCAAGCAAATCAGAAATTTTCCAAGCCTATGAATGAGAGGTTGACTGAGATGGAAGAAACAATGTTGCAATTCATGAAGGTGACCCAAACAAGCTTCAAGAACTAAGAAGCTTCTATGAAGAAACTGGAAAAACATATTAGACTGTTAGTTGAACAACTATCCAACAGGGGAAGATTTCCAAGCAATACAGTGATCAATCCTAAGGAGCAATGTTAAGCCATAATTACAAGAAGTAGAGCTGTAGTTGCAAGTCCTAACCCTGTAGAAAAGAAAGTCAATGATTTAGCAGAGAGGAAAATTGAACAAGATCTGCAACAAGGAAATTTTAAACTATTGAAGAAAGATCATTCAGAAGAAAAAGAAGAAGTTCCTATGAATTCTGAGAGGAAAACAAAAAAGTAACTTTTTGAAGAAGCTTGTAAGCCAATAGATCTAGAAAAATACAAGAGGCTACCTTATCCTCAAAGAGTCCAAAATCCTAAACAAGAGGAACAATTTGAAAGGTTTATGAATATCTTTAAGAAATTACAGATTAACATTCCATTTACAGAAACTTTGGAGCAAATGCCTTCATATGCTAAATTTATGAAAGAACTACTTTCCAGAAAAAGGAAGCTAGAGCCCGACAAAACAGTACCTTTGACAGAGGAGTGCAGTGCCATTCTCAAGAGAAATCTTCCTCAAAAACTCAAAGATCCTGGATCATTTAGCATTCCTTGTGAAATAGGAAACTGCATTATGGGAAGAGCATTGTGTGACTTGGGAGCAAGCATAAATTTGATGCCATTGGCTGTTCTGCAGAAACTTGGCATAGAGGAAGTGAAGCCCACCAACATCACATTGCAGCTAGCTGATAGGTCATACACTTATCCATATGGAGTTGTTGAAGATTTATTAGTTAAAATTGACAAGTTCATTTTTCCTACAGATTTTGTAATCCTGGACATGGAAGTGGATGCTAATATTCCATTGATATTAGGAAGGCTATTTCTTGCAATATGGAGAGCTTTAATAGATGTGCAGAAAGGTGAACTTATGCTTCGAGTTCAAGATGAGAAGGTAGTATTTAATGTGTTTGAAGCTTTAAAATATCCAGTTGAAGATAGTACATGTATGAAGGTAGATATACTGGATGCTTTTATTACACAACACCATATTAATGAATTTGATGAAACTGCTGTGTTAGAAGAAATAATATCTACAGGGAATGACAAATCTGAAACTCTGAATGAAGAATATATCATGAAAGTGCAGCAGCAATTGGAAGCCCTGCCAATTCAAAAACCTTCAGAAAATTCGGTGAAGGAGGAGCTGAAAATGGATATTAAAGAAGAGGAAAAGCAGAAGTTAGAACTGAAACAGTTTCCTTCCCACCTGTGCAATGCATTTTTGGATTAAAAACATGAGAATCCAGTTATCATCAACAATGAACTCAAGGAAGAACAAGAGGAAAAACTGCTAAGAATCTTAAGAGAACACAAATCTTCAATTGGCTGGAGTATTGCAAATCTGAAAGGTATAAATCCTTCATTTTGTAAGCACAGAATTTTATTTAAAGAGAATTTTAAGCTTGTTATGCAGCCACAAAAGAGGTTGAACCTAGCCATGAAAGAGGTAGTTAAGAAGGAGGTCATGAAGCTGTTAGATGCAGGAATAATATACCCTATTTCTGACAGCAATTGGGTGAGTCAAGTCCAAGTTGTTCAAAAAAAAGGTGGCATAACAGTTGTACCTAATGTAAAAAGAATGAACTTATCCCTACTAGGACTGTGACTGGATGGAGAATATGTATAGACTGCAGGAAGTTAAATGATGCAACCAGAAAAGACCATTTCCCACTAACATTTGCAGATCAAATGCTAGAAAGACTTGCTGGACATTCATTTTATTGTTTCCTTGATGGGTATTCAAGATACAACCAAATAGTTGTGGATCCTTTGGATAAAGAGAAAACTGCATTTACATGTCCATTTGGAGTCTTTGCATATAGAAGAATGCCATTTGGTTTATGTAATGCCCCTGCCACTTTCAAAAGGTGCATACTTTCTATTTTTTTTGATTTGGTAGAAAACATCATAGAGGTGTTAACGGATGACTTCTCTGTTTTTGGTGATTCTTTTGATGATTGCTTAGCTAATCTATCCACTATTTTGCAGAGATGTCAAGATACTAACCTTGTGTTGAATTGGGAGAAGTGCCATTTTATGGTACAAGAAGGCATTGTCCTTGGTCACAAAATTTCAGAGAAAGAAATGGAGGTGGATCAAGCTAAGATAGAAGTCATTAGTAAATTGCCTCCACCTATCAATGTTAAGGGAGTTAGAAGTTTTTTAGGACATGCTGGTTTTTATAGAAGGTTCATAAAAGATTTTTCCAAAATTGCTAAACCTTTGAGTAATTTACTTATAAAGGATGCTGATTTCATATTTGATGATAATTGCTTGCATGCATTTTCTGTTTTAAAAGAGAAACTAATTTCTGCACCTATCCCTGCAAAACCAGATTGGAAATTACCTTTTGAACTCATGTGTGATGCAAGTGATAGTGCAGTAGGTGTTGTGTTAGGACAAAGGAAAGATAGAAAATTGCATGCTATTTACTATTCAAGGAAAGTGTTAAATCCTACACAAGTGAATTACACAACAACAGAAAAAGAACTTCTAGCTGTTGTATATGCTTTTGATAAGTTCAGATCATATTTAATGGGTTCGAAAGTGATTGTATACAAGAAAGGGAAAGAAAATGGTGTTGCTGACCACCTATCCAGATGACCATTGGAGAGTTTAACCACTGAATCATTGGAAATAAATGAAGAATTTCCAGATGAAAAGCTGTTTCTTGGCAGCAAAAGAAGAAGTTCTTACATGACAACAAATTCTATGTGTGGGAAGACCCATACCTATTCAAAATTGGAGTGGATGGGTTACTTAGAAGGTGCATTCCACAAAGTGAGCAAGCTGAGATACTATGGCATTGTCACAATTCAGAATATGGAGGCCACCATGCAAGTTCAAGGACTGCTGCAAAAGTTTTGAAAGCAGCTCTTCAAAGATGCCAAGAAGTATGTGGAAAACTATGATAAATGTCAAAGAACTGGAAATATCTCAAGAAGACATGAGCTGCCATTAACCAACATCCTAGAAGTGGAACTATTTGATGTATGGGGGATTGATTTCATGGGACTATTTCCCTCATCATTCTCACACGAAATTTTAGTTGCAGTGGATTATGTTTCTAAATGGGTAGAAGCAATTCCCACCAGATCAAATGATGCAAAGATAGTGATTTTTTTTATAAGAAAGAACAGTTTTTTAAAGATCTGGTGTGCCTAGAGTGCTGATAAGTGATGGAGGTACTCACTTTTGCAACAAGTATCTTGAAACTGTATTAATGAAATATGGTGTGAAGCACATGGTTACTACTCCATACCATCCACAAACAAGTGGATAAGTGGAGGTTTCAAATAGAGAAATCAAGCAAATTCTAGAGAAAGGTTGGATGATTCATTGTGGGCATATAGGACTGCTTTTCAAACTCCAATTGGTATGTCTCCATATCAGTTAGTATTTGGAAAGGCTTGTCACCTACCCCTAGAGTTGGAACATAAAGCATATTGGACTACCAAGTGGCTTAATTTTAATCGATCCAGTGCTGGAAGGAAGAGAGTTCTGCTGCTGCATGAATTGGAGGAATTCAGACAGCAAGCTTATGAGAATGCAAAGTTGTACAAAGAAAGAACCAAGAGAATCCATGACAAGTTCATTCTGCAAAAAGAATTCAGACATAGCCAACAAGTGCTGCTGTTCAATTCAAGATTAAAATTGTTTCCAGGGAAACTGAAATCTAGATGGTCTGGACCATTTTTAATTAAGGAGACTTCTCCCTTTGGAGCAATCCTTATAGAAGATCAGAAAACAGGGAGAGAATTCAAGGTCAATCGCATGGAGAAGAGTTTGCAAGGAACATATCATGCTTGAAATTCGTTCCTCTTGAGTAAGGAACAACTAATGTCAAGCTAGTGACATTAAAGAAGCGCTTTGTGAGAGGCAACTCACATTTTAACTCATTTTAAGCTTTTTGTATTGTTTTAGGAGTTTGCATTTCATATTCTGTAGTTTCTACAATTTGTAATTCTGCATATTCATTTTTTAATTTCCTGCAAGTTCTGCTGCATCTGATTTTCTGTGGTGAATCTAGATGCTTAAATTGAGAATTGATGAGGTGAATGTGAATTTAAGGGTTTAAAATTTTGCATAATCAGATTTAACAAATTTCTAAAAATTCTTCATAATGTATGTGAATAGTCTGCTGTTGTTAGCAATCTACACTAGCAAGTATACTAGCATTGCAGCAAGTGATAAGTAAATTTAAGATCCAAATATCGTCTCCACAGGGAATTTAGGTTCAAGTACCACTTCACAAAAAAATAACCATTTGAGCCATACGAATTTGGGAAGAGATTTGTATCATATAACAACACTAAACCAAAGCAATTAAAGATAAAGAACTTGTAGACAAACAGAGTATAAAATTGTGATGAAATGAAATAGCAATGAAGGATAGTTAGGAATTTATTTCACAAGAATATCAATATCAATCCAATTAAATCCTCTGAACATTCAAGCAATTGAATAATTGACAATCAGTTCACATATACCTAGCCAAAGGTTAATTCCTTAACTCATTGACCCTAACAATCCACTAAACCTCCCTAATCCCTTAGGTGAGATTCAATTTCAGGTTGCATTAAGACAGGTCTCCTTATCCCTAAGAAATCCCTAAACACTGGTTGCCAATTCAGATCGGAGCAAACAATCCAATTCCCATTGGTAAAGATTCCTCTTGATTAATCAAATGAATTTCCATTCAAAGATTGCATGAAAAGCAGAATTAACAACTCAATTAATCCAAGAACTTAAAGTTCAGAAGATAAAGTCGAATCAATACATCAATTCGAGTTCCATAAATCCCTAACTATGGGAAATTAAGCACACATTGCAACAAAAACAGAGAAAGAAGAAGAAGAAGATGAAGAAGAATGCAGAGCAGCCATGGCCACGAACTCCAATTCAATCCCTCTTCTTGGAGCTTCAAGCTTCGACCCCAATCTTCTCTCCACTCTCTCTCAACGACAATCTAACTAACAAAACAGAAAATGAGCCAAAGATTCCAGTTTTCGCGCTTCAATCATGTATATATAGAAACCCCAGTTCTGCGCGTTGTCACTTTTCTTCACAAGAGTAACCACGCAGAAGCTTTATGTAGTGCGCGTGTTCACTTTCAAGAGCAAGAGTAACCACGCGCAACTTGCAGAGTTGAAGGCTTCTCTGGATCATTCACTTTTATTCATAATAGTGGCAACGCAGGAGGTCAAAGGGCTGCGCGTGATCACTTTCGTGAGTAATAGTAATCACGCGCAAGCTGTCCTGATACAAGTGCCTCTGGAACGCTCACTTTCGTTGGCGAAAGTGACAACGCGCAGCTCATCAGGAATGGAGTCTTCTCTGGAACGCTCACTTTCGTTGGCGAAAGATAATTCTTGTATTTTGGAATCCAACATTGCCATTCTTTCTCTTCCTTTCCATTGATAATCCATTTCCATGACTTTTGCTCGGATTATTCCTTCAAAAACAAGATAAATTTCTTAAGAACTAAGCATAAATTCTACAAATGTGAAAATAACTACAAATTGAAATAGAACTTTCAATCATTCTCTTTTTCCGAGTTTTTCTACTTTCTTCATATATTTTCCTTATGAAATGAGCTAGAATTATGCTAAAATATCAGTAAAAATATGGATTCATCACCACCCCAAACTTGAATTTTTGCTTGTCCTCAAGCAAATCAAACTAAACCAAGGGTAAGTTCCTCCATTTTCAATTTCAGTTCATAAACTGCTTATTTCAGATTTTTCTAATTTCTAATTCTGTGTTTTCTGCAAAATTTTCAATCAAGCTGTTCATCCAAATACTCATCATGATATTCGTACTGCATAATCATCATTGAGTAAGAATTGCTACCTAAGTTCATATATTTCATCAAAATTCATGTGAGTACAATTAATCAACATGATCACAGCTCACTTGGAAGTGTTTCTCTCATCACTCAACAGTGTTTAGGTGCTGTTTTCACTCTAGATCATCAATTTCACTGCACCCTACCATATGCTTGCCCAATTTCTCCATCTCCTCTGCTTAGTACAATTAATCACACATCTAGAGGACTTTTTCAGGTTATAACAAGGCTAAGGTTAGGGTAGGTATCAAAGAAAATGGAAAACAATACATGCTATTTCAAAAGATCAGAAGCATTTTGAGTGATTTGTTTTAAAACTAGCCTGGATCTGCATTATTCCTCCTTAATTCTCTCACTTATACAGCAAACAGAATTTTTCTGCAGCAGAGTTTTCATCTCTTTTCTTGCTTTCAGTCACTATCTTATTTTCTTTGATATTCTTTTTCTTTTTCTGCAGCACTTTGCTGCACTTCTTTTCTTTCGAACTCACATTTTTGTTCTTTTCACAGCTTTGCTTCATAAATTTTTCATTTTGCTGCAGCACTTTTGTTCTTTCTTTCTGGTTTGTTGAACTCAAACTTAGATATTTCCTACCCCAAACTTAGAACATTGCTTGTCCTCAAGCAATTAAAATCTGGATGCCACCCCAAACTTAGTTTTAAAACTCGTTCTTGATTAAACTCATTATGCCTTTGATCTTTTGAATGGTAAAAATTGGTTTTTCAGCAAGGCTTATAATGAGGTAATTTCAAGAAAAGGGATATTAAGCTCAAAAGGGTGAACTAAGACATTCAATCATAAGGGAAGGCATTTTAGTCAAACTAAGTATATCAAACATGGCCTCTATCATGTGTGTGAGGACTGTAACATGCATATTCAATTTAAGAACAAGGGCAAGTTCTAGAGAATGCAGCCAATTATGATTAATCACACAAGAAAAAGAATTAGACAGCTCAAATCTCACTAGGTATTTATAAGTGATCATGTGGGTTAATGAAAACACAATGCACTTTTCAGAAATCTATGCACCTAGTGGCAACTGCCTCATTTTTGAAGATACAAGTGTGATCTCATTTTGAGAATGGGAAAAACAACTTAAAAAAAATTCACACAGAATTCACAAAATTGTCAATCATTTTTATTTGATTAATAGCCAGCAATTTATTATCTATTCTAGTATTTTTGGTGTTTTTCAAAAGCAATTCAGTGTAATGTGAAGCCAACACATGAACAAGAGGTAGAGAATGAAACCTCCCTTTCATGGTAGCTTGTGCAAGTGTCACCATCCAATGTGTGTGAGTGTTGTGTGTGTGACATTCTCTGCACAAAACACCAAAATTCCATCCATTAGCAAGTAAAAGGTAATTAATAAGAAAGCTAACATAAATGCAGAACAGATATGTGAAAATTAACCCAAATTGTACCAAATTGTAATTACAACCGAAAAAGTTTGAAACCTAACTACATCAATTTACAAAACTCCTAATGACAGAAAAATAAATTCCTAAACTAGTCTTCTTGGACATCCTCTTCATCAGAAATTTCATCTTCATCTTCTTCCTCATCCTCCTCATCTTCCTCTTCCTCCACCACTTCTTCAGTTGGCTGTGGAAATTGAGTCTTGTAGATTGGCAAGTCTTTAAAGACTGATGAGCGTAGACATTGAGCATTCTCGGCCAAATCTGGTGTGTGATAAAGTTCATCTTTAGTCATTCCCATTTTCTGACCAATATTCATCAACACACATTCCACTAGCATAGTTCCTGCCTTCAAACTGCTGTGGAGCTCAGTTTGTCTTTCAGCCAATTGATTTTGCTTTTCAACCAAAAGATGTAGGATGTCCTTCATCTTCATTGGTTTCTCCTTTCTGAACTGGGTGGGGATAGGTGCAGCTGAAGTGCAGGAGGTAGTGGCATAGATTTCCTTTACCATTGAGACAGAGATAGGGGGAGCAGATCTGATTTTCTCTTGGTAGTCTCCAACTTCAACCCCTGCATCCTCACAAAGTAAAGTGATTAATGAGGGAAAGGCTAGTGAATCTCTTTTTGTTTTCAGAATATTTAAGATACATTCACTAATTACTTCCCCCACATCAATGTACATATCATTAACGATAGCAAACAATAATTCAGCCCTCTTTACTGCCAGGGTTGAACTATGCTTGACTGGCATGAAAGAGTTCAACAGAAAAGTACTCCAGACTTTAGCAAATGGTAACAGGTTCTTGGTGGTGATACACTTGGGTTTCTAGGCGAGGTTCAGCTGCCAAGTTGTGCCTGGCTTTCCAATTCTGTGCAGGATTTCAATATAATCCTTATCTGGACTATTCTTAAAGTCAGTGAAGTCCATCTCGCCCAGTGTTGCCTTTCGGTGTAAATTTCCAACACTCGATTGATGTTGGCAGCAGTGAAATCCACCCTCATACCCTTGACCATTGTGTGAAATTTGGGAATTTGGTCTCCCTTGAACCGCATTGCATTTGCATAAAACTCCTGTGTAATTTCTCTCCAACCATTATCAGTCAAGGAGCGAAGTTGTCCCATCCCCTTTTCTCGAATTTCTTCGAGTACTCAGGGTAGTTTCCTTCAGCAATTTCAAAGGCTCTATCAGGGACAATCTTCCTCCTCAGAATATTTGCCTTGAAATAATTTTCGTGAGCAATACTCCTGAACCTTGGATCATGATCAGTAGGGGTAGAGGTAGAAGGAGCATTTCTTCCGGCCTACCGAGGTGGTGAAGAGGTTGCATGTGTGGTTACTCTTGGCCGAGGAGGGTCAGCAATTTCAATGGGTGAGGACAGTGAGACACCAGGCAGTTCTTGCTCTTTTTGTGGTTGGAGAATTCTGGCTGTTCCAGCTTGCATATTCCTGATAGATCTCCTTCTTGGAGTGTTGCTGGCAGATTTAGCTTTGGTCTTCTTAGCAGGTCCAACTGGTGTATTCAACGAAGTTCTGACCATTTTGAAACAGCTGCAAAAATAAGCAAGTAATTTGACAGTTTCAAATTCATGACACAAAATTGTGACATTATACATCTCTTTACTAGATAAATTCAATCAATCAATGTGCAGAATTCCAATTTGTCTTTTTACAATCAGTTGCTGTCATGAGAATTTTAATCATATAAACACACAAGCACTATTGCAAATTACTAAGCAATCACAGTCAAAATTGGTTAAACCTTTAAATTTGTAGTTGAGAGTGCACACTTTCAAAGCACATCAGGTTAGCACATAGATGCAAAAAGAATCACAATGTTCAACCAGATTTCAACTACTAATGGTTCCTAAAAGAAATTATCTTCTGACAGTAAAATTCCATCCAGAATATTGCCTATTGTTTCTTTGAATTACATACAATTAGAACAGTGCACTCATTCATTGTCATCAGAGACCAAATATCAGCTTAATGCAGGACCATTAGTATGCTATCTGTACAATCAGGCAGTGCAATATACAGCAGTAATTCGTTCCATACAACTCAGTTCAAACATCAACATTCAAATATTTCATGCAAAGAGTATTTTCGTTGATGGCAACTGGAATATTTCTATTTCTTTCAAAGTCATGTTTAGATTTTTCGCATAATGCAGATGTGAATATGTTATCAGAGGAGATTGAATGACTTTGAAAACCTATTCACAGTATTTAAAGGAAATTAAATCGAATACGCTCAAGATATTTCCCCATTTGCCATTTTTGACCTTTTTCCAGAGTTGCAGCAAAGAAAACCCTAAATACAATTTCAGAGAATGCAGAGAACGTACCTTGAGTTTCAAAAATGTGAATGACAGTGAAAAAGAGGGAGAAATTGCTTGCTGGTTGCTTCACGAAAGATTGAAAGTCAGAGAAATTTCAGAGGGAAATGGGATTTAGGTTTAAATGAATGTGAGCGTGGTTCCTTTATATTGAATCTGGGGTCACGCGTGTGCACGTGCCCACTTTTTAAGTGAAAAGTGAGCGTTCCCTTATTAATAATATTCTGCGTTATCACTCTTGTCGAACAGAGTGAGTGTTCCAGAGAGCTTGAAAATTTTGAATGCAATGCGCGTTATCACTATTTCTGGGCAAAGTGATAACGCGCAAGCTTATTGCTTGAGCGTGGTTACTTTTATCAGTAAAAGGAGTAACGCGCTATGAAATATTCTATACTTACCTGCGCGTGATCACTCTTGACAAGGAAAGGAAGTGATCCAGAGAGTGTGTTTTTCTCATCTGCTTCTGCGTTATCACTCTCATCAGCGAGAGTGATTGTTCCAGAGAGCTGTGTTTCCCAGTCAGTTTCTGCGTTATCACTCTCATCAGCGAGAGTGATTGTTTCAGAGGGGAAATCTCAGAATTCCATCTCTACGTGATTGCTTTCCTGCAAAAGAGTGATTCCTTTCATCAATCCAAGTTCTCCAAACTTTAATTGGCTCACTTAACAAATCATAATCATTCCGATACACACTCACCATATAAAATACCTATTTCCCTCATCATGTTCACCTTTAATTACATATGCAACATTTATCCAATGCTGAATTCTGCAGAATTTCTACTTAACATATTCACAATGCAATTCTGACTTTTCCATAACACATTATAGTATGAAGTCTAATTGCATTTATCAGATTCATTACAAATGACAGATTTAGCAGAATTTTATTGCAGAAATTACAGAAATTTAACTAACATGAACAATGAAAATTCTAAAACAAAATAGGAAGCTTAAAATGGGTTAGAAAGTGGATATTCCAGCAATTATAACAGTTCTTGCAGACCCTTTCAGCTTATGCTTAACCACATTTTTAGGCTCAAAGTGGAAGTTCCAGCAAATGACCAGTTTCACTGTCAAAACAATTGCAAAACAACCAGAACTCAGATCATGCAGAAAAATAAAACTAAAAACCAGAAATTAACAAAATCTAAAGGGAAAGAAGTGTGAGTTGCCTCTCACAAAGCGCTTCTTTAATGTCACTAGCTTGACATTAGTTGTTTCTCACTCAAGAGGAACCAATTTCAAGCACACTTGGGCTTTCTCAAATTGACCTCCATGATAGATTTTTAGTCTTTGTCCATTCACCTTGAACTCTCTCCTATCCTTTGGATCTGCTATTAGTACAGCACCATATGGAAATACTTCTATCACCACAAAAGGTCCAGACCACTTAGATTTTAATTTCCCTGGAAACAATCTCAACCTTGAATTAAAAAGCAAAACAGATCGCCTGTGTTTTATATCTCTTTTCAGAATAAACTTGTCATGCAGCTTCTTGGTCCTTTCCTTATACATTTTGGCATTTTCATATGCATTGAGTCTAAACTCGTCTAATTCATGCAGCTGTAACAATCTTTTATTTCCTGCACTAACTTGATCAAAATTCAACCATTTCACAGCCCAAAAAGCTTTATGTTCTAGTTCCACTGGTAAATGGCAGGCTTTTCCATATACTAACTGATAAGGAGACATGCCAATTGGTGTCTTGAAAGCTGTTCTGTATGCCCACAAAGCATCATCCACTTTCTTAGACCAGTCCTTCCTTGAACTACTAACTATTTTCTCCAAAATCTGTTTTATTTCTCTCGTTGGAAACCTCCACTTGACCACTTGTTTGAGGGTGATAAGGTGTAGCTATTCTATGCTTTACTCCATACTTCTCTAGGACTGATTCTAGATATTTGTTGCGTAAAATGGCTTCCTCCATCACTTATCGCACTCGGGCACTCCAAATCTTGAGAAAATGTTCTTTTTAATGAATGCAACAACAGTCTTAGCATCATTGGTTCTGGTAGGAATTGCTTCCACCCATTTCGAAACATAGTCCACTGCTACAAGCATGTACTCATTCGAGAATGAGGTAGGGAAAGGACCCATGAAGTCTATTCCCCACATGTCAAATAGTTCTACTTCAAGTATATTTTGTTATGGCATCTCATGTTTTCTAGATATATTCCCCATTCTTTGGCATCTATCACACCTTTCCACATAGTTCTTAGCATCTTTGAACAAAGTTGGCCAGAAAAGTCCAGATTGCAAAACTTTTGCTTTGTTCTTGAACTTCCATGATGTCCTCCATATTCTGAACTGTGACAATGCCACAAAACATCTTGCTGCTCTTCCTCTGGTATACACCTTCTCAGCAATCCATCTATTCCAATTTTGAACAGCAGTGGATCTTCCCAAACATAATATTTGCTGTCATGGAAGAATTTTTTTTCTCTGCTGCCAATTCATCCAATTTGGAACATGATGTGTAGCTTTAAAGTTGGCTATATCAGCAAACCAGGGCTGTGATTCAATCTTGAATAGGCTTTCATCTGGAAATTCTTCTTTAATTTGTTCCACTCCAAATGGTATGACTTCAAGTGGTAATCTTGACAAGTGGTCAGCAACACTGTTTTCTTTGCCTTTTTTGTCTTTGATCTCTAGCTCAAATTCTTGGAGGAGTAGAATCCATCTTAATAATCTGGGCTTTGCATCCTGCTTTGTCAAAAGATACTTAAGAGCAGCATGATCAGTGTATACAATTACTTTTGAACCCATTAAATATGATCTGAACTTATCAATAGCTTGTACTACAGCTAAAAGTTCTTTTTCTGTTGTTGTGTAATTCACTTGTGCAGGATTTAACACTTTGCTTGAATAATAGATAGCATGTAATTTCCTATCTTTCCTCTCGTCCTAACACGGCACCCACTGCACTATCACTTGCATCACACATGAGTTCAAAAGGTAGTGTCCAATCTGGTTTTGCAAGAATAGGTGCAGAAATCAGCTTCTCTTTTAGAACAGAAAATGCATGCAAACAATTATCATCAAATATGAAATCTGCATCTTTTACAAGTAAATTACTCAAGGGTTTAGCAATCTTGGAAAAATCCTTTATGAATCTTCTATAAAAACCAGCATGTCCTAAAAAACTTCTAACACCTTTAACATTGATAGGTGGAGGCAATTTATTAATGACTTCTATTTTAGCTTGGTCCACCTCCATTCCTTTCTCTGAAATTTTGTGACCAAGGACAATGCCTTCTTGTACCATGAAATGGCACTTTTCCCAATTTAACACAAGATTAGTGTCTTGACATCTCTGCAAAACAGTGGATAGATTAGTTAAACAATCATCAAAAGAATCACCAAAAACAGAGAAATCATCCATGAATACTTCTATGATGTCTTCTACCAAATCAGAAAAAATGGAAAGCATGCATCTTTGGAAAGTAGCAGGGGCATTACATAGACCAAATGGCATTCTCCTGTATGCAAAGACTCCAAATGGACATGTAAATGCAGTTTTCTCTTGATCTAAAGGATCTACAGCTATTTGATTATATCCTGAATACCCATCAAGAAAACAATAAAATGAATGTCCAGCAAGTCTTTCTAACATTTGATTGGCAAATGGTAGTGGGAAATGATCTTTTCTGGTTGCATCATTTAATTTTCTATAGTCTATGCACATTCTCCATCCAGTCACAGTCCTAGTAGGGACAAGTTCATTCTTTTCATTAGGTACCACTGTCATACCACCTTTCTTTGGAACAACTTGGACTGGACTTACCCAATTGCTGTCAGAATTGGGTATATTATTCCTGCATCTAACAGTTTTATAACCTCTTTTTTTACTACCTCTTTCATGGCTGGATTTAACCTCCTTTGTGGCTGCACAACAGGTTTGAAATTCTCTTCAAATAAAATTCTGTGCTTACAAAATGAAGGATTTATACCTTTCAAGTCTGCAATACTCCATCCAATTGCAGATTTGTGTTTTCTCAAAATTCTGAGCAATTTTTCCTCTTGTTCTTCCTTAAGTTCATTATTGATGATAACTGGACTTTTATGTTTCTCATCCAGAAATGCATACCTCAGGTGTGAAGGAAGTTGTTTCAGTTCTAGCCTTTGCTTTTCCTCTTCTTTATCATCCTTTTCTAGCTTCTCCTTCACTGAATTTTCTGTATTTTCGAATTGTGAGCTTCTAGTTGCCGCTGCACTTCCATCTTGTATTCCCCATGCGAAGTTCAGATTTATTGCTCCTATGAGATATTATTTCTTCTAACACCGCAAGTTCATCAGTTTCATTAATATGGTGTTGTGTAATGAAAGCATCCAGTATATCTACCTTCATACATGTGCTATCTTCAATTGGATATTTTAAAGCTTCAAACACATTAAATACTACCTTCTCATCTTGAACTCGAAGCATAAGTTCACCTTTCTGCACATCTATTAAAGCTCTCCCTGTTGCAAGAAATGGCCTCCCTAGGATCAAAGGAATGTTAGAATCCACCCCATGTCCAGAATTACAAAATCTGCAGGAAAAATGAACTTGTCAACTTTAACTAATAAATCTTCAACAACTCCATATGGATAAGTGTATGATCTATCAGCTAGCTGCAGTGTAATGTTAGTGGGCTTCACTTCCTCTATGCCAAGTTTCTGCAGAACAGCCAATGGCATCAGATTTATGCTTGCTCCCAAGTCACATAATGCTCTTCCCACAGTGCATTTTCCTATTTCACAAGGAATGCTAAATGATCCAGGATCTTTCAGCTTTTGAGGAAGTTTTCTCTTGAGAATGGCACTGCACTCCTCTGTCAAAGGTACTGTTTTATCATGCTCTAGCTTTCTTTTTCTAGAAAGTAGTTCTTTCATAAACTTTGCATATGAGGGCATTTGCTCCAAAGCTTCTGCAAAAGGAATGTTAATTTGTAATTTCTTAAAGACATTCATAAACCTTTCAAATTGTTCCTCTTGTTTAGGATTTTGGACTCTTTGAGGATAGGGCAGCCTCTTGTATTTTTCTGGGTCTATTGGCTTACAAGCTTCCTCAAAGAGTTGCTTTTTGGTTTTCCTTTCAGAATTCATAGGAACATCTACTTTTTCTTCTGAATGGTCTTTCATCAATAGCTTAAAATTTCCTTGCTGCAGATCTTGTTCAATATTTCTTTCTGCTGCAACATTCACTTTCTTTTCTGCTGGTTTAGGGCTTGCAACTACAGCTCCACTCCTTGTAGTTATGGCTTGACATTGCTCTTTAGGATTGATTACTGTATTGCTTGGAAATCTTCCTTCATCCCTGCTAGATAATTGTTCAGCTAATTGTCCGATCTGTGTCTCTAGTTTCTTCATGGAGGCTTCTTGGTTTTTTAAGCTTGTTTGAGTCACCTTCATGAATTGCAGCATAGTCTCTTCCATCTCGGTCAACTTCTCATTCATAGGTCTGGAAAATTTTTGATTTCCTTGAGGTTGAGTGGATGAATTCCTCTGAAAATAAGGCTGTTGTGTTGCTGGACCTGCATTAGAAAAAGGCAAATTTGAGTTAGAATTCTTTGCGACGAGAATATTGATTATTCCAATTAGAATACTGCTGAGTTCTATTATTTGAAAATTGAAATCCAGGGGGATATGATGGCTGTTGTCTCGAAAAATTATTCATATAATTCACTTGCTCTTGTGGTTCACTTGTGGATGCCTCACATGCACCATTTGCATGGTTTCCTCCACAAAAATCACAACTTAGCTGACTGGTAGCCATACTCCCTGTTTGCAGATTGTTGATTTGTTGTGTTAAGGCAGCTAATTGTTCTGAAAACATTTGATTTTGTAGCTGATTTTGTGCAAGAAAAGTTTCCAGAACCTTAGCTTCATGACCAGAATTTCTTCCTTGATTCCTTGAGCTTGAATTCTGATACATTGAAGATGCCATCATGTCAATAATCCTTTGAGCTTCTTCTAAGGACTTTGTATTTAATGAACCTCCTGCAGCAGCATCAACCATTGTTCTTGTTACTGCATTCATCCCATTATAAAAAGTTTCCAATTGCATCCAATCTGGAATACAATGATGTGGACACCTCCTAAGCAATTCTTTATATATTTCCCAAGCTTCATACAATGATTCTCCATCTTGCTGCACAAAGGATGTAATTTCTCCTCTCAACTTAGCAGCTTTGGATGGAGGGAAGTACTTACTTAAAAACTTATTCACAAGTTCTGTCCAGGTTGTGATGCTTCCTTGTGGTTGAGCTTGTAACCAGCATTTTGCTCTATCTCTCAAGGAAAAAGGAAATAGTCTTAATCTGATAGCTTCTTCACTAACTCCATTCATTCTTATAGTGTCACATAGCTGCAGAAAATTTGAAATATGCAGGTTAGGATCGTCAGAATTTCCTCCAGAAAACTGATCCTGTTGGACTAAATGTAATAGGGCAGGTTTAATCTCAAAATGATTGGCTTGAATAGTTGGCCTAATTATAGAAGAGTTAAAACCTTGCATGTTAGGAATTGTATAGTCCCCTAATGTTCTAATTCTATTTTGTTCTGCCATATCTATTTCTGAATTTAGTTGTCTCAAAGATGTAGGTGTTCTGTTTACTCTAGGATTGTTCTGAAATTCTGGAGAACGGACAGCTTCTAATTCACTATCACTCCCTATGACTTTTTCTACTCTAGATTCTTTTCTCAATCTCCTTAAAGTTATGTCTATGTCAGGATCAAAGACTAGAGTTGATTTGTTTTTGTTTTTGCCACGCATATACAAATCAAAATGAAACAAAAGTAAACTACAAGTAAGTATTCAGAACTGCACCACAAAAATTATGCAACAAATATCAGTAAAAGTAATTAAAACACAAGTTTGAAAGCTGCAGAATTACGCAGAATGGACAAAATGTCTAACTACAGACTAATACTACAGAAATTCAGAGAAACAAAATACTCAATCTAGCTATTCTTATGTTACTAATGATATTGAAACTCAAATTCCCCGGCAACGGCGCCAAAAACTTGTTGTTAGCAATCTACACTAGCAAGTATACTAGCATTGCAGCAAGTGATAAGTAAATTTAAGATCCAAATATCGTCTCCACAGGGAATTTAGGTTCAAGTACCACTTCACAGAAAAATAACCATTTGAGCCATACGAATTTGGGAAGAGATTTGTATCATATAACAACACTAAACCAAAGCAATTAAAGATAAAGAACTTGTAGACAAACAGAGTATAAAATTGTGATGAAATGAAATAGCAATGAAGGATAGTTAGGAATTTATTTCACAAGAATATCAATATCAATCCAATTAAATCCTCTGAACATTCAAGCAATTGAATAATTGACAATCAGTTCACATATACCTAGCCAAAGGTTAATTCCTTAACTCATTGACCCTAACAATCCACTAAACCTCCCTAATCCCTTAGGTGAGATTCAATTTCAGGTTGCATTAAGAATTAGAACTATAAGATTGCAGAATTAGGTCTCCTTATCCCTAAGAAATCCCTAAACACTGGTTGCCAATTCAGATCGGAGCAAACAATCCAATTCCCATTGGTAAAGATTCCTCTTGATTAATCAAATGAATTTCCATTCAAAGATTGCATGAAAAGCAGAATTAACAACTCAATTAATCCAAGAACTTAAAGTTCAGAAGATAAAGTCGAATCAATACATCAATTCGAGTTCCATAAATCCCTAACTATGGGAAATTAAGCACACATTGCAACAAAAACAGAGAAAGAAGAAGAAGAAGATGAAGAAGAATGCAGAGCAGCCATGGCCACGAACTCCAATCCAATCCCTCTTCTTGGAGCTTCAAGCTTCGACCCCAATCTTCTCTCCACTCTCTCTCAACGACAATCTAACTAACAAAACAGAAAATGAGCCAAAGATTCCAGTTTTCGCGCTTCAATCATGTATATATAGAAACCCCAGTTCTGCGCGTTGTCACTTTTCTTCACAAGAGTAACCACGCAGAAGCTTTATGTAGTGCGCATGTTCACTTTCAAGAGCAAGAGTAACCACGCGTAACTTGCAGAGTTGAAGGCTTCTCTGGATCATTCACTTTTATTCATAATAGTGGCAACGCAGGAGGTCAAAGGGCTGCGCGTGATCACTTTCGTGAGTAATAGTAATCACGCGCAAGCTGTCCTGATACAAGTGCCTTCAGAACGCTCACTTTCGTTGGCGAAAGTGACAACGCGCAGCTCATCAGGAATGGAGTCTTCTCTGGAACGCTCACTTTCGTTGGCGAAAGTGATAACGCACACTGGCAACGCTCACTCTTGTAACTAAAAGTGATTACGCACAGGCTCCTCTTCTCCTTTAGGCTCTGGAATGATCACTTTTGCTAACAATAGTGATCACGCCCAGGCTGCATCCCATAATTCTTGTATTTTGGAATCCAACATTGCCATTCTTTCTCTTCCTTTCCATTGATAATCCATTTCCATGACTTTTGCTCGGATTATTCCTTCAAAAACAAGATAAATTTCTTAAGAACTAAGCATAAATTCTACAAATGTGAGAATAACTACAAATTGAAATAGAACTTTCAATCATTCTCTTTTTCCGAGTTTTTCTACTTTCTTCATATATTTTCCTTATGAAATGAGCTAGAATTATGCTAAAATATTAGTAAAAATATGGATTCATCATCTGCTGAATCTGATTTGCTAAGGTACATTTGGGATATTTAAATTGAGATTCAATGTTAAAGTGTGAATTTGATGAATTAGAGTGTGGAAAGTGAGTTAATTAAGAATTTCAAAGCAATTGATTAATGAGAGGAGTCACTATTTTGCAGAAAAGGAGCTACAGAGAGAGTTAAGTTTGGAGAATCCCTGCTGGAACAATCACTTTTCTTGATAAAAGTGATCACACAGAGACAGATGGAAAAACTAGCTCTCTGAATCATTCCCTTTTATTGGCAAAAGTGACTACGCACATGTAAGTAAACTTCCAATATTTTTGCGTTAGTACTTTTATTGAAAAAAGTTATCACTTTGCTGCGTGTTATCACTTTGCTCAGCAATAGTGATAACGCACTCCTTACACTGAAAAAACACACTCTCTGGAACATTCACTCTTATGGATAATAGTGATAACGCTGGGATTTTTAAAAATATAAAGGTCACTTTTATTTTCAAAAGTAGTCACGCGCTTAGGCGTGCCTATAAATACTGCTAAGGGTGAATACGCACATATGCTTTTAAACCAAAAATCCCTTCCCTCTCTGCGAGCTCTCTAACCATCAAAATTGGCATTGCGCCTCAGAAGATTCTTCTTCCCTGTTCCATATTCGAACATCATTTCTGCATCTCCAACCAAGGTACATTTTCTTTATTTTTGAAATCTGTGATTGGGGTTTTTGTATGTGTTTAAATATTTTGGGGAAGTTGTTGAAAAAGGATAACTAGGAATGTTCGAGGCATTTAAATCAATTTGGGAAATAGAAAATACTGAGATTAGGTGTTGCTATAATTTGAGTTTTCTGAGAAGATTCACTTTTGCATTGCATCTTTCACATTAACAAAAGTCTGCAGAAAATTACCTTGACCTAAAAAGATTCAAATTGAGTTTTGATTGAGAGATATTGAATTTGAAGTCTGAAATTATCTATTGTGTTGTGTTCTGCATGTAGTGTTTTGGAAAGTATCGAGATTAGTGTTGGGAAAATATTCTGATATTATTTTCTTCAAGAATAGAATGGACAATACTCTGAATTGGTCTTTCCCTGTCAACTATGACATTTCTACTGGATACTTAACATTGCATTGCACGCTATATGTACCACATTCTGCAGCATTTTAGTTCACTTAAATTGAAGTGTATGAATTGGTTGATTGTTGGTTCATTGATAAAATGGATAATACTCTAAATAGGTGTTCCCTGTTATGTATGCTAATTTGATGGAATAGTTGAAATCACATTGCACTATATGAACTAAATCTCTGCAGAGTCTGAATTGACAGCAACAAAATTTTCTGAAAATGTGGGATTGGAAATTAGAATGCATGACTGTGGTGAAATTGAGTTAGGCATTAAACTGGGAAAAACTGAAGTGCATATTTGATTGAAAAATGAATAAAAACCAGTAAATTTTTGCTGACAGTACAGAATTATTTTGAAAATTAGTCAAGACTTGTAATAATCTATCTGCATGAACCTGATATTTTCTAAGAGTGTGCACTCTGAATGCCTACAGCAGAATTTTATTTGCTTTCACTGTGAATGCTTTTCTGCAGCTGGGTGTGAGTAGTTAAATGTTGGATTTTATCTTAACAGCAATTTGCATGAGCATAGTGTTAAACAATGAATGTTTGTAAACTGATTGCTGAAATTTTCTGCAAGCATAGAAATATCATATGTTAAAATTTTACATTTTCTTTTGCAGAAATTGAAAAATGGTCAGAACTTCATTCAATACACTAGTAGGCCCTCCTAAGAAGAAGCGAGCTACATCTTCTACCACTCCTAAGAAGAAGCAAGCTGCATCTTCCACAACTCCAAGAAAAAGATCCAGTCGAAACCTTCAAGCTGCAGCATCAAAGAGGGCCAGAACTGATGGTGTCTCAAGTTCTTCACCTATTCAAATCTCTAACCCACCTCAACCAAGATCTCTCCACCACCTTAGACAAGATCCCCTACACCTTCACCTTCACCATCACCTCCACCAAGAATAACTGCACCCTCAGGATCTTCACCACCTGCCACACATGATCCCAGATTCAGAAGTTTGGCTCATGAAAACTTTTTCAGAGCCAACATTCTAAGAAGAAAAATTGTTCCCGATAGAGCATTCCAAATAGCTGGGAACAATTACCAAGAATTCAAAGAGGAAATCCAAAGAAGAGGCTAGGAATTCTTCTGTGCAACAGCTGGCCAGGGTTAGAGGGAAATAACTCAGGAATTCTATGCCAATGCCATGAGGTTTAAGGGAAATAGAATCCCTAAGTTCAGCTCCATGGTCAAAGGCATGAGGATTGACTTTTCACCAGCAAACATCAACAGGGTGCTGGAAATTAATTTTGCTCAACATGCTGCACCGCTGGACTTCAAATCATTTAAGGAAAGTCCAGATATTGATTTTGTGCAGATTCTGGAAATGATTGGTAAACCAGGAACCACATGGGAGCTGAACCAATCTAAAAAGCCAAAGCACATCATCACCAAGAATCTTCTGCCCTTTTCCAAAATGTAGAACATTTTCATCTTGAACTCCTTCATGCGTGTTAAACATAGCTCCACACTGGCTGTCAAGAGGGCTGCTTTGCTGTTTGCCATATCTCCGACATCTACATAGATGTGGGAGAAGTCATAAGTGACTACATTTTGGGAATCCTGAAGACAAAAAGGGATTCATTGGCCTTTCCTTCAGTAATCACATTACTTTGTGAAGACGAAGGAGTAGAATTTGGAGATTACCAAGAGAGGATCAGAGCTGTACCATCTATTTCTGCAGCTATGATAAAAGAGATTTATGCTACTGTCTCCTGCACTTCTGCAGCTCCAATTCCTTCACAGTACAAGAAAGAAAAGCCGATGATGATGAAGGACACTCTAAAGCAACTAGCTAAAGGGAAAAATCAATTGGCTGAAAGGCAGAATGAGCTGCACAATAGCCTAAAAGCTGGAGTTATGCTAATGGAATGCATAATGCTGAATATTGGTCAAAAATTAGGAATGACCAAAGATGAAATGTATCATACTCCAGATTTGGTAGAGAATATTCAGTGCTTTTGTTCTTCTGTGTTAAAGAATATGCCAATATACAGAACCTACTTTCCTCAGCCAACATTTGCAGAGGTAGTGGAAGAAGAAGAAGAAGAAGAAGAAGAAGAAGGTTCTGAAGAAGAAAGCTCAGAGGAGGAAGATGCAGCAGAAGACTAGTTTAGGAATTTATTTTCTGTTATTAGGAGTTTTGTAAATTTCTGTAATTTCAAACTTTTTGGGTTGTAATCACAATTTGGTTTAAATTTCACATACCGGTTCTGCATTTATATTAGATTTCTAACTAATTGCCTTTCTCTTACTGATCATTGATGGAATTCTAGTGTTTTGTACAAAGAATGTAACACACAACACTCACACACATTGGATGATGACACGTGCACAAGCTGCCATGAAAGAGGGGTTATTCCTTACCTCTTAATTCATGTGTTAGCTACACAATACACTAGACATTTACTGATAATAATATAGATTATGAGCTATTTTCTATGAATTAAATGCAAGAGGATTGAAATTTTGTGAATTCTGTTGAATTTCTTTTTAAGTTGTTTTTCCTATTCTCAAAATGAGATCACACTTGTATTTTCAAAAATAAGGCAGTTGCCACTAGGTGCATATATTTCTAAAAACTGCATTGTGTTTTCATTAATCCACATGATCACTTATAAATGCCTAGTGAGACTTGAGCTGCCTATTTCTTTTTCTTGTGTGATCAATCATAATTGGCTGCACTTTCTAGAACTTGCCCTTGTTCTTAATTGAATATGCATGTTTACAGTTTTCACACATATGATGGAGGCCATGTTTGATATACTTAGTCAGCCTAAATGCCTTCCCTTATGCTTATTTGCCCTAGTTCACCCCTTTGAGCTTAATATTCCTTTTTCTTGAATTAACTTCATTACAAGCCTTGCTGAAAAACCAATTTTACCATTCAATTAATCAGAGGCATAGTGAGTTTAATCAAGAATGAGCTTTAAACTCAGAAAATAAAAATACAGTGTTATAGAAAAATAAAGAAATTGTGAAAAAAAAAAACTGGCTGCAGGAAATTCTGAAAAGTGAAAAAAATATGAGTTCAAGAGAAAAAGGAATTGCAGTAAAATGCTGCAGGAAAAGAAAATTTGAACTCATGAAACCAAGGAAAGAAAAATCAAAATGAAAAATCTGTTGCACAAAAACAAATTGTTTGCTGTAATTTTGAGGAAGTTAGTGAGAAATGAGGCAAAAACCAAGTTAGTTTTTCAGTCATTCACTCAAAATGCCTCTGATTTTTTTTAAATTGCATTTGCTTTCTATTTTGTTCAGTATATACCTTAACCTAAGCCCTGTTATAACCTGCAAAAAGCCCTCTAGATGTGTGATTAACTGTACTAAGTAGAGGAGATGGAGAAATTGGACAAGCATATGGTAGAGTGTAGTTGAATTAATGATTAAAGAGAGAAAATAGTACCTAAATACTGTTGAGCAATGAGGGAAACATTGTCTAGTGAGAAGTGATCATGCTTTTTAATGTTTCTCACATGAACTTGGTTAATATATATGAACTTAAATAGCAATTCTTGCTTAAAATTTGAAGAATGCATTGTGATTGCAATAATGAGTAGTTCGATGAACATCTTAAATGAAAATTATGCAGAAAACACAGAACTGTAAATTGCAGATCTTAGAAAAACAGTTTGTGAGATGATTCTTGAAGAATGGAGGACTTACCCTTGGTTTAGTTTGATTTGCTTGAGGACAAGCAAAAATTCAAGTTTGGGGTAGTGATGAATCCATATTTTTACTGATATTCTAGCATAATTCTAACACATTTGATAAGAAAAATATATGAAGAAAGCAGAAAAACTCTGAAAAAGAGAAGGAATTGAAGATTTGAGGACAAGTTGAAGGCTTTCTGGATCGTTCTCTTTCTTTTTCTTTCTCTGTTGTCATGGCTGTGTAATTTCTTCATAGTTTGGGATTGTAGATCTAAAACAAACATGTTGAATTGATTTAGATCTAAATTCCAAGCTTTGGAATAGATTGAGTGATTAATTTTGCACTTTACGTAGTAATTGAATGGAAATTTGGTTAACTAATTTTAGAGGAACTCTTGTCAATGGAAATTGAATTTGTTTTTCAGATCTGAACCAATCACCGAGATTATAGTTTTCTTAGGGATAAGAGGCTTTGATCTTGCAATCTTCTGGTTTCTTACACTTAAAGCAATATTGAATTGAATCAGATCTAAGGAATTAGAATGGTTTAATTGAATGTTAGGTTCAATGAGTTAAGGAAATAACCTCTGAACAATACAACATGAAACTGATTGTCATTCTTTCCAATTGCTTGCTAATTCAGAACTTTATTGATTAAACATTGGAGTTTTAGTGAAGCAATTCCTTAGCTATGGTTTTTCTCTCTGTTATCACATAATTGTTTGTTTATTGTTCTGTTTCTGCAAGTTTCTTTTACTCCCAATTGTTCTGGTTTGCTGTTATTACATGTTACTACTCTCCTTCCAATTTTGAAAAGCTCAGATGGTTATAATTCTATGAAGTGGTACTTGAAATCTAAATTCTCTGTGAAGACGATATTTGGATCTTAATTTTACTCATTACTTGCTGCAATCCTAGTGCACTTGCTAGTGTTAGATTGCAAACAACAGTCCCGTTTTGCTTAGCGGCAAAGGAACAGGTGTCAAACTCGTCTTAGGCCACTAAAACTCCTTGAATATCACTACTAGGATTCAAAAGGAAGGGTTTCTCACCACCTTCTCCCCTTATGGCACTTTCTGACGCGTTTGGACCCAGTTTCCTGTTTTGGTCACTTTTGGTCCCCATTTGCTTAGCGGCAAAGGAACACATGCAAAACTCGTCTCAGGCCCCTGAAACTCTTTGAATATCACTACTAGGGTTCCAAAGGAAGGGTTTCTCACCACCTTATCCCCTTTTGGCACTTTCTGATGCCTTTAGACCCAAGTTCCGATTTTGGTCACTTGTGGTCCCCTTTTGCTTAATGGCAAATAAACACATGCCAAACTCATCTTAGGCCGTTGAAACTCCTTACATATCACTACTAGGATTCAAAAGGAAGGATTTCTCACCACCTTATCCTCTTCTGGTACTTTCTGACGCCTTTAGACCCAAGTTTCAATTTTGGTCACTTTTGGTCCCCTTTTGCTTAATGTTTGCAAAGAAACACGTGCCAAACTAGTCTTAGGCCATTGAAACTCCTTGAATATAACACCTAGGACTCAAAGAAAGGGTTTCACACCACTCTCTCCCCTTCTAGCACTTTTTGGCGCCTTTGGACAAAAGTTCCAGTTTTGGTCAGGTTTGGTCCCCTTTTCTTACCGCTGAAAATCCTTGAATTTCACTTCTAGAACTTTTTGGCGCCTTTGGACACAAGTTCCAGTTTTGGTCACTTTTGGTCCCTTTTTGCTTAACGGCAAAGGAACACGTGCGAAACTCTTCCAGGCCACTGAAACTCCTTCAATATCACTGCTAGAACTCAGAGAAAGGGTTTCTTAACGCTCTCTCCCCCTTTGCAACATTTTGACGCCTTTGTACCAAAGTTTCGGTTTTGGTCACTTTCGGTTCATTTTTGCTTAGCGGTGAAGAAACACATTCCAAACCCGTCCCAGGCCACTGAAACTCCCTGAATATCACTACTAGGATTCAAAAGGAAGTGTTTCTCAACACTGTCTCCCCTTCTGTTACATTTTGGCACCTTTGGACACAAGTTTCAGTTTTGGTCACTTTTAGTCCCCTTTTGCTTAGCGGCAAAGGAACATGTGCAAAACTCGTCCCAGGCTGCTGAAACTCCTTGAATATCACTCGTAGGACTCAAAGAAAGGGTTTCACATCACTCTCTTTCCTTTTGGAACTTTTTGGCGCCTTTGGACACAAGTTCTAGTGTTGGTCACTTTTGGTCCCCTTTTGCTTAGCGGCAAAGGAACACGTGCGAAACTCGCCTCTGGCTGCTGAAACTCCTTGAATATCACTACTAGGATTGAAAAGGAAGGGTTTCTCACCACCTTCTCCCCTTTTGTCACTTTCTGACACCTTTGGACCCAAGTTCTTGTTTTGATCAGTTTTGGTCCCCTTTTGCTTACCGATAAAGGAACACGTGCGAAACTCTTCCTAGTCCACTGAAACTCCTTGAATATCACTCCTAGGACTCAGAGAAAAGGTTTCTTAACACTTTCTCCCGTTTTGCCACATTTTGGCGCCTTTGGACCCGAGTTTCAATTTTGGTCACGTTTGCTCCCCTTTTGCTTAACGGCAAAGAAACATGTGCCAAACTTGTCCCAAACCGCTGAAAATCCTTGAATTTCACTTCTGGAACTTTTTGGCGCCTTTGGACACAAGTTCCAGTTTTGGTTACTTTTGGTCCCTTTTTGCTTACTGGCAAAGGAACACGTGCGAAACTCTTCCCAGGCCACTGAAACTCCTTCAATATCACTGCTAGAACTTAGAGAAAGGGTTTCTTAACGCTCTCTCCCCCTTTGCCACATTTTGACGCCTTTCGACCAAAGTTTCGATTTTGGTCACTTTCGGTTCATTTTTGGCACTTTCTGACACCTTTGGACCCATGTTCCCATTTTGATCAGTTTAGGTCCCCTTTTGCTTACCGATAAAGGAACACATGCGAAACTGTTCCCAGGCCACTGAAACTGCTTGAATATCACTCCTAGGACTCAGAGAAAGGGTTTCTCAACACTCTTCCGTTTTGCCACATTTTAGCGCCTTTGAACCCAAGTTTCAATTTTGGTGACTTTTAGTCCCCTTTTGCTTAACGGCAAAGAAACATGTGCCAAACTTGTCTCAGACCGCTGAAACTCCTTGAGTATCACTCCTAGGACTCAAAGAAAGGGTTTCACACAACTCTCTTTCCTTTTGGCACTTTCTGGCGCCTTTGGACACAAGTTCTAGTGTTGGTCACTTTTGGTCCCCTTTTGCTTAGCGGCAAAGGAACACGTGCGAAACTCGCCTCTGGCTGCTGAAACTACTTGAATATCACTACTAGGATTGAAAAGGAAGAGTTTCTCACCACCTTCTCCCCTTTTGGCACTTTCTAACACCTTTGGACCCAAGTTCCCGTTTTGATCAGTTTTGGTCCCCTTTTGCTTACCGATAAAGGAACACGTGCGAAACTCTTCCTAGTCCACTGAAACTCCTTGAATATCACTCCTAGGACTCAGAGAAAAGGTTTCTTAACACTTTCTCCCGTTTTGCCACATTTTGGCGCCTTTGGACCCGAGTTTCAATTTTGGTCACGTTTGCTCCCCTTTTGCTTAACGGCAAAGAAACATGTGCCAAACTTGTCCCAAACCGCTGAAAATCCTTGAATTTCACTTCTGGAACTTTTTGGCGCCTTTGGACACAAGTTCCAGTTTTGGTCACTTTTGGTCCCTTTTTGCTTACCGGCAAAGGAACACGTGCGAAACTCTTCCCAGGCCACTGAAACTCCTTCAATATCACTGCTAGAACTTAGAGAAAGGGTTTCTTAACGCTCTCTCCCCCTTTGCCACATTTTGACTCCTTTGGACCCAAGTTTTAGTTTTGGTCACTTTTGGTCCCCTTGTGCTTAGTGGCAAAGGAACACGTACCAAACTCCTCCCAGGCTGCTCAAAGTCCTTGAATATCACTCGTAGGACTCAAAGAAAAGGTTTCACACCACTCTCTTTCCTTTTGGCACTTTTTGGCGCCTTTAGACACAAGTTCTAGTTTTGGTCACTTTTGCTCCCCTTTTGCTTAGCGGCAAAGGAACACGTGTGAAACTCGCCTCTGGCTGCTGAAACTCCTTGAATATCACTACTTGGATTCAAAAGGAAGGGTTTCTCACCACCTTCTCCCCTTTTGGCACTTTCTGACACCTTTGGACCCATGTTCCCATTTTGATCAGTTTAGGTCCCCTTTTGCTTACCGATAAAGGAACACATGCGAAACTGTTCCCAGGCCACTGAAACTGCTTGAATATCACTCCTAGGACTCAGAGAAAGGGTTTCTCAACACTCTTCCGTTTTGCCACATTTTGGAGCCTTTGAACCCAAGTTTCAATTTTGGTGACTTTTGGTCCCCTTTTGCTTAAGGGCAAAGAAACATGTGCCAAACTTGTCCCAAACCGCTGAAAATCCTTGAATTTTAGTTCTGGAACTTTTTGGCGCCTTTGGACACAAGTTCCAGTTTTGATTACTTTTGGTCCCTTTTTGCTTAACAGCAAAGCAACACGTGTGAAACTCTTCCGAGGCCACTGAAACTCCTTCAATATCACTGCTAGAACTTAGAGAAAGGGTTTCTTAACGCTCTCTCCCCCTTTGCCACATTTTGACGCCTTTGGACCCAAGTTTCAGTTTTGGTCACTTTTGGTCCCTTTGTGCTTAGTGGCAAAGGTACACGTACCAAACTCCTCCCAGGCTGCTGAAACTCCTTGAATATCACTCGTAGGACTCAAAGAAAAGGTTTTACACCACCCTCTTTCCTTTTGGCACTTTTTGGCGCCTTTGGAAACAAGTTCTAGTTTTGGTCACTTTTGCTCCTCTTTTGCTTAGCGGCAAAGGAACACGTGCGAAACTCGCCTCTGGCTGCTGAAGCTCCTTGAATATCACTACCAGGATTCAAAAGGAAGGGTTTCTCACTACCTTCTCCCCTTTTGGCACTTTCTGACACCTCTGGACCCAAGTTCCCATTCTGATCAGTTTAGGTCCCTTTTTGCTTACCGATAAAGGAACACATGCAAAACTATTCCCAGGCCACTGAAACTGCTTGAATATCACTCCTACGACTCAGAGAAAGGATTTCTCAACACTCTTCCGTTCTGCCACATTTTGGCGCCTTTAGACCCAAGTTTCAATTTTGGTGACTTTTGGTCCCCTTTTGCTTAATGATAACCACGTCGCAATGGTATCAAACAAGCTAGATTTTCTCAAAAATTATGCAATACAAGAAGCAAACCTAGGTCATCTCTCAAGGACATAAAATGCATTTTATTTTTAGTTCCATCATGCAATTTCAAATTAGATTGGGGGAGGATTTGTTTTGAATTTAAACGACAAAATAACAAAAACGAAAATTAAGGATTATGAAATTTAACCAATTCAAGATCTCAATCCCTACAATGCAATTCTCTTCGTTCACACAAATATAATCCCAACGAATTTCCAATCACACTAATTCAATGCGCATTAACAACCCTAAAATCTAAATCTAGATTATGAATTCCATCAAAACAAGAATTGCAATCGCAAACCCAATGCTCTAACGAAATTCAGAATAATTGATTGATTGAATTAGGTGAATTCCTTTATTTCAAATCTGAAATTCTCATTCTCTGTTTAGAATGCAAATGAAAATTCAATATCATGAAAAACATAATTATTCTAATCAGAAAAGAGAAGGAAGAGAGAGAATTCGATAGAACCTAATTCACAAATGCAATGTAGTTCTTGAAACCTTGAACTGATTGATGGATTAGCCTTGCTTCATAATCATGTTGCTCGACCAATTAGAGAAGGGGATGAAGTTTCCGAAAATAAAAGAGAGCGAGACGAGAGGAATCCTTACGAAAGCTTTTTTATTTCAAATTCTGAAAATTAAGGCAAAAAAGAGGGAAAAAGATTCCCCACGCGAAATCATAAACCCTATTTAAAGACAAAATAATTGGGCTTAATTAAGGCCCAACTTCCTAACGAGGTTCCTAAAACCCTAATTAAGCAATGTCAACAATAAAACCAAATTTTGAAAAATTCATTGCAGGACCGCAACATTGTGACGTAGTTTTGGGCCTGAAGATGTTCGAACTTGGCTTTTCTTGCAACAGAGCAGTTGTAGATCTCTCTCTTATCTTTCCAGGGACACCAATTTTGTCCAATTCCGAGTAGTGTAGCTCCAGATATGGTCTTTCCAAGAAACTGTGTCAAAACAAGAATTTATGGCGGGAATTAAGAAAGATTTAAATTTAAATCCTAAATGACTTACCAACACAAATCTAAACTAACACATCAAAATAATATACTAAAAAGACTCAATTAAATCGAAAACATAGAGAGAAAGATGTATTAAAATATGACTATCACTTAACCACAAAGAAACATGTTCCAAACTTGTCTCAGACCGCTGAAACTCCTTGAATATCACTCCTAGGACTCAAAGAAAGGGTTTCACACCACTCTCTCCCCTTCCGGAGCTTTTTGGCGCCTTTGGACACAAGTCCCAGTTTTGGTCACTTTTGGTCCCCTTTTGCTTAACGGCAAAGAAACACGTGCGACACTCGTCTCAAGCCGCTGAAACTCTTTGAATATCACTACTAGGATTCAAAAGGAAGAGTTTCTTGCTACCTTCTCCCCAGCTGGTACTTTCAGGCTCCTTTGGACCCAAGTTCCCGTTTTGGTCACTTTTGGTCCCCTTTCGCTTACCGGTAAAGGAACAAGTGCGAAACTCTTCCCAGGCCACTAAAACTCCCTGAATATCACTACTAGGATTCAAAAGGAAGTGTTTCTCAACACTGTCTCCCCTTCTGCTACATTTTGGCACCTTTGGACGCAAGTTTCAGTTTTGGTCACTTTTAGTCCCCTTTTGCTTAGCGGCAAAGGAACATGTGCCAAACTCGTCCCAGGCTGCTGAAACTTCTTGAATATCACTCGTAGGACTCAAAGAAAGGGTTTCACATCACTCTCTTTCCTTTTGGCACTTTTTGGCGCTTTTGGACACAAGTTCTAGTGTTGGTCACTTTTGGTCGCCTTTTGCCTAGCGGCAAAGGAACACATGCGAAACTCGCCTCTGGCTGCTGAAACTCCTTGAATATCACTACTAGGATTGAAAAGGAAAGGTTTCTCACCACCTTCTCCCCTTTTGGCACTTTCTGACACCTTTAGACCCAAGTTCTCGTTTTGATCAGTTTTGGTCCCCTTTTGCTTACCGATAAAGGAACACATGCGAAACTCTTTCCAGGCCACTGAAACTCCTTGAATATCACTCCTAGGACTCAGAGAAAGGGTTTCTTAACACTCTCTCCTGTTCTACCACATTTTGGCGCCTTTGGACTCGAGCCCCTTTTGCTTAACGGCAAAGAAACATGTGCCAAACTTGTCCCAAACCGCTGAAAATCCTTGAATTTCACATCTGGAACATTTTGGCGCCTTTGGACACAAGTTCCAGTTTTGGTCACTTTTGGTCCGTTTTTGCTTAACGGCAAAGGAACACGTGCGAAACTCTTTCCTGGCCACTGAAACTCCTTCAATATCACTGCTAGAACTTAGAGAAAGGGTTTCTTAACGCTCTCTCCCCCTTTGCCACATTTTGACTCCTTTGGACCCAAGTTTCAGTTTTGGTCACTTTTGGTCCCCTTGTGCTTAGTGGCAAAGGAACACGTACCAAACTCCTCCCAGGCTGCTCAAAGTCCTTGAATATCACTCGTAGGACTCAAAGAAAAGGTTTCACACCACTCTCTTTCCTTTTGGCACTTTTTGGCGCCTTTAGACACAAGTTCTAGTTTTGGTCACTTTTGCTCCCCTTTTGCTTAGCGGCAAAGGAACACGTGCGAAACTCGCCTCTGGCTGCTGAAACTACTTGAATATCACTACCAGGATTCAAAAGGAAGGGTTTCTCACCACCTTCTCCCCTTTTGGCACTTTCTGACACCTTTGGACCCATGTTCCCATTTTGATCAGTTTAGGTCCCCTTTTGCTTACCGATAAAGGAACACATGCGAAACTGTTCCCAGGCCACTGAAACTGCTTGAATATCACTCCTAGGACTCAGAGAAAGGGTTTCTCAACACTCTTCCGTTTTGCCACATTTTAGCGCCTTTGAACCCAAGTTTCAATTTTGGTGACTTTTAGTCCCCTTTTGCTTAACGGCAAAGAAACATGTGCCAAACTTGTCTCAGACCGCTGAAACTCCTTGAGTATCACTCCTAGGACTCAAAGAAAGGGTTTCACACCACTCTCTTTCCTTTTGGCACTTTCTGGCGCCTTTGGACACAAGTTCTAGTGTTGGTCACTTTTGGTCCCCTTTTGCTTAGCGGCAAAGGAACACGTGCGAAACTCGCCTCTGGCTGCTGAAACTACTTGAATATCACTACTAGGATTGAAAAGGAAGAGTTTCTCACCACCTTCTCCCCTTTTGGCACTTTCTAACACCTTTGGACCCAAGTTCCCGTTTTGATCAGTTTTGGTCCCCTTTTGCTTACCGATAAAGGAACACGTGCGAAACTCTTTCCAGGCCACTGAAACTCCTTGAATATCACTCCTAGGACTCAGAGAAAGGGTTTCTTAACACTCTCTCCCGTTCTACCACATTTTGGCGCCTTTGGACTCGAGTTTCAATTTTGGTCACTTTTGGTCCCCTTTTGCTTAACGACAAAGAAACATGTGCCAAACTTGTCCCAAACCGCTGAAAATCCTTGAATTTCACTTCTGGAACTTTTTGGCGCCTTTGGACACAAGTTCCAGTTTTGGTCACTTTTGGTCCCTTTTTGCTTACTGGCAAAGGAACACGTGCGAAACTCTTCCCAGGCCACTGAAACTCCTTCAATATCACTGCTAGAACTTAGAGAAAGGGTTTCTTAACGCTCTCTCCCCCTTTGCAACATTTTGACGCCTTTCGACCAAAGTTTAGATTTTGGTCACTTTCGGTTCATTTTTGCTTAGCGGTGAAGAAACACATTCCAAACTCGTCCCAGGCCACTGAAACTCCTTCAATATCACTCCTAGGACTCAGAGAAAGGGTTTCTCAACACTCTCTCCCGTTTTGCCACATTTTGGCGCCTTTGGACCCGAGTTTCAATTTTGGTCACTTTTGGTCCCCTTTTGCTTAACGACAAAGAAACATGTGCCAAACTTGTCCCAAACCGCTGAAAATCCTTGAATTTCACTTCTGGAACTTTTTGGCGCCTTTGGACACAAGTTCCAGTTTTGGTCACTTTTGGTCCCTTTTTGCTTACCGGCAAAGGAACACGTGCGAAACTCTTCCCAGGCCACTGAAACTCCTTCAATATCACTGCTAGAACTTAGAGAAAGGGTTTCTTAACGCTCTCTCCCCCTTTGCCACATTTTGACTCCTTTGGACCCAAGTTTCAGTTTTGGTCACTTTTGGTCCCCTTGTGCTTAGTGGCAAAGGAACACGTACCAAACTCCTCCCAGGCTGCTCAAAGTCCTTGAATATCACTCGTAGGACTCAAAGAAAAGGTTTCACACCACTCTCTTTCCTTTTGGCACTTTTTGGCGCCTTTAGACACAAGTTCTAGTTTTGGTCACTTTTGCTCCCCTTTTGCTTAGCGGCAAAGGAACACGTGCGAAACTCGCCTCTGGCTGCTGAAACTCCTTGAATATCACTACCAGGATTCAAAAGGAAGGGTTTCTCACCACCTTCTCCCCTTTTGGCACTTTCTGACACCTTTGGACCCATGTTCCCATTTTGATCAGTTTAGGTCCCCTTTTGCTTACCGATAAAGGAACACATGCGAAACTGTTCCCAGGCCACTGAAACTGCTTGAATATCACTCCTAGGACTCAGAGAAAGGGTTTCTCAACACTCTTCCGTTTTGCCACATTTTGGCGCCTTTGAACCCAAGTTTCAATTTTGGTGACTTTTAGTCCCCTTTTGCTTAACGGCAAAGAAACATGTGCCAAACTTGTCTCGCATCATTGAAACTCCTTGAGTATCACTCCTAGGACTCAAAGAAAGGGTTTCACACCACTCTCTTTCCTTTTGGCACTTTCTGGCGCCTTTGGACACAAGTTCTAGTGTTGGTCACTTTTGGTCCCCTTTTGCTTAGCGGCAAAGGAACACGTGCGAAACTCGCCTCTGGCTGCTGAAACTACTTGAATATCACTACTAGGATTGAAAAGGAAGAGTTTCTCACCACCTTCTCCCCTTTTGGCACTTTCTAACACCTTTGGACCCAAGTTCCCGTTTTGATCAGTTTTGGTCCCCTTTTGCTTACCGATAAAGGAACACGTGCGAAACTCTTTCCAGGCCACTGAAACTCCTTGAATATCACTCCTAGGACTCAGAGAAAGGGTTTCTTAACACTCTCTCCCGTTCTACCACATTTTGGCGCCTTTGGACTAGAGTTTCAATTTTGGTCACTTTTGGTCCCCTTTTGCTTAACGACAAAGAAACATGTGCCAAACTTGTCCCAAACCGCTGAAAATCCTTGAATTTCACTTCTGGAACTTTTTGGCGCCTTTGGACACAAGTTCCAGTTTTGGTCACTTTTGGTCCCTTTTTGCTTACTGGCAAAGGAACACGTGCGAAACTCTTCCCAGGCCACTGAAACTCCTTCAATATCACTGCTAGAACTTAGAGAAAGGGTTTCTTAACGCTCTCTCCCCCTTTGCAACATTTTGACGCCTTTCGACCAAAGTTTAGATTTTGGTCACTTTCGGTTCATTTTTGCTTAGCGGTGAAGAAACACATTCCAAACTCGTCCCAGGCCACTGAAACTCCTTCAATATCACTCCTAGGACTCAGAGAAAGGGTTTCTCAACACTCTCTCCCGTTCTGCCACATTTTGGCGCCTTTGGACCCGAGTTTCAATTTTGGTCACTTTTGGTCCCCTTTTGCTTAACGACAAAGAAACATGTGCCAAACTTGTCCCAAACCGCTGAAAATCCTTGAATTTCACTTCTGGAACTTTTTGGTGCCTTTGGACACAAGTTCCAGTTTTGGTCACTTTTGGTCCCTTTTTGCTTAGCGGCAAAGGAACACGTGCGAAACTCTTCCCAGGCCACTGAAACTCCTTCAATATCACTGCTAGAACTTAGAGAAAGGGTTTCTTAACGCTCTCTCCCCCTTTGCCACATTTTGACTCCTTTGGACCCAAGTTTCAGTTTTGGTCACTTTTGGTCCCCTTGTGCTTAGTGGCAAAGGAACACGTACCAAACTCCTCCCAGGCTGCTCAAAGTCCTTGAATATCACTCGTAGGACTCAAAGAAAAGGTTTCACACCACTCTCTTTCCTTTTGGCACTTTTTGGCGCCTTTAGACACAAGCTCTAGTTTTGGTCACTTTTGCTCCCCTTTTGCTTAGCGGCAAAGGAACACGTGTGAAACTCGCCTCTGGCTGCTGAAACTCCTCGAATATCACTACCAGGATTCAAAATGAAGGGTTTCTCACCACCTTCTCCCCTTTTGGCACTTTCTGACACCTTTGGACCCATGTTCCCATTTTGATCAGTTTAGGTCCCCTTTTGCTTACCGATAAAGGAACACATGCGAAACTGTTCCCAGGCCACTGAAACTGCTTGAATATCACTCCTAGGACTCAGAGAAAGGGTTTCTCAACACTCTTCCGTTTTGCCACATTTTGGCGCCTTTGAACCCAAGTTTCAATTTTGGTGACTTTTAGTCCCCTTTTGCTTAACGGCAAAGAAACATGTGCCAAACTTGTCTCGCATCCGAAACTCCTTGAGTATCACTCCTAGGACTCAAAGAAAGGGTTTCACACCACTCTCTTTCCTTTTGGCACTTTCTGGCGCCTTTGGACACAAGTTCTAGTGTTGGTCACTTTTGGTCCCCTTTTGCTTAGCGGCAAAGGAACACGTGCGAAACTCGCATCTGGCTGCTGAAACTACTTGAATATCACTACTAGGATTGAAAAGGAAGAGTTTCTCACCACCTTCTCCCCTTTTGGCACTTTCTAACACCTTTGGACCCATGTTCCCGTTTTGATCAGTTTTGGTCCCCTTTTGCTTACCGATAAAGGAACACGTGCGAAACTCTTTCCAGGCCACTGAAACTCCTTGAATATCACTCCTAGGACTCAGAGAAAGGGTTTCTTAACACTCTCTCCCGTTCTACCACATTTTGGCGCCTTTGGACTCGAGTTTCAATTTTGGTCACTTTTGGTCCCCTTTTGCTTAACGACAAAGAAACATGTGCCAAACTTGTCCCAAACCGCTGAAAATCCTTGAATTTCACTTCTGGAACTTTTTGGCGCCTTTGGACACAAGTTCCAGTTTTGGTCACTTTTGGTCCCTTTTTGCTTAACGGCAAAGGAACACATGCGAAACTCTTCCCAGGCCACTGAAACTTCTTCAATATCACTTCTAGAACTCAGAGAAAGGGTTTCATAACGCTCTCTCCCCCTTTGCCACATTTTGACGCCTTTGGACCCAAGTTTCGGTTTTGGTCGCTTTTGGTTCCTTTTTGCTTTGCGGTGAAGAAACACATTCCAAACTCCTCTCAGGCCGCTGAAACTCCTTAAATATCACTACTAGGATTCAAAAGGAAGAGTTTCTCACCACCTTCTCCCCTGCTAGTACTTTCAGGCGCCTTTACACCCAAGTTCCCGTTTTGGTCACTTTTGGTCCCCTTTCGCTTACCGATAAAGGAACAGGTGCGAAACTCTTCCCAGGCCACTGAAACTCCCTGAAGATCTTTTCTAGGATTCAAAAGGAAGGGTTTCTCAACACTGTCTCCCCTTCTGCCACATGTTGGCGCCTTTGGACCCAAGTTTCAGTTTTGGTCACTTTTAGTCCCCTTTTGCATACCGGCAGAGGAACAGGTTCCAAACTCATCCCACGCCGCTGAAACTCCTTGAATATCACTCCTAGGACTCAAAGAATGGGTTTCATACCACTCTCTCCCCTTCTAGAGCTTTTTGGCGCCTTTGGTCACAATTCCAGTTTTGAACACTTTAGGTCCCCTTTTGCTGTGCGAAACTCGTCTCAGACCGCTGAAATTCCTTGAATATCACTACTAGGTTTCAAAAGGAAGGGTTTCTCACCACCTTTTCTCCTTGTGGAACTTTCTGACGCCTTTAGACCCAAGTTCTGGTTTTGGTCACTTTTGGTCCCCTTTTGCTCAACGGCAAAGGAACACGTGTCAATCTCGTCCCAGGCCGCTGAAACTCCTTAAATATCACTCCTAGGACTCAAAGAAAGGCTTTCACATAACTCTCTCCCCTTCTAGCAATTTTTGGCGCCTTTGGACATAAGTTCTAGTTTTGGTCACTTTTGGTCCCTTTTTGCTTAGAGACAAAGGAACACGTGCAAAATCGTCTCAGGCTGATGAAACTCCTTGAATATCACTACTGGGATTCAAAAGGAAGTGTTTCTCACCACCTTCGCCCATTTAGGCACTTTCTGACATCTTTGGGCCCAAGTTCCAGCTTTGGTCACTTTTGGTCCTCTTTTGCTTACCGATAAAGGAATGATGATGCGTGTTTTTGTGTTTAAAAGATTTGTCGCAAATCCTCATCAAAATTTAAACAATTTAATGTAGTACTAGGGTTACCCTAGATTGTCTCCCGTGAACATTGGCTATTAATCTTCATTAAACATGTTGAAGGCATTAATTGAACAAGCAATTAAAATGAGGGGTTTTGTGGTTTCAAATCAAAATAAAGAGTAAACAAACAAACGAGTTTAATTAATTCAAACAATAGAAAGCAGCAATCCTTAGTTCATCCACAAAGATTCTTTTCTCATTCCACTTAAGATTTAACATTCATCCTCTCTCCCATGAATTAGGTTAATTTAACAAGTGAAAATCAACTTTATAGTCCCAACGAAATTACGCAATTTGCTAGGCTCTAATCTCTCATCCCAAAGTTACGCAACCTTAGAATTGAATCTAGGATTAAGCAATCCCTAGTTTAGAATCTCCTTAAAATGAAATTAGGGTTAATTAAGCAATACCCCCTTCATTCACCATTAATTCAATTCAAGAGACAAGGAAGAAGTAATTCATGAGAAGAAAGAAATTATATTATTATTAAATTCAAGGAACTCAAGAATCTATGTGAACTTACTAAGGATTACACAAAATTTAGCCCTCCATGGAAATGGGGGCCAAAAACGCAGTTGGAAAATGCAAAAAACTCATTAACATTAATGTAAAAGCAAGAGAAATGAGAAACCAAACCCTAGGTTGGACCCTTGGCTGTCACCCAAGGTTGCCCTTAGCTCTGGAAAATGTCCTTAATTGAGTAAAGAAGAGAAAAGGTTCAAAAGGTGTAAGAACTCTCTACCCTAATTTGGTAAAAATCTATTTATACTAAAGCTGGCACCCTCCAAAGTAGTTACTCTCATTCTTTCATAGTAAACACGCGCAGCATCAGTTGGGTTTTGCCTCTCTGGAGTGATTACTATGAATATTCATAGTAATCACGCGCAGCACTGGGACATTTTGGACTCTCTGGAGTTGTCACTATGAATTTTGATAGTAACTACTGATGAACTGAATTTAGCTACTCGTCATGCAAAAGATTGTCGTTAATCCTCATCAAATATGCAAAGAAATGAATGCAGTACTAGGGTGTTATCCTAGGTCATCTCCAAGGAATTTTTGGTTGGGAACATACATCGAACAAGTGTAACCATGGATTTTAAAGCAAGTAAATTGGGGGGAGGTTTGTCAATTTCCAGATTTAAATCAAGAACAAAATGTGAATTAATGAAATTCAATCAATTAAAATGAGTAATCCCTAGTCAAGCAATGAGTTCCATCATTATTCTTTCAAATGATTCAATAATCCCCTTTCTTTTCCTTGAATTAAGTTGATCTAACAAGCGAAAACTAACTTTAACATCCCAATTAAAATTAAGCATCTTAATGGGCTCCAATCTCTATCCCTAAGATTAAGCAACCTCAAGGATTAATCAAAATTAAGCAATTTTGAATTAGAGTTTCGTTAGGTAAATTAGGGTTCATTAAGCAATGTTCCCTTCATGCAAATTCCATTTCATTCAGAGATTGGGGTTAATAAATTCAAGGAAAGAAAGATTTGTATTGCAATTAATCCCAAGAATTCAAGATTCATGTGCATTGACTAGGAATTACAAGAAAGTTTAGCCCTCCATGTGGATGGGCTTCACAAACGAAAGAAAGAAATGCAAGAACGTAAGCAACATTAATGTAAATTCAACAAAAATCAAAAGGAAAATTGGAAACTAAAACCTATAGAGGACCCTTGGCTGTCACCCAAGACTCCAATGTTTTCAGAAATTGTCCCAATTTGGCAAAGGAAAAAAATGTGTAAAGTGTAAAATGTCCCGTACCCTAATTCCTAAAATCTATTTATAGTGGATGACATGTCAGCAAAGTGTCCACTTTCGCCTTTGAAAGTGTCCACTTTGGGCCTTGAAAGTGTATATGCGCAATTCTCGTAAGTTTGTCAATTCTCTGGAGTTGCCACTATTGGACTTGAAAGTGGCAACTTTGGATGCGCGTAGCCACTTTGAAAGGCAATAGTGGCCACGCACAACATGCTTCAGAATTGGCGTCACTGGGCTTCCTGAAGTTGCTACTATTGGACTTGAAAGTGGCAAATTTGGATGTGCGTAGCCACTTTGAAAGGCAATAGTGGCCACGCGCAACATGATTCAGAATTGGCGTCCCTGGAGCTTCTGGAGTTGCCACTTTTGGACTTGAAAGTGGCTACTTTGGAACCTTTAATGCCTGGACTTGCTGTAGTTGCCACTTTTGCTCCTAAAAGTGGCTACTTTGGGGGCAACTTTCATCCAAGGGCCAAGATTTCTCAAAATTAACTTGGGGACTCTGCAAAATTATCAAGATAATTAAAATTGCAATCTATATCTATGTAATTAAATGCAAATTAACCAAAAATTAATAAACCTATGATATTTAGTCAAAATGTGATTTCTATATTATTTGCACTATCCAAGTCCATTTTTTCTATCAAGGAGCACCAAAAAGGCAAGTAAAAATGTAATAAAAAGTGGATTCGTCACAACCCCAAACTTAAACTTTTGCTTGTCCTCAAGCAAATCAAAATTCAAACAAATCAAATGAAGAGGGTTGGATTTATCCAAAGAATTTTTATTTATTTATTTTTTTTTTAGAGATTTTCATTTCAACTTCATGCTTTAATTAGCACTTCCAACATCTTCACAACCATAGGCTCATTCAACAGAGGAATCATATTCATGTCAAATGTTCCATGCAAAGTCCCACTAAATTGAAACAAAAGAATCAAGCAAGGTTTCATGTAACTCACATAATGCAAAGAGATTATCCATCTCACAAGGTGGTGTTTCACTCATCACTCAATAACATTTCAGGCTAAGTGTTTTCCCTCAATCCATGCATTTTGCCTCACCCTACCATAGGCTTGCCCATATTCTCAATCTCCTTTGCTTAGACACAATGAACCACCTATCATGAGGGCTTTGTTGGTCACAAATGGAGTTAGGATAGGCTCAAATTTAGTCAAGGAGGGTCATAAGATCAAGTGGGTACTCAAGAGGAGGGAGTTCTTTTGAGTGATTTAGTATAACAACTTGTCTTAGTGGCCCAAGACAAGTTTTGCACGCGTTCCTTAACAGCTAAGCAAAAGAGGACCCAAGCGAAACCCAAAACGGAATTTGCGCCCAAAGGAGACAGAAGGCGAGAGAGTGGTGGGAAATCCTTCCTTTGAGTCATAGGAGTCACATGCAAGGAGTTTCAGTGCTCTGAGATGAGTTTGGCACCCGTTCCTTAGCCGCTAAGCAAAAGGGGACCAAAGCGAGACCCAAACTTAAACTTGTGCCCAAATGCGCCAGGAGGCAAGCGAGCGGTGAGGAACTCTTCCTTTGAGTCCTAGAGTTACTTCAAAGGAGTTTCAGTGGCTCGACCCGAGTTTTGCACGTGTTCCTTAACAACGAAGTAAAGGAGGACCCAAACGAGACCAAAACCGGAACTTGGGCCCAATGGAACCAGAATGCAAGAAAGTGGTAGGGAACCCTTCTGTTGAGTCCTAGAGTCACTTCCAAGGAGTATCAGTGGCCCGAGACGAGTTTTGCATGCAATCCTTAGCAGTTAAGCAAAAGAGGACCCAAACAAGACCCAAACTGGAACTTGGGCCCAAAGGGGCCAGGAAGCGAGAGAGCGATGGGGAGCTCTTCCTTTTAGTCCTAGCAGTCACATCCAAGGTGTTTCAATGGCCAGAAAAGAGTTTTGCACGCGTTCCTTAGCCACTAAGCAACAGAGGACCAAAGCGAGACCCAATTTGGAACTTGCGCCCAAAGGCGCCAGGAGGCGAGAGAGCGATGGCGAACCCTTCCTTTGAGTCGTAGAGTCACTTTCATGTAGTTTTAATATCTTGAGCGGATATTTGTGCGCGTTCCTTAGCGACTAAGCAAAAGAGGACTCAGGCGAGACTCAAATTGGAATTTGGGCCCAAAAGCGCTAGGAGGCGAGAGAGAGACAGGGTACTCTTCCTTTGAGTCCTAGCAGTCACTTCCAAGGTGTTTCAGTGGTCCGAGATTTGCTTTGCACGCGTTCCTTAGCCAATGAGCAAAAGAGGACCAAAGTAAGACCCAAATTGGAACTTGGGCCCAAAGGCGCCAGGAGGCGAGAGAGCGGTGGGGAATCCTTCCTTTGAGTCCTATAGTCACTTCAAAGGAGTTTCAGTGGTCCAAGACGAGTTTTGTACGCGTTCCTTAACAGCTAAGCAAAATAGGACCCAAAGGTGCCAGAAGGCAAGATAGTGGTGGAAATCCTTCCTTTGAGTCATAGGAGTCACTTGCAAGTAGTTTCAGTGCCCTAAGACGAGTTTGGCACACGTTCCTTAGGCGCTAAGCAAAAGGTGACCAAAGTGAGACCCAAACTGGAACTTGTGCATAAATACGCCACGAGGCGAGAGAGCGGTGAGGACCCAAACGAGACACAAACTGGAACTTGGGCCCAAAGGCGCCAGGAGGCGAGAGAGCGGTAGGGAATCCTTCCTTTGAGTCCTAGAGTCACTTCAAAGGAGTTTCAATGGCCCGAGACGAGTTTTGCATGCAATCCTTAGCAGTAAAACAAAAGAGGACCCAAACGAGACCTAAACTCGAACTTGGCCCCAAGGGGGCCATGACGCGAGAGAGCGACGGGGAACTATTACTTTTAGTCCTAGCAATCACTTCCAAGTAGTTTCAGTGGCTAGAAAAGAGTTTTGCATGCGTCTCTTAGCCAATAAGCAAAAGAGGACCGAAGCGAAACCCAAATTGGAACTTGAGCCCAAAGCCGCTAGGAGGCGAGAAAGCGGTGGGGAATCCTTCCTTTGAGTCCTAGAGTCACTTCAAAGGAGTGTCAGTGGCCCAACACGAGTTTTGCACGCGTCCCTTAACAGCTAAGCAAAGGAGGACAAAACGAGACCCATACCGAAACTTGGGCCCAATGGTGCCAGGAGGCAAGAGAGTGGTAGGGAACCCTTCTGTTGAGTCCTAGAGTCACTTCCAATGAGTATCAGTGGCCCGAGAGGAGTTTTGAATGCAATCTTTAGCAGTTAAGCAAAAGAGGACCCAAACGAGACCCAATTTGGAACTTGGGCCCAAAGGCACCAGAGGCAAGAGAGCGGTGGCGAACCCTTCCTTTGTGTCGTAGTGTCACTTTCAAGTAGTTTCAATATCTTGAGCGGAGTTTTGTGCGTGTTCGATAACGACCCTTCTAATACTAAAGCTCTAATATCACTTTATTAATGTAGTAACTCAAAAAACACCAATATTTGGTAAAAAAAATTTCTCTTTATACATAGAAATATAAGTATAGGTTCCCTTTTTCTGGAAAAAAAGAGTTAATGTACATATCTGTTCAACATCTAACCATACCATAGCTAATTATCATTCCACATTTCAATCTCAACAACCTAATAGAGTAAGAATAGACACAACTCATAATATGATAATACCTCGATATATTAAATATCAGTTTGGCAGCATAGTCAAGTACTTAGTCATAATTAAAGATGATTAGTATTATCCAAATAAAAAACATAACAGAATAAGACCAGACTTTCTAAGAGTAGTTCCCCTAATGCATAAGCAAATAAAACATCAGTCATGAGGAGAGTAATCCCTAATGGGATTCAATTCCTCAGAAGAAGTAGGGGAAGAAAAACTAAAAGTAGAAGCGGGATCTTTATCATTCTCCTCGATCCATTCAGCAGCGCGAGGGGTGAACAAGTAGTAGGTATCCTCCTCAGAAGGTAGGTTCCATGCCTTCACCTTGTTTGCGTCCATCTATATAGATAAAAGGAAAGCGATACGAAACAACACAAACAAGGGGTGAGTTCTCCAAACACAAACATCATATATAGCCATATGTCGAGGAAGGCGGCGTACAGTCAAATCTTAATCTAACAATCCACATTCAGCATCATCAAAGGTTCAATCATATAATAGGGAGATAAATGTAATCATAATCATAACAAATCTCACGAATATTCAATCATCCCTAATAGTAATGCACATGGTGCATGAATGCAGGTTTCGATCTCATCCATAGAGTCACTCATGTGTTAATAGCATGCAAATGATGCATGGGGATCCCATCACTCTATGACTGGCAACTTGCCCAACTTTTACCATAGAGTCTCATAGATAGATTCAAGTCATGAGGCAATCGGAGGACTCTATTCCCTGCATTTTAGATTTGCACAGTATAATAGAATAGAAGCAGCATTTAGCTTTAGTAGAACACCACTAGTGTTTGGCCAAAGATGGGTCTCTTCAGGAATAGACCTCAACGACCATAGAATGTGCAGTCCTTGTCAGGTTTGGCTAAGGTTTGCAGTGGGTCACGACCCAACCACAGAGGTGCATCACTATTGCCACTTAGGTCGACTATTCCCCCTTTTTCCACCCCAGTAGATTTACTCAGGACCGAACCTACAACACCTCCAAGCTATGCCGCGGTAATGCCTCCAAGTCGTTCAAAATAATATGATGCATAAAATGGTATTTTTCAGTTTTCTTTGATAGTTTTCTCTTTTCATGTAGCCACTTAAAGGCTAGGCACAATAGAATAGAAGCCATCACAGGGCTTAGTAGCATGGATATATTCGATGAGTTTCACAGTAGCATGGATAGATTTCATGAGTTTCAGTGGACCCAGGCGAAACGCAAATTGGAATTTGGGCCCAAAGGCGCCATGAGGCGAGAGAGAGACAGGGAACTCTTCCTACTAGTCCTAGCATTCACTTCCAAGGTGTTTCAGTGGCCTGAGATGAGTTTTGCACGCGTTCCTTAGCAACTAAGCAACAGAGGAGCCAGGCGAGACCCAAATTAGAATTTGGGCCCAAAGGCGCCAGGAGGCGAGAGAGAGAAAATGAACTCTTCCTATTAGTCCTAGCAATCACTTCCAAGGTGTTTTAGTGGCCCGAGATGAGTTTTGCACGCATTCCTTAGCGACTACGCAAAAGAGGACCCAGGCGAGACCCAAATTGGAATTTGGGCCCAAAGGCGCAGGAGGTGAGAGAGACACAGGGATCTTTTCCTATTAGTCCTAGCAGTCACTTCCAAGGTGTTTCAGTAGCCCGAGATGGGTTTTGCTTCCTTAGCGACTAAGCAAGAGAGAACCTAGGCGAGACCCAAATTGGAATTTTTGCCCAAAGGCGCCAGGAGGCGAGAGAGGCACAAGGAATCCTTGCTATTAGTCCTAGCAGTCACTTCCAAGGTGTTTCAGTGGCTCGAGATGAGTTTTCCACGAGTTCCTTAGCGACTAAGCAGAAGAGGACCCAGGCGAGACCCAAATTAGATTTTGGGCCCAAAGGCGCCAGGAGGCGAGAGATAAACAGGGACTCTTCCTATTACTCCTAGCAGTCAGTTCCAAGGTATTTTAGTGGCCCGGGATGAGTTTTTCACGCGTACCTTAGGGACTAAGCAGAAGAGGACCCAGGCGAGACCCAAATTGGAATTTGGGCCCAAAGGCGCCAGGAGGCGAGAGAGGGACAGGGAATTGTTGCTATTAGTCTTGCCAGTCTCTTCCAAGGTGTTTCAGCGACCCGGGATGAGTTTTGCACGCATTCCTTAGCGGCTAAGCAAAAGAGGACCAAAGCGAGACCCAAATTAGAAATTGGGCCCAAAGGCGCCAGGAGGCGAAATAGCGGTGGCGAACCCTACCTTTGTGTCGCAGAGTCACTTTCAAGTAGTTTCAATATCTTAAGCGGAGATTTGTGCGCGTTCTTTAGCAACTAAGCAAAAGATGAACCAGGCAAGACCCAAATTGGAATTTAGGCCCAAAGGTGCAGGAGGCGAGAGAGATACAGGGAACTCTTCCTATTAGTCCTAGCAGTCACACTCAAGGTGTTTTAGTGGCCCGAGATGAGTTTTGCACGCGTTCCTTAGCGACTTAGTAAAAGAGGATCCAGGCAAGACCCAAATTGCAAATTGGGTGCAGACTAAGCAAAAGGGGACCCAGGTGAGACCCAAATTGGAATTTGGGCCCACGACACTAGGAGGCGAGAAAGAGACAAGAAACTCTTCCTATTAGTCCTAGCAATCACTTGAAAGGTGTTTTAGTGGTCTGAGATGAGTTTTGCACGCATTCCTTAGCAACTAAGCAAAAGAGGACTCAGGCGAGACCTAAATTGGAATTTGGGCCCACAGGTGCCAGGAGGCGAGAAAGAGACAGGGAGCTCTTCCTCTAAGTCCTAGCTGTCACCTCCAAGGTGTTTCAATGGCTCGAGATGAGTTTTGCATGCGTGCCTTAGCGACTAAGTAAAAGAGGACCCAGGCGAGACCCAAATTGGAATTTAAGCTCAAAGGCGCCAGGAGGCGAGAGACACAGAAAGGGAACTCTTCCTATTAGTCCTTGAAGACACTTCCAAGGTGTTTCGGTGGCCTGAGATAAGTTTTGTACGCGTTCCCTAGCGACTTAGTAAAGGAGGACCCAGGCGAGACCCAAATTGCAAATTGGGTGCAGACTAAGCAAAAGGGGACCCAAGTGAGACCCAAATTGGAATTTGGGTCCAATGACGCTAGGAGGCGAGAGAGAGCCAGGAAACTCTTCCTATTAGTCCTAGCAGTCACTTCCAAGGTGTTTCAGTGGTCCGAGATGAGTTTTACATGCGTTCCTTAGCAACTAAGCAAAAGACGACCCAGGCAAGACGCAAATTAGAATTTGGGCCCAAAGGCACCAAGAGGCGAGAAAAAGACAGGGAGCTCATCCTATTAGTCCTAGCATTCACTTCCAAAGTGTTTAGTGGCTCGAGATGAGTTTTGCACGCGTTCCTTAGCGACTAAGCAAAAGAGGACTCAGGCGAGACCTCAATTGGAATTTTCGCCCAAAGGTGCCAAAAGACGAGAGAGAGACAGGGAGCTCTACCTATGAGTCCTAGCTGTCACTTCCAAGGTGTTTCAGTGGCCCGACATGAGTTTTGCATGCGTTCCTTAGCGACTAAGCAAAACTGGACCCAGGCGAGACCCAAATTGGAATTTGGGCCAAAAGGCGTCAGGAGGCGAGATAGAGAGAAAGCGAACGCTTCCTATTAGTCCTAGAAGTCACTTCCAAGGTGTTTCGGTGGCCTGAGATGAGTTTTACAAGCGTTCCTTAGCGACTAAGCAAAACAGGACCCAGGCGAGACCCAAATTGGAATTTGAGCACAGACTAAGCAAAAGAGGTCCCACGCAAGACCCAAATTGGAATTTGGGCCCAAAGGTGCCAGGATGCGAGAGAGAGACAGGGAGCTCTACCTATGAGTCCTAGCTGTCACTTCCAAGGTGTTTTAGTGGCCCGACATGAGTTTTGCATGCGTTCCTTAGCGACTAAGCAAAACTGGACCCAGGCGAGACACAAATTGGAATTTGGGCCAAAAGGCGTGAGGAGGGGAGATAGATAGAAAGCGAACGCTTCCCATTAGTCCTAGAAGTCACTTCCAAGGTGTTTCGGTGGCCTGAGATAAGTTTTGTACGCGTTCCCTAGCAACTAAGCAAAAGACGACCCAGGCAAGACGCAAATTAGAATTTGGGCCCAAAGGCACCAAGAGGCAAGAAAAAGACAGGGAGCTCATCCTATTAGTCCTAGCAGTCACTTCCAAGGTGTTTGGGTGCAGACTCAGCAAAAGGGGACCCAAGTGAGACCCAAATTAGAATTTGGGCCCAAAGGTGCCATGAGGCGAGAGAGAGACAGGCAGCTCTTCCTATTAGACCTAGCAGTCACTTCCAAGGTGTTTCAGTAGCCTAAGATGAGTTTTACACGCGTTCCTTAGCGACTAAGCAAAAGAGGACGTAGGCGAGACCCATATTGGATGTTAGGCCCAAAGGCTCTAGGAGGCGAGAGAGAAACAAGGAGTTCTTCCTATTAGTCCTAGCAAGCACTTCCAAGGTGTTTTGGTGGCCTGAGATGAGTTTTGCACGCGTTTCTTAGCGACTAAGCAAAAGAAGACCAAGACGAGACTCAAATTAGAATTTGGGCCCAAAGGTGCCAAGAGGCGAGAGAGAGACAGGTAGCTCTTCCTATTAGTGCTAGTAGCCACTTCAAGGTGTTTCAGTGGCCCGAGATGAGTTTTACAAGCGTTCCTTAGCCACTAAGCAAAACAGGACCCAGGCGAGATCCAAATTCGAATTTGGGCCAAAAGGCGTTAGGAGGCGAGATCCAAATTCGAATATGTTTTGCACACGTTCCTTAGCGACTAAGCAAAAAAGGACTCAGTTGCGACCCAAATTAAAATTTGGGCTCAAAGGTGCCAAGATGCAAGTGAGAGAGAGGATGCTCTTCCTATTAGTCCTAGTAGTCTTTTCAAAGGTTTTTCAGTGGCCCGAGGTGAGTTTTGCATGCGTTCCTTAGCGACTAAGCAAAAGAGGACCCAGGCGAGACTCAAATTGGAATTTGGGCCCAAAGGTGCCAGGAGCCGACAAAGAGACAGGGAGCTCTTCTTATTAGTCCTAGTAGTCACTTCCAAGGTGTTTCAGTGGCCCGAGATGAGTTTTGCACACATTTCTTAGCGACTAAGCAAAACAGGACCCAGGCAAGACCCAAATTGGAATTTGGGACCAAAGGTGTCAGGAGCCGAGAGAGAGACAGGGAGCCCTTCCTATTAGTCCTAGCAGTCACTTCCAAGGTCTTTCATTGGCCCGAGATGAGTTTTGCACGCGTTCCTTAGCGACTACGCAAAAGAGGACTCAGGCGAGGCCTAAATTAGAATTTGGGCCCAAAGGTGTCAGGAGCCGAGAGAGAGACAGGGAGCTCTTCCTATTAGTCCTAGAGTCACTTCCGAGGTGTTTCATTGGCCCGGGATGAGTTTTGCACGCGTTCCTTAGCGACTAAGGAAAAGAGGACTCAGGCGAGACCCAAATTGGAATTTGGGCCCAAAGGCGCCTGGAGGCGAGACAGAGAGAAAGGGAACTCTTCCTATGAGTCCTAGCTGTCACTTCCAAGGTGTTTCAGTGGCCCGAGATGAGTTTTGCATGCAGTGCTTAGCGACTAAGCAAAAGAGGTTTTAGGCGAGACCCAAATTGGAATTTGGGCACATACTAAGCAAAAGAGGTCCCACGAAAGACCCAAATTGGAATTTGGGCCCAAAGGTGCCAGGAGGGGAGAAAGAGACAGAGAGCTATTCCTATGAGTCCTAGCTGTCACTTTCAAGGTGTTTCAGTGGCCCGAGGTGAATTTTGCACGCGTTCCTTAGCGACTAAGCAAAACAGGACCCAGACGAGACCAAAATTGGAATTTGGGCCCAAAGGCGTCAGGAGGCGAGAGAGACATAGGGAGCTCTTCCTATTAGTCCTACCAGTCACTTCCAAGGTGTTTCAGTGGCCTGAGATGAGTTGTGCACGCGTTCCTTAGTGACTAACCAAAACAGGACCCAGGCAAGACCCAAATTGGAATCTGGGCCCAGCGGCGTCAAGAAGCGAGAGAGAGACAGGAAGCTCTTCCTATTAGTCCTAGCGGTCACCTCCAAGGTGTTTCAGTGGCCCGAGATAAGTTTTGCATGCAGTGCTTAGTGACTAAGCAAAAGAGGACTCAGGCGAGACCCAAATTGGAATTTAGGCGTAGACTAAGCAAAAGAGGTCCCACGAAAGACCCAAATTGGAATTTGGGCCCAAAGGTGCCAGGAGGCGAGAGAGAGACAGGGAGCTCTTCCTATTAGTCCTAGCAGTCACTTCCACGATTTTTCAGTGGTCCAAGATGAGTTTTGCATGCGTTCCTTAGCAACTAAGCAAAAGAGGACCCAGGCAAGACCCAAATTAGAATTTGGGCCTTAGGGCACCAGGAGGCGAGAAAAAGACAGGGAGCTCTTCCTATTAGTCCTAGCATTCACTTCCAAGGTGTTTAGTGGGTCGAGATGAGTTTTGCACGCGTTCCTTAGCGATTAAGCAAAAAGGACTCAGGCGAGACCCAAATTGGAATTTTGGCCCAAAGGCACCAGGAGGCGAGACAGAGAGAAAAGGGAACTCTTCCTATGAGTCCTAGCTGTCACTTCAAAGTTTTTTCAGTGGCCCGATATGAGTTTTGCACGTGTTCCTTAGCGACTAAGCAAAACAGGACCCAGGCGAGACCCAAATTGGAATTTGGGCCCAAAGGTGCCAGGAGGGGAGAGAGAGACAGGAAACTCTTCCTATTAGTCTTAGTAGTCACTTCCGAGATGTTTCAGTGGCCCGAGATGAGTTTTGCACGCGTTCCTTAGCGACTAAGCAAAACAGGACCCAGACGAGACCCAAATTGGAATTTGGGCCCAAAGGCGTCAGGAGGCGAGATAGGGAGAAAGGGAACTTTTCCTATTAGTCCTAGAAGTCACTTCCAAGGTGTTTTGGTGGCCTGAGATGAGTTTCGCACGCGTTCCTTAGCGACTAAGTAAAAGAGGACCCAGGTGAGACCCAAATTGGAATTTGGTTGCAGACTAAGCAAAAGGGGACCCTGGTGAGACCCAAATTGGAGTTTAGGCCCAAAGGCGCTAGGAGGTTAGAGAGAGACAGGAAACTCTTCCTATTAATCCTAGCAGTCACTTCCAGGGTGTTTCAGTGGCCCGAGATGAGTTTTGCACGCGATCATTAGCTACTAAGCAAAAGAGGACTGAGGTGAGACCGAAAATGGAATCAGGGCCCAAAGGCGTCAAGAGGTGAGAGAGAGACAGGAAACTCTTCCTATTAGTCTTAGTAGTCACTTCCAAGGTGTTTCAGTGGCCCGAGATGAGTTTTGCACGCGTTCCTTTGTGACTAAGCAAAACAGGACCCAAACGAGACCCATATTGGAATTTGGGCCCAAAGGCGTCAGGAGGCGAGACAGGGAGAAAGGGAACTCTTCCTATTAGTCCTAGAAGTCACTTCCAAGGTGTTTCGGTGGCCTGAGATGAGTTTCGCACGCGTTCCTTAGCAACTAAGTAAAAGAGGACCCACGCGAGACCCAAATTGGAATTTGGGTGCAGACTAAGCAAAAGGGGAGCCTGGTGAGACCCAAATTGGAATTTGGGACAAAAGGCGTCAAGAGGCGAGAGAGAGACAGGGAACTCTTCCTATTAGTCCTAGCAGTCACTTCCAAGGTGTTTCAGTAGCCTGAGATGAGTTTTACACGCGTTTCATAGTGACTAAGCAAAAGAGGACTCAGGCAAGACCTAAATTGGATTTTGGGCCCAAAGGCGCCAGGAGGTGAGAGAGAGAGAAATGGAACTCTTTCTATTAGTCCTAGCAGTCACTTCCAAGGTGTTTTAGTGGCCAGAGATGAGTTTTGCAAGCATTCCCTACCGACTAAGCAAAAGAGGACCCAGGCGAGACCCAAATTGGAATTTGGTTGCAGACTAAGCAAAAGGGGACCCTGGTGAGACCCAAATTGGAGTTTGGGCCCAAAGGCGCCAGGAGGCTAGAGAGAGACAGGAAACTCTTCCTATTAATCCTACCAGTCACTTCCAAGGTGTTTCAGTGACCCGAGATGAGTTTTGCACGCGATCATTAGCTACTAAGCAAAAGAGGACAAAGGTGAGACCGAAAATGGAATTTGGGCCCAAAGGCGTCAAGAGGCGAGAGAGAGACAGGAAACTCTTCCTATTAGTCTTAATAGTCACTTCCGAGGTGTTTCAGTGGCTCGAGATGAGTTTTGCACGCGTTCCTTAGCGACTAAGCAAAACAGGACCCAGACGAGACCCAAATTGGAATTTGGTCCCAAAGGCGTCAAGAGGCGAGACAAGGAGAAAGGGAACTCTTCCTATTAGTCCTAGAAGTCACTTCCAAGGTGTTTCGGTGGCCTGAGATGAGTTTCACACGTGTTCTTTACCGACTAAGTAAAAGAGGACCCAGGTGAGACCCAAATTGGAATTTGGTTGCAGACTAAGCAAAAGGGGACCCTGGTGAGACCCAAATTGGAGTTTGGGCCCAAAGGCGCCAGGAGGCTAGAGAGAGACAGGAAACTCTTCCTATTAATACTAGCAGTCACTTCCAAGGTGTTTCAGTGGCCCGAGATGAGTTTTGCACGCGATCATTAGCTACTAAGCAAAAGAGGACTGAGGTGAGACCGAAAATGGAATTTGGGCCCAAAGGCGTCAAGAGGCGAGAGAGAGACAGGAAACTCTTTCTATTAGTCTTAGTAGTCACTTCCAAGGTGTTTCAGTGGCCCGAGATGAGTTTTGCACGCATTCCTTAGCGACTACGCAAAAGAGGACTCAAGCGAGACACAAGTTGGAATTTGGGCCGAAAGGCGCTAGGAGTCGAGACAGAGAGAAAGGGAACTCTTCCTATTAGTCCTAGAAGTCACTTCCAAGGTGTTTCGGTGGCCTGAGATGAGTTTTCCACGCGTTCCTTAGTGACTAAGTAAAAGAGGACCCAGGTTGGCATTTGAGTGCAGACTAAGCAAAAGGGGACTCTGGTGAGACCCAAATTGGAATTTAGGCCCAAAGGCGCCAGGAGGCTAGAGAGAGACAGGAAACTCTTCCTATTAGTCCTAGCAGTCACATCCAAGGTGTTTCAGTGGTCCGAGATGAGTTTTGCACGCGTTCCTTAACGACTAAGCAAAACAGGACCCAGCTGAGACCCAAATTAGAATTTGGGCTTAAAGGTTCCAGGATGCGAGAGAGAGACAGGGAGCTCTTCCTATTAGTCCTAGCAGTCACTTCCAAGGTGTTTCAGTGGCCCGAGATGAGTTTTGCATATGTTGCTTAGCGATTAAGCAAAAGAGGACTCAGGCGAGACCCAAATTGGAATTTGGGCCCAAAGGCGCCAGGAGACGAGCCAGAGAGAAAGGTAACTCTTCCTATGAGTCCTAGCTGTCACTTCCAAGGTGTTTCAGTGGCCCGAGATGAGTTTTGCACGCGTTCCTTAGCGACTAAGCAAAACAGGACCCAGGCGAGACCCAAATTGGAATTTGGGCCAAAGGTGTCAGGAGACGAGAGAGAGATAGGTAGCTCTTTTTATTAGTCCTAGTAGTCATTTCAAGGTGTTTTAGGGGCCCGAGATGAGTTTTACAAGCGTTCCTTAGCGACCAAGCAAAACAGGACCAAGGCGAGACCCAAATTGGAATTTGGGCCCAAAGGCGTCAGGAGGCGAGAGAGTGACAGGGAGCTCTTCCTATTAGTCCTACCAGTCACTTCCAAGGTGTTTCAGTGGCCCAAGATGAGTTTTGCACGCGTTCCTTAGCGACTAGCCAAAACAGAACCCGGGCGAGACCCAAAGTAGAATTTGGGCTCAAAGGTGCCACGATGCGAGAGAGACAGGGAGCCCTTCCTATTAGTCGTAGCAGTCACTTCCAAGGTGTTTCAGTGGTCCGAGATGAGTTTTGCACGCGTTCCTTAGCGACTAAGCAAAACAGGACCCAGATGAGACCCAAATTAGAATTTGGGCACAAAGGCGCCAGGATGCGAGAGAGAGACGGGGAGCTCTTCCTATTAGTCCTAGCAGTCACTTCCAAGGTGTTTCATTGGCCCGAGATAAGTTTTGCACGCGTTCCTTAGCGACTAAGCAAAAGACGACCCAGGCGAGACCGAAATGGGAATTTGGGCCAAAAGGCGTTAAGAGGTGAGAGAGAGAGACAGGGAGCTCTTCCTATTAGTCCTAGCAGACACTTCCAAGGTGTTTCAGTGGCCCGAGATGAGTTTTGCATGCGTTGCTTAGCGTTAAGCAAAAGAGGACTCAGGTGAGACCCAAATTGGAATTTGGGCCCAAAGTCGCCAGGAGGCGAGACAGAGAGAAAGGGAACTCTTCCTATGAGTCCTAGCTGTCACTTCCAAGGTGTTTCAGTGGCCCGAGATAACGCGTTCCTTAGCCACTAAGCAAAATAGGACCCAGGCGAGGCCCAAATTGGAATTTGGGCCCAAATGTGCCAGGAGATGAGAGAGAGACAGGTAGCTCTTCCTATTAGTCCTAGTAGTCATTTCAAGGTGTTTTAGTGGCCCGAGATGCCTTTTACAAGCGTTCCTTAGCGACTAAGCAAAACAGGACCCAGGCGAGACCCAAATTGGAATTTGGGCCCAAAAGCGTCAGGAGGCGAGAGAGTGACAGGGAGCTCTTCCTATTAGTCCTACCAGTCACTTCCAAGGTGTTTTAGTGGCCCGAGATGAGTTTTGCACGCGTTCCCTAGCGACTAACCAAAACAGGACCCGAGCGAGACCCAAATTAGTATTTGGGCTCAAAGGTGCCACGATGCGAGAGAGAGACATGGAGCCCTTCCTATTAGTCCTAGCAGTCACTTCCAAGGTGTTTCATTGGCCCAAGATAAGTTTTGCACGCATTCCTTATTGACTAAGCAAAAGAGGACTCAGTTGCGACCCAAATTAAAATTTGGGCTCAAAGGTGCCAGGATGCAAGTGAGAGAGAGGATGCTCTTCCTATTAGTCCTAGTAGTCTTTGCAAAGGTGTTTCAGTGGCCCGTAGTAAGTTTTGCATGCGTTCCTTAGCGACTAAGCAAAAGAGGACCCAGACGAGACTCAAATTGGAATTTGGGCCCAAAGGTGCCAGGAGGCGACAAAGAGACAGGGAGCTCTTCCTTTTAGTACTAGTAGTCACTTCCAAGGTGTTTCAGTGGCCCGAGATGAGTTTTGCACGCGTTCCTTAGCGACTAGGCAAAAGAGGACTCAGGCGAGACACAAATTGGAATTTGGGCCCAAAGGTGCCATGAGGCGAGAGAGAAATAGAGAGCCCTTCCTATTAGTCCTAGCGGTCACTTCCAAGGTGTTTCAGTGGTCCGAGATGAGTTTTGCACGCGTTCCTTAGCGACTAAGCAAAACAGGACCCAGCTGAGACCCAAATTAGAATTTGGGCTCAAAGGTACCAGGATGCGAGAGAGAGACAGGGAGCTCTTCCTATTAGTCGTAGCAGTGACTTCCAAGGTGATTCATTGGCCCGAGATAAGTTTTTCACGCGTTCCTTAGCGACTAAACAAAAAAGGACTCAAGCGAGACCCAAATTAAAATTTGGGCTCAAAGGTGCCAGGATGCAAGAGAGAGAGAGAGGATGCTTTTCCTATTAGTCCTAGTAGTCCTTTCCAAGGTGTTTCAGTGGCCTGAGATGAGCTCTTCCTATTAGTCCTAGAGTCATTTTCAAGGTGTTTCATTGGCCCGAGATGAGTTTTGTACGCGTTCCTTAGCGACTAAGCAAAACAGACCTAGGAGAGATCCAAATTGGAATTTGGGCCCAAAGGCGCCAGAAGGCGAGAGAGAGAGAAAGGGAACTCTTCCTATAAGTCCTAGAAGTCAATTCCAAGGTGTTTCAGTGGCCTGAGATGAGTTTCGCACGTGTTCCTTAGCGACTAAGTAAAAGAGGACCCAGGCGAGACCCCAATTTGAATTTGGGCCCAAAGGCGTCAGGAGGCGAGAGAGAGACAGGAAAATCTTCCTATTAGTCCTCGCAGTCAGTTTAAAGGTGTTTCAGTGGTCCGAGGTGAGTTTTGCATGCGTTCCTCTACGACTAAGCAGAAGAGGACCCAAGCTAGACCAAAATTAGAATTTCGGCCCAGAGGCGCCAGGATGCGACAGAGAGACAGGGTGCTCTTCCTATTACTCCTAGCAGTCACTTCCATGGTGTTTCAATCGCGTGAGATGAGTTTTGCACGCGTTCCTTAGAGACTAAGCAAAAGAGGACCCAGGCGAGGCCAAAATTGGAATTTGGGCCCAAAAGCGCAAGGAGGAGAGAGAGAGACAGTGAATTCTTCCTATTATTTCTAGCAGTCACTTCAAAGGTGTTTCAGTGGCCCGAGATGAGTTTTGCACGCGTTTCATGGCTACTAAGCAAAAGAGGACCCAGGCGAGACCCTAATTGGAATTTGGGCCCAAAGGCGCCAGGAGGCGAGAGAGTGACAGGGAGCTCTTCCTATTAGTCCTAGCAGTCACTTCCAAGGTGTTTTAGTAGCCAAGATGAGTTTTGTACACGTTCCTTAGCGAGTAAGCAAAAGAAGACTCAAGCGAGACCGAAATTAGAATTTGGGTCCAAAGGCGCCAGGAGGCGAGAGAGAGACAGGGAGCTCTTCCTATTAGTCCTAGCAGTCACGTCCAAGGTGTTTCAGTGGCTCGAGATGAGTTTTGCCGTGGTTCCATAGCTACTAAGCAAAACAGGACCCAGGCAAGACCCAAATTGGATGTTGGGCCCAAAGGCACCAAGAGGCGAGAGAGAGATAGAAAGCTCTTCCTATTAGTCCTAGCAGTCATTTCTAAGGTGTTTCAATGGCCCTAGATAAGTTTTGCACGCGTTCCTTAGCAACTAAGAAAAAGAGGACCCAAGCGAGACCTGAATCGGAATTTCAGCTCAAAGGCGACAGGAGGCGAGAGAGAGACAGGGAACTCTTCCTATTAGTTGTAGCAGTCACTTCCAAGGTGTTTCGGGGGCCCGAGATCAGTTTTGCATGCGATCCTTACCTACTAAGCAAAAGAGGTCCCAGGCGAGACCCAAATTGGAATTTGGGCCCAAAGGCACCAGGAGGCGAGAGAGAGACAGGGAGCTCTTCCTATTAGTCCTAGCAGTCACTTCCAAGGTGTTTCAACGGCCCGAGATGAGTTTTACACGCGTTCCTTCGCGACTAAGCATAACAGGACCCACGCAAGACCCAAATTGGATTTTGGGCCCAAAGGTGCCAGGAGACGATAGAGAGACAGGGAGCTCCTCCTACTAGTGCTAGCAGTCATTGCCAAGGTGTTTAAGTGGCTAGAGATAAGTTTTGTACGCGTTCCTTAGTGACTAAGCAAAGGAGGACTCAGGCGAGACCTAAATTGGATTTTGGGCCCAAAGGCGCCAATAGGTGAGAGAGAGAGAAATGGAACTCTTCCTATTAGTCCTAGCAGTCACTTCCAAGGTGTTTCAGTGGCCAGAGATGAGTTTTGCAAGCATTCCTTACCGACTAAGCAAAAGAGGACCCAGGTGAGACCTAAATTGGATATTGGGCAAAGACTAAGTAAAAGACAACCCATGCAAGACCCAAATTGGAATTTGGGCCCAAAGGTTCCAGGAGGTGAGAGAGAGACAAGGAGCTCTTCCTATTAGTCCTAACAACCACTTCCAAGGTGTTTCAGTGGCCTGAGATGAGTTTTGCACGCGTTCCTTAGCGACTAAGCAAAACAGACTTAGGCGAGATCCAAACTGGAATTTGGGCCCAAAGGCACCAGAAGGGGAGAGAGAGAGAAAGGGAACTCTTCCTATAAGTCTTAGAAGTCAATTCCAAGGTGTTTCGGTGGCCTGAGATGAGTTTCGCATGCGTTCCTTAGCGATTAAGTAAAAGAGGACCCAGGCGAGACCCAAATTAGAATTTGGGCCCAAAGGCGCTTGGAGGCGAAAGAGAGAGAAAGGGAACTCTTCCTATTAGTTCTAGCAGTCACTTCCAAGGAGTTTCAGTGGCCCTAGATGAGTTGTGCACACGTTCCTTAGCGACTAAGCAAAAAAGGACCCAGGCGAGATCTAAATTCGAAATTGGGCACGGACTTAGCAAAAGAGGACCCAGGCGAGACCCAAATTGGAATTTGGGCCCAAATGCGCCAGGAGGCGAGATAGGGACAGGGAAATCTTCCTAGTAGTCCTAGCAGTCATTTCCAAGGTGTTTTAGTGGCCCGAGATGAGTTTTGCACGCGTTCCTTAACGACTAAGTAAAAGAGGACTCAGGCGAGACCGAAAATAGAATTTGGGCCCAAAGGCGTTAGGAGGCGAGAGAGATACAAGAAACTCTTCCTATTAGTCTTAGCAGTCACTTCCAAGGTGTTTTCGTGGCCCGAGATGAGTTTTACACACATTCCTTAACGACTAAGCAAAAAAGGACCGAGGCGAGACCCAAATTGGAATTTGGGCCCAAAGGCACTATTAGGCAAGAGAGAGACAGGGAACTCTTGCTATTAGTCCTAGCAACCACTTCCAAGGTGTTTCAGTGGCCGCAGATGAGTTTTGCACGCATTCCTTACCGAATAAGCAAAAGAGGACCCAGGCGAGACCTAAATTGGAATTTGTGCCCAGAGGAACCAGGAGGCGAGAAAGAGACAGGGAGCTCATCCTATTAGTCCTAGCATTCACTTCCAAGGTGTTTAGTGGCCCGAGATGAGTTTTCCACGCGTTCCTTAGCGACTAAGAGAAAGAGGACCCAGGCGAGACTGAAAGTTGGAATCTGGGAGCAAATTAAGCAAAAGAGGACCCACACAAGTCCCAATTTAGAATTTGGGCTCAAAGGCGCCAGGAGGCGACAGAGAGACAGGGAGCTCTTCCTATTAGTCCTAGCAGTCACTTCCAAGGTGTTTCATTGGCCTGAGATATGTTTTGCACGCGTTCCTTAGCGACAAAGCAAAACAAGACCCAGGCGAGACCCAAATTGGAATTTGGGCCCAGAGGACCCAGGCGAGACCCACAGTTCCAAGGTGTTTAGTGGCACAAGATGAGTTTTGCACGCGTTCCTTAGTGACTAAGCAAAAGAGGACCTAGGCAAGACCGAAAGTTAGAATCTGGGTGCAAATTAAGCAAAAAAGGACCCACGGAAGACCCAAATTAGAACTTGGACTCAAAGGCGCCAGGAGATGACAGAGAGACAGGGAGCACTTCCGATTTGTCCTAGCAGTCACTTCCAAAGTGTTTCAGTGGCCCGAGATGAGTTTTCCAAGCGTTCCTTAGCGACTAAGCAAAAGAGGACCCTTGCAAGACCTAAGCTGGAATTTGGGGTCAAAAGCGTCAGGAGGCGAGAGAGAGATAGGGAACTCTTCCTATTAGTCCTAGCAGTCACTTCCATGGTGTTTCATTGGCCCGAGATGTGTTTTGCACGCGTTCCTTAGTGACTAAGCAAAAGGGAAACCACGCGAGACCCAAATTGGAATTTTTGCCCAAAGGCGCCAAGAGGCGAGAATGAGGCAGGGAGCTCTTCCTATTAGTCCTACCAGTCACATTCAAGGTGTTTCAGTGACTCGAGATAAGTTTTACACGCATTCGTTAGCGACTAAGCAAAAGTGGACCTAGGCGAGACCCAAATTGGAAATTGGGCGTAGACTAAGCAAAAGAGGACCCCAGGCGAGACCCAAATTGGAATTGGTGCGCAGATTAAGCAAAAGAGGACCCACGCAAGACCCAACCTTGAATTTGGGCCCAAAGGCGCCAGGAGGAAAGAGAGAGACAGGGAAATCTTCCTATTAGTCCTAGCAGTCACTTCCAAGGAGTTTTAGTGGGCCGAGATGAGTGTTGCACGCATTCCTTTGCGACTAAGCAAAAGACGACCCACGCGAGACCCAAATTAGAATTTCTGCCCAAAGGCGCCACGAGGCGATAGAGAGACAGGGAGCTCTTCCTATTAGTCCTAGCAGTCACTTCCATGGTGTTTCATTGGCCCGAGATGTGTTTTGCACGCGTTCCTTAGTGACTAAGCAAAAGGGAACCCACGCGAGACCCAAATTGGAATTTTTGCCCAAAGGCGACAAGAGGCGAGAAAGAGGCAGGGAGCTCTTCCTATTAGTCCTACCAGTCACTTTCAAGGTGATTCAATGACTCGAGATAAGTTTTGCACGCATTCCTTAGCGACTAAGCAAAAGAGGACCCAGACGAGACCCAAATTGGAAATTCAGCGCAGACTAAGCAAAAGAGGACCCAGGCGAGACCCAAATTGGAATTTGGGCGCAGATTAAGCAAAAGAGGACCCGTGCAAGACCCAAATTGGAATTTGGGCCCAAAGGCGCCAGCAGGCGAGAGAGAGAGAGACATTGAACTCTTCCTATTAGTCCTAGAAGTCACTTCCAAGGTGTTACGGTGGCCTTAGATGAGTTTCGCACGCGTTCCTTAGCGACTATGTAAAGGAGGATCCAGGTGAGACCCAAATTGGAATTTGGGTGCAAACTAAGCAAAAGGGGACCCTGGTGAGACCCAAATTAGAATTTAGGCCCAAAGGCGCCAGGAGGCTAGAGAGAGACAGGAAACTCTTCCTATTAGTCCTAGTAGTCACTTCCAAGGTGTTTTGCACGCGTTCCTTAGCGACTAAGCAAATGAGGACCCAGGCGAGACCCAAATTGGAATTTGGGATCAAAGGCGCCATGAGGCGAGAGAGAGACAGGGAACTCTTCCTATTAGTCCTAGTAGTCACATCCATGGTGTTTCATTGGCCCGAGATAAGTTTTGCACGCGTTCGTTAGCGACTAAGCAAAAGTTGACCTAGGCGAGACCCAAATTAGAAATTGAGCATAGACTACGCAAAAGAGGACCCCAGACGAGACCCAAATTCGAATTTGGGCGCAGATTAGGGAAAAGAGGACCCACGTAAGAACCAAACTGGAATTTGGGCCCAAAGGTGCCAGGAGGCGAGAGAGAGACAGGGAAATCTTCCTATTAGTCCTAGCAGTCACTTCCAAGGTGTTTTAGTGGGCCGAGATGAGTGTTGCACGCATTCCTTTGCGAGTAAGAAAAAGACTACCTACGCGAGACCCAAATTAGAATTTCTGCCCAAAGGCGCCACGAGGTGAGAGAGAGACAGAGAGCTCTTCCTACTAGTCCTAGCAGTCACTTCCAAGGTGTTTCAGTGGCCCAAGATGAGTTTTCCATGCGTTCCTTAGCACTTAAGTAAAAGAGGACCCACGCGAGGCCAAAATTGGAATTTCTGCCCAAAGGCTCCAGGAGGCGGCAGAGAGATAGAGAACTCTTCCTATTAGTCCTAGCAGTCACTTCCAAGGTGGTCCAGTGGACCAAGAAGAGTTTTGCACGCGTTCCGTAGCGACTAAGCAAAACAGGACCTAAGCGAGACCCAAATTGGAATTTGGGCCAAAAGGCGCCAGGAGACAAGAGAGAGACAGGAAGCTCTTCCTATTAGTCCTAGCAGTCACTTGCAAGGTGTTTCAGTGGCCCGAGATGAGTTTTACATGCGTTCCTTAGCGACTAAGCCAAAGAGGAACTAGGCGAGACCCAAATTGGAATTTGGGCCCAAAGGCGCCAGGAGACGAGAGAGGGAGACATGGAACTCTTCCTATTAGTCCTAGCATTCACATCCAAGGTGTTTCAGTGGCCCGAGATGAGTTTTGCACGCGTTCCTTAGCAAATTAAGCAAAAGAGGGCCCAGGCGAGACCCAAATTGGAATTTGGGATCAAAGGCGCCAGGAGGCGAGAGAGAGACAGGGAACTCTTCCTATTAGTCCTAGGAGTCACTTCCAAGGTGTTTCAGTGGCCTGAGATGAGTTTTGCATGCCTTCCTTAACGAATAAGCAAAAGAGGACCCAGACGAGACCCAAATTGGCATTTGGGCGCAGATTAAGCAAAAGAGGACCCATGCAAGACCCAAGCTGGAATATGGGCTCAATGGCGCCAGGAGGCGAGAGAGAGACAGGGAACTCTTCGTATTAGTCCTAGCAATCACTTCCAATGTGTTTCAGGGCAGTTTTGTACGCGTTCCTTAGCGACTAAGCAAAAGAGGACCCACGCGAGACCAAATTGGAATTTCTGTGCAAAGATACCAGGAGGCGAGAGAGAGACAGAGAGCTCCTTCTAGAAATCCTAGCAGTCACTTGGAAGGTTTTTCAGTGGCCCGAAATTAGTTTTGAACGCGTTCCTTAAGGACTAAGCAAAAGAGGACCCAGGCGAGACCCAAATTTGAATTTGGGCCCAAAGGCACCAGGAGGCTAGAGAGAGCTAGGGAACCCTTCCTATTAGTCCTAGCAGTTACTCCCAAGGTGTTTCAGTGGCTCGAGATGAGTTTTGCACGCGTTTCTTAGCGTCTAAGTAAAAAAGGACACAGGCAAGAACCAATTTGGAATTTGGGCCATAAGGCACCAGGAGGCGAGAGAGAGACAGGGAACTCTTCCTATTAGTCGTAGCAAACACTTCCAAGGTGTTTCAGTGGCTCGAGATGAGTTTTGCACGCATTCCTTAGCTACGAAGGAATAGAGGACCCAAGCGAGACCCAAATTGGAATTTGGGCCCAAAGGTGCCAGGAGGCACGAGAGAGACAGAGAACCTTTCCTGTTTATCCTAACAGTCACTTCTAAGGTGTTTCAGCGGCCCGAGATGAGTTTTGCACGCGTTCCTTAGCGACTATGCAAAAGAGGTCCCAAGCGATACCCCAAATGGAATTTAGGCCCAAAGGCGCTAGGAGGCGAGAGAGAGACAGGGAACTCTTCCTATTAGTCCTAGCAGTCACTTCTAAGGTGTTTCAGTGGCCCGAGATGAGTTTTGCATGCGTTATTTAGCGACTAAGCAAAAGAGGACCTAGGCGAGACCCAAATTGGAATTTGGGCCCAAAGACGCCAGGAGACGAGAGAGACAGGGAACTCTTCCTATTAGTCCTAGCAATCACTTCGAAGGTGTTTCAGTGGCCCAGGATGAGTTTTGCACGCGTTCCTTAGCGACTAAGCAAAAGAGGACCAAGGGGAGACCCAAATTGGAATTTGGGACCAAAAGCGCCAAGAGGCTAGAGAGAGCAGGGAACTATTCCTATTAGTCGTAGCAGTCACTTCCAAGGTGCTTCAGTGGCCCGAGATGAGTTTTCCACGCGTTCCTTAGCGATTAAGCAAAAGAGGAACTAGGCGAAACCAAAATTGGAATTTGGGCCGAAAGGCGCCATGAGGCGAGAGAGAGACAGGGAACTCTTCCTATTAGTCCTAGCAACCACTTCCAAAGGCGCCAGGAGGCGAGAGAGACAGGAAACTCTTCCTATTAGTCCTAGCAGTAACTTCCAAGGTGTTTCGGTGGCCGAAGAAGGCGAGAGAGAAAGGGAACTCTTCCTATTAGTCCTAGCTGTCACTTCCAAGGTGTTTCAGTGGCCCGAGATGAGTTTTGCAGGCGTACCTTAGCGACTAAGTAAAACAGGACCTAGGCGAGACCCAAATTGGAATTTGGGCCCAAAGACGCCAAGAGGCGAGAGAGACAGGGAGCTCTTCCTGTTAGTCCTAGCAATCACTTCCAAGGTGTTTCAGTGGCCCGAGATGAGGCGAGGGCCAAATTGTAGTTTGGGCCCAAAGGATCTAGGAGGTGAGAGAGAAAGGAAACTCTTCCTATTAGTCCTAGCAGTCACTTCCAAGGTTTTTCAATGGCCCGAGATGAGTATTGCACGCGTTCCTTAGACACTAAGCAAAAGAGGTCCCAGGCGAGACCCAAATTGGAATTTGGGCCCTAAGGCGCCAGGAGGTGAGACAGAGAGAAGGAACTGTCTTTATTAGTCCTAGCAGTCATTTCCAAGGTGTTTCAGTGGCCCGAGATAAGTTTTGCATGTGTTCCTTAGCGACTAAGCAAAAGAGGACCTAGGCGAGACCCAAATTAGAATTTGGGCCCAAAGGCGCCAAGACGCAACTCTTCTTATTAGTCCTAATAGTCACTTCCAAGGTGTTTCAGCGGCCTGAGATGAGTTTTGCATGTGTTCCTGAGCGTCTAAGCAAAAGAGGACCCACGCAAGACCCAAATTATAATTTGGTCACAAAGACGCCAGGAGGCGAAAGAGAGACACGAAACTCTTCCTATTTGTCCTACCAGTCATTCCCAAGTTGTTTCAGTGGCCCAAGATGAGTTTTGCATGCATTCCTTAGCGAGTAAGCAAAAGAGGACCCGAGCAAGACCCAAATTACAATTTGGGCCCAAAGACGCCAGGAAGTGAGAGAGAGACAGGGAACTTTTCCTATTAGTCCTAGCAGTCACTTCCAAGGAGTTTCAGTGGCCCAAGATGAGTTTTGCACGTGTTCCTTAGCAACTAAGCAAAAGAGGACCCAGGCGAGACCCAAATTTGAATTTGGGCCCAAAGGCGCCAGGAGGCGAGAGAGAGACAGGGAACTCTTCCTATTAGTCCTAGCAGTCACATCCAATGTGTTTGAGTGGCCCGATATAAGTTTTGCACGCGTTTCATAGCGACTGAGCAAAAGATGACCTAGGCGAGGCCCAAATTGCAATTTGGACCCAAAGCGCCAGGAGGCGTGAGAGATATAGGGAACTCTTCCTCTTATTCCTAACAGTCACTTCCAAGGTGTTTTAGTGGCCCAAGATGAGTTTTGCATGGGTTCCTTACCGACTAAGCAAAGGAGGACCAAGGCGAGACCGAATTTGGAATTCGGGCCAGAGGCGCTAGGATGCGAGAGAGAGACAGGGAACTCGTCCTATTAGTCCCAGCAGTCACTTCCAAGGTGTTTCAGTGGCCCTAGATGAGTTTTGCACGCGTTTCTTAGCGACTAACAAAAGAGGACCCAGGCGAGACCCAAATTGGAATTTGGGCCTAATGGCGCCAGGAGGCGAGAGAAAGATAAGGAACTCTTCCTATTAGTCCTAGCAGTCACATCCAAGGTGTTTCAGTTGCCTGAGATGAGTTTTGCACGTGTTCCTTAAGGACTAAGCAAAAGAGGACCCAAGTGAGACCCAAATTGGAATTTGGGCCGAAAAGGCGCCAGGATGCGAGAGAGAGACAGGGAACTCGTCCTATTAGTCCTAGCAGTCACTTCCAAGGTGTTTGAGTGGCCCAAGATGAGTTTTGCATGCGTTTCTTAGCGACTAACCAAAAGAGGACCCAGGCGAGACCCAAATTGTAATTTGGGCCCAAAGGCGCCAGGAGGTGAGAGAGAGCCAGGGAACTCTTCCTATTAGTCCTAGCAGTCACCTCTAAGGTGCTTCAGTGGTCCTATATGAGTTTTGCACGCGTTTCTTGGTGACTAAGTAAGAGAGGACCCAGGCGAGACCCAAATTGGAGTTTGGGCCCAAAGGCACCAAGAGGCGAGAAAGTGACAAGAAACTCTTCCTATTAGTCCTAGCAGTCACTTCCAAGGTGTTTCAGTGGCCCGAGATGAGTTTTGCACGCTTTCCTTAGCGACTAAGCAAAAGAGGACCCAGGCGAGACCCAAATTGGAATTTGGGCCGAAACGCGCCAGGAGGCGAGAGAGAGATAGGGAACTCTTCCTCTTAGTCGTAACAGTCACTTCCAAGGTGTTTCAGTGGCCTGAGATTAGTTTTGTACACGTTCCTTAGTGACTAAGGGAAGGAGGCCCCAAGCGAGACCCAAATTGGAATTTGGGCCCAAAGGCGCCAGGATGGGAGAGAGAGACAGGGAACTCTTCCTATTCGCCCTAGCAGTCACTTCCAAGGTGTTTTAGTGGCCCAAGATGAGTTTTGCACGGGTTCCTTAGCAACTATGCAAAAGAGGACCTAGGCGAGACCCAAATTGGAACCTGGGCCCAAACGCTTTAGGAGGCGAGAAAGAGACAGGGAACTCTTCCTATTAGTCCTAGCGGTCACTTCCAAGGTGTTTCAGTGGCCCGGGATGAGTTTTGCAAGCGTTCCTTGGTGACTAAACGAAAGAGGACCCAGGCAAGACCCAAATAGGAATTTGGGCCCAAAGGCGCCACGAGGCGAGAGAGAGAGATGTGGAACGTTTACTATTAGTCCTAGCAGTCACTTCCAAGGTGTTTTCGTAACCCAAGATGAGTTTTGCACGCATTTCTTTGCGACTAAGCAAAAGAGGACCGAGGCGAGACCCAAAGTGGAATTTGGGCTCAAAGGCGCTAGGAGGCGATAGAGAGATCGGGAGCTGTTCCTATTAGTCCTAGCAGTCACTTCCAAGGTGTTTCAGTGGCCCGAGATGAGTTTTGCATGCTTTCTTTAGCGACTAAGCAAAAGAGGACCAAGGCGAGACCCAAATTCGAATTTGGGCCCAAAGGCGCCAGGATGCGAGAGAGAGACAGGGAACTCTTCCTATTAGTCCTAGGAGTCGCCTCCAAGGTGTTTCAGTGGCCCGAGATGGGTTTTGCTGGCGTTCCTTAGCGTCTAAGCAAAAGAGGAACCAGGCGAGACCAAATTAGAATTTGGGCCCAAAGGCGCCAGTAGGCGAGAGAGGGATAGGGAACTCTTCCTATTAGACCTAGTAGTCACTTCCAAGGTGTTTCAGTGGCCGGAGATGAGTTTTGCATGCGTTCCTTAGGGAGTAAGCAAAAGAGGACCCAGGCAAGACCAATTTGGAATTTGGGCCCAAAGGCGCCAGTAGGCGAGAGAGACAAGGAACTCTTCCTATTAGTCCTAGCAGTCACTTCCAAAGTGTTTCAGTTGCCCGAGATGAGTTTTGCACGCGTTCCTTGGCGACTAAGCAAAAGAGGACCCAGGCAAGAACCAAATTGGAAATTGGGCCCAAAGGTGCCAAGAGGCGAGAAAGAGACAAGATACTCTTCCTATTAGTCCTAGCAGTTACCTCCAAGGTGTTTCAGTGGCCCGAGATGAGTTTTACACGCTTTCCTTAGTGACTAAGTAAAAGAGGACCCAGGCGAGACACAAATCGAAATTCGGGCCGAAAGGCGCCAGGAGGCGTGAGAGATATAGGGAACTCTTCCTCTTATTCCTAACAGTCACTTCAAAGGTGTTTCAGTGGCCCGAGATGAGTTTTGCATAGGTTCCTTAGCGACTAAGCAAAGGAGGACCCAGGCGAGACCCAAATTGGAATTTGGGCCCAATGGTGCCAGGAGGCAAGAGAAAGATAGGGAACTCTTCCTATTAGTCCTAGCAGTCACATCCAAGGTGTTTCAGTGGCCCGAGATGAGTTTTGCACGTGTTCCTTAAGGACTAAGCAAAAGAGGACCCAAGCGAGACCCAAATTGGAATTTGGGCCGAAAAGGCGCCAGGATGTGAGAGAGAGACAGGGAACTCGTCCTATTAGTCCTAGCAGTCACTTCCAAGGTGTTTGAGTGGCCCAAGATGTGTTTTGCATGCGTTTCTTAGTGACTATGCAAAAGAGGACCCAGGCGAGACCCAAATTGGAACCTGGGCCCAAAAGCATTAGGAGGCGAGAAAGAGACAAGAAACTCTTCCTATTAGTCCTAGCAGTCACTTCTAAGGTGTTTCAGTTGCCCGAGATGAGTTTTGCATGCGTTTCTTGATGACTAAGCAAAAGAACACCCAGGCGAGACCCAAATTAGAATTTGGGCCCAAAGGCGCCAGGAGGCGAGAAAGAGACAAGGAACTCTTCCTATTAGTCCTAGCAATCACTTCCAAGATGTTTCAGTGGCACGAGATGAGTTTTGCATGCTTTCTTTAGCGACTAAGCAAAAGAGGACCCAGGCGAGACCCAAATTCGAAGTTGGGCCGAAAGGCGCCAAGTTGCGAGAGAAGACAGGGAACTCTTCCTCTTAGTCCTAACAGTCACTTCCAAGGTGTTTCAATGGCCCAAGATGAGTTTTGCACGCGTTCCTTGGAGACTAAACAAAGAGGACCCAAACAAGACCCAGATAGGAATTTGGGCCAAAAAACGCCAGGAGGCGAGAGAGAGACAAGGAAGTTTTCCTATTAGTCCTAGCAGTCACTTCCAAGGTGTTTGAGTGGCCTAAGATGAGGTTTGCGCGCGTTCCTTAGCGACTAAGCAAAAGAGGACCCAGGCGAGACCTAAATTGGAATTTGGGCCGAAAGGCGCCAGCTTGCGAGAGAAAGACAGGGAACTTTTCCTCTTAGTCCTAGCAGTCACTTCGAAGGTGTTTCAGTTGCCCGAGATGAGTTTTGGACGCGTTCCTTGGCGACTAAGCAAAAGAGGACCCAGGCGAGACCTAAATTGGAATTTGGGCCCAAAGGCGCCAGGAGGAGAGAAAGAGATAGGGAACTCTTCCTATTAGTCCTAGTAGTGACTTCCAAGGTGTTTCAGTGGACCAGGATGAGTTTTGCACGGGTTCCTTAGCGACTACGCAAAAGAGGACCCTGGCGAGACCCAAATTAGAATTTGTGACCAAAGGCGCCAGGAGGCGAGAGAGAGACAGGGAACTCTTTCTATTAGTCCTAGCTGTCACTTCAGGTGTTTCGATCGCCCGAGATGAGTTTTCCATGCGTTGCTTAGTGACTAAGCAAAAGAGGATCCAGGCGAGACCCAAATTGGAATTTGGGCTCAAAGGCGCCAGCATGTGAGGGAGAGGCAGGGAACTCTTCCAATTAGTCCTAGCAGTCACTTCCAAGGTGTTTTAGTGGCCCAAGATGAGTTTTGCACGCGTTCCTTAGATACTAAGCAAAAGAGGTCCCAGGCGAGACCCAAATTGGAAATTGGACCCAAAGGCCCCAGGAGGCGAGAGAGAGATAGGGAACTCTTCCTATTAGTCCTAGCGGTCACATCCAAGGTGTTTCAGTGTCCCGAGATGAGTTTTGCACGCGTTCTTTATCGACTAAGCAAAAGAGGACCTAGGCGAGACTCAAATTGGAATTTGGGCCCAAAGGCGCCAAGAGGCGAGAGAGAGATAGGGAACTCTTCCTATTAGTCCTAGCAGTCACTTCTAAGGTGTTTCAGTGGTCCGAGATGAGTTTTGCATGCGTTTCTTGATGACTAAGCAAAAGAACACCCAGGCGAGACCCAAATTAGAATTTGGGCCCAAAGGCGCCAGGAGGCGAGAAAGAGACAAGGAACTCTTCCTATTAGTCCTAGCAATCACTTCCAAGGTGTTTCAGTGGCACGAGATGAGTTTTGCATGCTTTCTTTAGCGACTAAGCAAAAGAGGACCCAGGCGAGACCCAAATTCGAAGTTGGGCCGAAAGGCGCCAAGCTGCGACAGAAGACAGGGAACTCTTCCTCTTAGTCCTAACAGTCACTTCCAAGGTGTTTCAGTGGCCCGAGATGAGTTTTGCATGCGTTCCTTAGTGACTAAGCAAAAGAAGACCTGTGCGAGACCCAAAGTGGAATTTGGAACCAAAGGCGCCAGGATGCGAGAGAGAGACGGGGAATTCTTCCTATTAGTCCTAGCAGTCACCTCCAAGGTGTTTCGGTGGCCCGAGATGAGTTTCTTGGCGTTCCTTAGCGACTAAGCAAAGGAGGACTAGGCGAGATCAAATTGGAATTTGGGCCCAAAGGCGCCAGGAGGCGAGAGAGAGACAGGGAACTCTTCCTATTAGACCTAGTAGTCACTTCCAAGGTGTTTCAATTGCTCGAGATGAGTTTTGCATGCGTTCCTTAGCGAGTAAGCAAAAGAGGACCCAGGCGAGACCAATATAGAATTTGGGCCCAAAGGCGCCAGTAGGCGAGAGAGATAGGGAACTCTTCCTATTAGTCCTAGCAGTCACTTCCAAGGTGTTTCAGTTGCCCGAGATGAGTTTTGCACTCGTTCGTTGGCGACTAAGCAAAAGTGGACCCAGGCGAGACCCAAATCGGAATATGGGTACAAAGGCGCCAGGAGGCGAGATAGAGACAGGGAACTCTTCTTATTAGTCCTAGTTCACTTCCAAGGTGTTTCAATGGCCCAAGATGTGTTTTGCTCAGGTTCCTTAGCGACTAAGCAATGGAGGAACCAGGCGAGACCAAATTGGAATTTTGCCCAAAGGCGCCAGGAGGCGAGAGAGAGACAAGTAACTCTTCGTATTAGTCCTAGCAGTCACTGCCTTGGTGTTCTAGTGGCCCGAGATGTGTTTTGCACATGTTTCTTAGTGACCAAGCAAAAGAGGACCCAGGCAAGAGCCAAATTGAAATTTGGGCCGAAAGGCACCAGGAGGCGAGAGAGAGATAGGGAACTCTTCCTATTAGTCCTAGCAGTCACTTCTAAGGTGTTTCAGTGGTCCGAGATGAGTTTTGCATGCGTTTCTTGATGACTAAGCAAAAGAACACCCAGGCGAGACCCAAATTAGAATTTGGGCCCAAAGGCGCCAGGAGGCGAGAAAGAGACAAGGAACTCTTCCTATTAGTCCTAGCAATCACTTCCAAGGTGTTTCAGTGGCACGAGATGAGTTTTGCATGCTTTCTTTAGCGACTAAGCAAAAGAGGACCCAGGCGAGACCCAAATTCGAAGTTGGGCCGAAAGGCGCCAAGTTGCGAGAGAAGACAGGGAACTCTTCCTCTTAGTCCTAACAGTCACTTCCAAGGTGTTTCAATGGCCCAAGATGAGTTTTGCTCACGTTCCTTGGAGACTAAACAAAGAGGACCCAAACAAGACCCAGATAGGAATTTGGGCCAAAAAACGCCAGGAGGCGAGAGAGAGACAAGGAAGTTTTCCTATTAGTCCTAGCAGTCACTTCCAAGGTGTTTGAGTGGCCTAAGATGAGGTTTGCGCGCGTTCCTTAGCGACTAAGCAAAAGAGGACCCAGGCGAGACCTAAATTGGAATTTGGGCCGAAAGGCGCCAGCTTGCGAGAGAAAGACAGGGAACTTTTCCTCTTAGTCCTAGCAGTCACTTCGAAGGTGTTTCAGTTGCCCGAGATGAGTTTTGGACGCGTTCCTTGGCGACTAAGCAAAAGAGGACCCAGGCGAGACCTAAATTGGAATTTGGGCCCAAAGGCGCCAGGAGGGGAGATAGAGATAGGGAACTCTTCCTATTAGTCCTAGTAGTGACTTCCAAGGTGTTTCAGTGGACCAGGATGAGTTTTGCACGGGTTCCTTAGCGACTATGCAAAAGAGGACCCTGGCGAGACCCAAATTGGAACTTGGCCCCAAAGGCGCCAGGAGGCGAGAGAGAGACAGGGAGCACTTCCTATTAGTCCTAGCAGTCACTTCCAAGGTGTTTCAGTGGTCCAAGATGAGTTTTGCACGCGTTCCTTGGTGACTAAGCAAAAGAGGACCCAGGCAAGACCCAAATTGGAATTTGTGACCAAAGGCGCCAGGAGGCGAGAGAGAGACAGGGAACTCTTTCTATTAGTCCTAGCTGTCACTTCAGGTGTTTCGATCGCCCGAGATGAGTTTTCCATGCGTTGCTTAGTGACTAAGCAAAAGAGGATCCAGGCGAGACCCAAATTGGAATTTGGGCTCAAAGGCGCCAGCATGTGAGGGAGAGGCAGGGAACTCTTCCAATTAGTCCTAGCAGTCACTTCCAAGGTGTTTTAGTGGCCCAAGATGAGTTTTGCACGCGTTCCTTAGCGACTAAGCAAAAGAGGTCCCAGGCGAGACCCAAATTGGAAATTGGACCCAAAGGCCCAAGGAGGCGAGGGAGAGATAGGGAACTCTTCCTATTAGTCCTAGCGGTCACATCCAAGGTGTTTCAGTGTCCCGAGATGAGTTTTGCACGCGTTCTTTATCGACTAAGCAAAGAGGACCCAGGCGAGACTCAAATTGGAATTTGGGCCCAAAGGCGCCAAGAGGCGAGAGAGAGATAGGGAAGTCTTCCTATTACTCCTAGCAGTCACTTTTAAGGTGTTTCAGTGGTCCGAGATGAGTTTTGCATGCGTTTCTTGATGACTAAGCAAAAGAACACCCAGGCGAGACCCAAATTAGAATTTGGGCCCAAAGGCGCCAGGAGGCGAGAAAGAGACAAGGAACTCTTCCTATTAGTCCTAGCAATCACTTACAAGGTGTTTCAGTGGCACGAGATGAGTTTTGCATGCTTTCTTTAGCGACTAAGCAAAAGAGGACCCAGGCGAGACCCAAATTCGAAGTTGGGCCGAAAGGCGCCAAGTTGCGGCAGAAGACAGGGAACTCTTCCTCTTAGTCCTAACAGTCACTTCCAAGGTGTTTCAGTGGCCCGAGAGGAGTTTTGCACTCGTTCGTTGGCGACTAAGCAAAAGTGGACCCAGGCGAGACCCAAATCGGAATATGGGTAGAAAGGCGCCAGGAGGCGAGATAGAGACAGGGAACTCTTCTTATTAGTCCTAGTTCACTTCCAAGGTGTTTCAATGGCCCGAGATGTGTTTTGCTCACGTTCCTTAGCGACTAAGCAATGGAGGAACCAGGCGAGGCCAAATTGGAATTTGGCTCAAAGGCGCCAGGAGGCGAGAGAGAGACAAGTAACTCTTCCTATTAGACCTAGTAGTCACTTCCAAGGTGTTTCAGTTGCCCGAGATGAGTTTTGCACGCGTTCCTTAGCAACTAAGCAAAAGAGGACCCAGGCGAGACCCAAATTTGAATTTGGGCCCAAAGGCGCCAGGAGGCGAGAAAGAGACAGGGAACTCTTCCTATTAGTCCTAGCAGTCACATCCAAGGTGTTTGAGTGGCCCGATATAAGTTTTGCACGCGTTCCATAGCGACTGAGCAAAAGTTGACCTAGGCGAGGCCCAAATTGCAATTTGGACCCAAAGCGCCAGGAGGCGAGAGAGATAGGGAACTCCTCCTATTAGTCCTAGCAGTCACTTCCAAGGTGTTTTAGCTACCGAAGATGAGGCGATGCCCAAATTGGTGTTTGGGCGTAAAGGATTTAGGAGGCGAGAGACAAAGGGAACTCTTTCTATTAGTCCTAGCAGTCACTTCCAAGGTGTTTCAGTGGCCCGAGATAGGTTTTGCACGCGTTCCTTAGCGACTAAGCAAAAGAGGTCTCAGGCGAGACTTAAATTGGAATTTGAGCCCAAAGGCGCCAGGATACGAGTGAAAGACAGGTAACTCTTCCTATTTGTCCTAGCAGTGTCTTCCAAGGTGTTTCAGTGGCCAGAGATGAGTTTTGCACGCGTTCCTTAGCGACTAAGGAAAAGAGGTCCAAGGCGAGACTTAAATTAGAGTCTGGGCCCAAAGACTCCAGGAGGCGAGAGAGACAGGGAACTCTTCCTATTAGTCTTAGCAGTCACTTCCAAGGTGTTTCAGTGGCCCAAGATGAGTTTTGCACGCGTTCCTTAGCGACTAAACACAAGAGGACCCAAGCAAGACCCAAATTATAATTTAGGCCCAAAGGCGCTATGAGGTGAGAGGAGACAGGGAACTTTTCCTATTAATCCTAGCAGTCACTTCCAAGGTGTTTCAGTGGCCCAAGATGAGTTTTGCACGCGTTCCTTGGCGACTAAGCAGAAGGGACCTCGGCGAGACCCAAATTTGAATTTGGGCCCCAAGGCGCCTAGAGGCGAGAGAGAGACAGGAAACTCTTCTTATTAGTCTTAGCAGTCACTTCCGAGGTGTGTCAGTGGTCCGAGATGAGTTTTGCACACGTTTCTTGGTGACTAAGTAGAAGAGGACCCACGCGAGTTCCAAATTGAAATTTGGTCACAAAGACGCCAGGAGGCGAAAGAGAGACACAGAACTCTTCCTATTTGTCCTAGCAGTCATTCCCAACTTGTTTCAGTGGCCCAAGATGAGTTTTGCATGCATTGCTTAGCGAGTAAGCAAAAGAGGAACCAAGGAAGACCCAAATTATAATTTGGGCCCAAAGGCGCCACGAAGTGAGAGAGAGATAGGAAACTCTTCCTATTAGTCCTAGCAGTCACTTCCAAGGAGTTTGAGTGGCCCGATATAAGTTTTGCACGCGTTCCATAGCGAGTGAGCAAAAGATGACCTAGGCGAGGCCCAAATTGGAATTTGGACCCAAAGCGCCAGGAGGCGTGAGAGATATAGGGAACTCTTCCTCTTATTCCTAACAGTCACTTCCAAGGTGTTTTAGTGGCCCGAGATGAGTTTTGCATGGGTTCCTTACCGACTAAGCAAAGGAGGACCAAGGCGAGACCGAATTTGGAATTCGGGCCAGAGGCGCTAGGATGCGAGAGAGAGACAGGGAACTCGTCCTATTAGTCCCAGCAGTCACATCCAAGGTGTTTCAGTGGCCCTAGACGAGTTTTGCACGCGTTTCTTAGCGACTAACAAAAGAGGACCCAGGCGAGACCCAAATTGGAATTTGGGCCTAATGGCGCCAGGAGGCGAGAGAAAGATAGGGAACTCTTCCTATTAGTCCTAGCAGTCACATCCAAGGTGTTTCAGTTGCCTGAGATGAGTTTTGCACGTGTTCCTTAAGGACTAAGCAAAAGAGGACCCAAGCGAGACCCAAATTGGAATTTGGGCCGAAAAGGCGCCAGGATGCGAGAGAGAGACAGGGAACTCGTCCTATTAGTCCTAGCAGTCACTTCCAAGGTGTTTGAGTGGCCCAAGATGAGTTTTGCATGCGTTTCTTAGCGACTAACCAAAAGAGGACCCAGGCGAGACCCAACTTGTAATTTGGGCCCAAAGGCGCCAGAAGGTGAGAGAGAGCCAGGGAACTCTTCCTATTAGTCCTAGCAGTCACCTCTAAGGTGCTTCAGTGGTCCTATATGAGTTTTACACGCGTTTCTTGGTGACTAAGCAAGAGAGGACCCAGGCGAGACCCAAATTGGAGTTTGGGCCCAAAGGCACCAAGAGGCGAGAAAGTGACAAGAAACTCTTCCTATTAGTCCTAGCAGTCACTTCCAAGGTGTTTCAGTGGCCCGAGATGAGTTTTGCACGCTTTCCTTAGCGACTAAGCAAAAGAGGACCCAGGCGAGACCCAAATTGGAATTAAGGCCGAAACGCGCCAGGAGGCGAGAGAGAGATAGGGAACTCTTCCTCTTAGTCGTAACAGTCACTTCCAAGGTGTTTGAGTGGCCCGATATAAGTTTTGCACGCGTTCCATAGCGAGTGAGCAAAAGATGACCTAGGCGAGGCCCAAATTGGAATTTGGACCCAAAGCGCCAGGAAGCGTGAGAGATATAGGGAACTCTTCCTCTTATTCCTAACAGTCACTTCCAAGGTGTTTTAGTGGCCCGAGATGAGTTTTGCATGGGTTCCTTACCGACTAAGCAAAGGAGGACCAAGGCGAGACCGAATTTGGAATTCAGGCCAGAGGCGCTAGGATGCGAGAGAGAGACAGGGAACTCGTCCTATTAGTCCCAGCAGTCACTTCCAAGGTGTTTCAGTGGCCCTAGACGAGTTTTGCACGCGTTTCTTAGCGACTAACAACAGAGGACCCAGGCGAGACCCAAATTGGAATTTGGGCCTAATGGCGCCAGGAGGCGAGAGAAAGATAGGGAACTCTTCCTATTAGTCCTAGCAGTCACATCCAAGGTGTTTCAGTTGCCTGAGATGAGTTTTGCACGTGTTCCTTAAGGACTAAGCAAAAGAGGACCCAAGCGAGACCCAAATTGGAATTTGGGCCGAAAAGGCGCCAGGATGCGAGAGAGAGACAGGGAACTCGTCCTATTAGTCCTAGCAGTCACTTCCAAGGTGTTTGAGTGGCCCAAGATGAGTTTTGCATGCGTTTCTTAGCGACTAACCAAAAGAGGACCCAAGCGAGACCCAAATTGTAATTTGGGCCCAAAGGCGCCAGGAGGTGAGAGAGAGCCAGGGAACTCTTCCTATTAGTCCTAGCAGTCACCTCTAAGGTGCTTCAGTGGTCCTATATGAGTTTTGCACGCGTTTCTAGGTGACTAAGCAAGAGAGGACCCAGGCGAGACCCAAATTGGAGTTTGGGCCCAAAGGCACCAAGAGGCGAGAAAGTGACAAGAAACTCTTCCTATTAGTCCTAGCAGTTACTTCCAAGGTGTTTCAGTGGCCCGAGATGAGTTTTGCACGCTTTCCTTAGCGACTAAGCAAAAGAGGACCCAGGCGAGACCCAAATTGGAATTTGGGCCGAAACGGCGCCAGGATGTGAGAGAGAGACAGGGAACTCGTCCTATTAGTCCTAGCAGTCACTTCCAAGGTGTTTCAGTGGCCCGGGATGAGTTTTGCAAGCGTTCCTTGGTGACTAAATGAAAGAGGACCCAGGCAAGACCAAAATAGGAATTTGGGCCCAAAGGCGCCACGAGGCGAGAGAGAGAGATGTGGAACGTTTACTATTAGTCCTAGCAGTCACTTCCAAGGTGTTTTCGTAACCCAAGATGAGTTTTGCACGCATTTCTTTGCGACTAAGCAAAAGAGGACCGAGGCGAGACCCAAAGTGGAATTTGGGCTCAAAGGCGCTAGGAGGCGATAGAGAGATCGGGAACTGTTCCTATTAGTCCTAGCAGTCACTTCCAAGGTGTTTCAGTGGCCCGAGATGAGTTTTGCATGCTTTCTTTAGCGACTAAGCAAAAGAGGACCAAGGCGAGACCCAAATTCGAATTTGGGCCCAAAGGCGCCAGGATGCGAGAGAGAGACAGGGAACTCTTCCTATTAGTCCTAGGAGTCGCCTCCAAGGTGTTTCAGTGGCCCGAGATGGGTTTTGCTGGCGTTCCTTAGCGACTAAGCAAAAGAGGAACCAGGCGAGACCAAATTAGAATTTGGGCCCAAAGGCGCCAGTAGGCAAGAGAGGGATAGGGAACTCTTCCTATTAGACCTAGTAGTCACTTCCAAGGTGTTTCAGTGGCCGGAGATGAGTTTTGCATGCGTTCCTTAGGGAGTAAGCAAAAGAGGACCCTGGCAAGACCAATTTGGAATTTGGGCCCAAAGGGTCCAGTAGGCGAGAGAGACAAGGAATTCTTCCTATTAGTCCTAGCAGTCACTTCCAAAGTGTTTCAGTTGCCCGAGATGAGTTTTGCACGCGTTCCTTGGCGACTAAGCAAAAGAGGACCCAGGCAAGACCCAAATTGGAAATTGGGCCCAAAGGTGCCAAGAGGCGAGAAAGAGACAAGATACTCTTCCTATTAGTCCTAGCAGTTACCTCCAAGGTGTTTCAGTGGCCCGAGATGAGTTTTACACGCTTTCCTTAGTGACTAAGTAAAAGAGGACCCAGGCGAGACACAAATCGAAATTTGGGCCGAAAGGCGCCAGGAGGCGCGAGAGATATAGGGAACTCTTCCTCTTATTCCTAACAGTCACTTCAAAGGTGTTTCAGTGGCCCGAGATGAGTTTTGCATAGGTTCCTTAGCGACTAAGCAAAGGAGGACCCAGGCGAGGCCCAAATTGGAATTTGGGCCCAATGGTGCCAGGAGGCAAGAGAAAGATAGGGAACTCTTCCTATTAGTCCTAGCAGTCACATCCAAGGTGTTTCAGTGGCCCGAGATGAGTTTTGCACGTGTTCCTTAAGGACTAAGCAAAAGAGGACCCAAGCGAGACCCAAATTGGAATTTGGGCCGAAAAGGCGCCAGGATGTGAGAGAGAGACAGGGAACGCGTCCTATTAGTCCTAGCAGTCACTTCCAAGGTGTTTGAGTGGCCCAAGATGTGTTTTGCATGCGTTTCTTAGTGACTATGCAAAAGAGGACCCAGGCGAGACCCAAATTGGAACCTGGGCCCAAAAGCATTAGGAGGCGAGAAAGAGACAAGAAACTCTTCCTATTAGTCCTAGCAGTCACTTCTAAGGTGTTTCAGTTGCCCGAGATGAGTTTTGCATGCGTTCCTTGGCAACTAAGCAAAAGTGGACCCAAGCGAGACCCAACTTGGAATTTGGGCCCAAAGGCGCCAGGAGGCGAGATAGAGACAGGGAACTCTTCGTATTAGTCCTAGCAGTCACTGCCTTGGTGTTTTAGTGGCCCGAGATGTGTTTTGCACATGTTCCTTAGTGACCAAGCAAAAGAGGACCCAGGCAAGAGCCAAATTGAAATTTGGGCCGAAAGGCACCAGGAGGCGAGAGAGAGATAGGGAACTCTTCCTATTAGTCCTAGCAGTCACTTCTAAGGTGTTTCAGTGGTCCGAGATGAGTTTTGCATGCGTTTCTTGATGACTAAGCAAAAGAACACCCAGGCGAGACCCAAATTAGAATTTGGGCCCAAAGGCGCCAGGAGGCGAGAAAGAGACAAGGAACTCTTCCTATTAGTCCTAGCAATCACTTCCAAGGTGTTTTAGTGGCACGAGATGAGTTTTGCATGCTTTCTTTAGCGACTAAGCAAAAGAGGACCCAGGCGAGACCCAAATTCGAAGTTGGGCCGAAAGGCGCCAAGTTGCGAGAGAAGACAGGGAACTCTTCCTCTTAGTCCTAACAGTCACTTCCAAGGTGTTTCAATGGCCCAAGATGAGTTTTGCACGCGTTCCTTGGAGACTAAACAAAGAGGACCCAAACAAGACCCAGATAGGAATTTGGGCCAAAAAATGCCAGGAGGCGAGAGAGAGACAAGGAAGTTTTCCTATTAGTCCTAGCAGTCACTTCCAAGGTGTTTGAGTGGCCTAAGATGAGGTTTGCGCGCGTTCCTTAGCGACTAAGCAAAAGAGGACCCAGGCGAGACCTAAATTGGAATTTGGGCCGAAAGGCGCCAGCTTGCGAGAGAAAGACAGGGAACTTTTCCTCTTAGTCCTAGCAGTCACTTCGAAGGTGTTTCAGTTGCCCGAGATGAGTTTTGTACGCGTTCCTTGGCGACTAAGCAAAAGAGGACCCAGGCGAGACCTAAATTGGAATTTGGGCCCAAAGGCGCCAGGAGGGGAGATAGAGATAGGGAACTCTTCCTATTAGTCCTAGTAGTGACTTCCAAGGTGTTTTAGTGGACCAGGATGAGTTTTGCAAGGGTTCCTTAGCGACTATGCAAAAGAGGACCCAGGCGAGACCCAAATTGGAACTTGGCCCCAAAGGCGCCAGGAGGCGAGAGAGAGACAGGGAGCACTTCCTATTAGTCCTAGCAGTCACTTCCAAGGTGTTTCAGTGGTCCAGGATGAGTTTTGCACGCGTTCCTTGGTGACTAAGCAAAAGAGGACCCAGGCAAGACCCAAATTGGAATTTGTGACCAAAGGCGCCAGGAGGCGAGATAGAGACAGGGAACTCTTTCTATTAGTCCTAGCTGTCACTTCAGGTGTTTCGATCGCCCAAGATGAGTTTTCCATGCGTTGCTTAGTGACTAAGCAAAAGAGGATCCAGGCGAGACCCAAATTGGAATTTGGGCTCAAAGGCGCCAGCATGTGAGGGAGAGGCAGGGAACTCTTCCAATTAGTCCTAGCAGTCACTTCCAAGGTGTTTTAGTGGCCCAAGATGAGTTTTGCACGCGTTCCTTAGATACTAAGCAAAAGAGGTCCCAGGCGAGACCCAAATTAGAAATTGGACCCAAAGGCCCCAGGAGGCGAGAGAGAGATAGGGAACTCTTCCTATTAGTCCTAACGGTCACATCCAAGGTGTTTCAGTGTCCCGAGATGAGTTTTGCACGCGTTCTTTATCGACTAAGCAAAAGAGGACCCAGGCGAGACTCAAATTGGAATTTGGGCCCAAAGGCGCCAAGAGGCGAGAGAGAGATAGGGAAGTCTTCCTATTAGTTCTAGCAGTCACTTCTAAGGTGTTTCAGTGGTCCGAGATGAGTTTTGCATGCGTTTCTTGATGACTAAGCAAAAGAACACCCAGGCGAGACCCAAATTAGAATTTGGGCCCAAAGGCGCCAGGAGGCGAGAAAGAGACAAGGAACTCTTCCTATTAGTCCTAGCAATCACTTCCAAGGTGTTTCAGTGGCACGAGATGAGTTTTGCATGCTTTCTTTAGCGACTAAGCAAAAGAGGACCCAGGCGAGACCCAAATTCGAAGTTGGGCCGAAAGGCGCCAAGTTGCGACAGAAGACAGGGAACTCTTCCTCTTAGTGCTAACAGTCACTTCCAAGGTGTTTCAGTGGCCCGAGATGAGTTTTGCATGCGTTCCTTAGTGACTAAGCAAAAGAAGACCCAGGCGAGACCCAAAGTGGAATTTGGAACCAAAGGCGCCAGGATGCGAGAGAGAGACAGGGAATTCTTCCTATTAGTCCTAGCAGTCACCTCCAAGGTGTTTCAGTGGCCCGAGATGAGTTTTGCTGGCGTTCCTTAGCGACTAAGCAAAGGAGGACTAGGCGAGATCAAATTGGAATTTGGGCCCAAAGGCGCCAGGAGGCGAGAGAGAGACAGGGAACTCTTCCTATTAGACCTAGTAGTCACTTCCAAGGTGTTTCAATTGCTCGAGATGAGTTTTGCATGCGTTCCTTAGCGAGTAAGCAAAAGAGGACCCAAGCGAGACCAATATAGAATTTGGGCCCAAAGGCACCAGTAGGCGAGAGAGATAGGGAACTCTTCCTATTAGTCCTAGCAGTCACTTCCAAGGTGTTTCAGTTGCCCGAGATGAGTTTTGCACTCGTTCGTTGGCGACTAAGCAAAAGTGGACCCAGGCGAGACCCAAATCGGAATATGGGTACAAAGGCGCCAGGAGGCGAGATAGAGACAGGGAACTCTTCTTATTAGTCCTAGTTCACTTCCAAGGTGTTTCAATGGCCCGAGATGTGTTTTGCTCACGTTCCTTAGCGACTAAGCAATGGAGGAACCAGGCGAGACCAAATTGGAATTTTGCCCAAAGGCGCCAGGAGGCGAGAGAGAGACAAGTAACTCTTCCTATTAGACCTAGTAGTCACTTCCTAGGTGTTTCAGTTGCCCGAGATGAGTTTTGCATGCGTTCCTTAGCGAGTAAGCAAAAGAGGACCCAAGCGAGACCAATTTGGAATATGGCCCAAAGGCGCCAGGAGGCGAGAAAGAGACAGGGAACTCTTCCTAATAAACCTAGCAGTCACTTCCAAGGTGATTCAATGGCCCAAGATGAGTTTTGCACGCGTTCCTTGGAGACTAAGCAAAGTGGACCCAAACAAGACCCAAATAGGAATTTGGGCCCAAAAACGCCAGGAGGCGAGAGAGAGATAAGCAAGTTTTCCTATTAGTCCTAGCAGTCACTTCCAAGGTGTTTTAGTGGCCTAAGAGAAGTTTTGCACGCGTTCCTTAGCGACTAAGCGAAAGAGGACCCAGGCGAGACCCAAATTCGAATTTGGGCTGAAAGGCGCCAGGTTGCGAGAGAAAGACAGGGAACTTTTCCTATTAGTCTTAGCAGTCACTTCGAAGGTGTTTCAGTTGCCCGAGATGAGTTTTGGACGCGCTCCTTGGCGACTAAGCAAAAGACGATCGAGGCGAGACCCAAATAGGAATTAGGGCCCAAAGGGGCAAGGAGGCGAGAGAGAGACAGGGAACTGTTCCTATTAGTCCTAGCAATCACTTCCAAGGTGTTTTAGTGGCCCAAGATGAGTTTTGCACACGTTCCTTAGCGACTATGCAAAAGAGGACCCAGGCGAAAAACAAATTGGAATTTGCACCCAAAGGCGCCAGGAGGCGAGAGAGAGATAAGGAACACTTCCTATTAGTCCTAGCAGTCACTTCCAAGGGGTTTCAGTGGCCCGAGATGAGTTTTGCACGAGTTCCATGGCGACTATGCAAAAGAGGACCCAGGCGAGACCCAAATTGGAACTTGGCCCTTAAGGCGCCAGGAGGCGAGAGAGAGACAGGGAACAGTTCCTATTAGTCCTAGCAGTCACTGCCAAGGTGTTTCAGTGGTCCAAGATGAGTTTTGCACGTGTTCCTTGGTGACTAAGCAAAAGAGGACTCAGGCAAGACCCAAATTAGAATTTGCAACCAAAGGCGCCAGGAGGGGAGAGAGAGACAGGGAACTCTTCTTATTAGTCCTAGCAGTCACTTCCAAGGTGTTTCAATGGCCCGAGATGTGTTTTGCTCGCGTTCCTTAGCAACTAAGCAAAAGAGGACCTAGGAGAGACAAAAAGTGGAATTTGGGCCCAAAGGCGCCAAGATGCGAGAGAGAGATAGGGAACTCTTCCTATTAGTCCTAGCAGTCACTTCAGGTGTTTCAGTGGCCCGAGATGAGTTTTACACATGTTCCTTAGTTACTAAGCAAAAGAGGACCCAAGCGAGACCAAATTCGAATTTGGGCCCAAAGGCGCCAGGAGGCTAGAGAGAGACAGGGAACTCTTCCTATTAGTCCTAGCAGACACTTCGAAGCTGTTTCAGTTGCCCAAGATGAGTTTTGCACGCGTTCCTTGGCGACTAAGCAAAAGAGGTCGTAGGCGATACCCAAATTAGAATCTGGGCCCAAAGGCGCCAGGAGGCGAGATAGAGACAGGGAACTCTTCGTATTAGTCCTAGCAGTCACTTCCAAGGTGTTTCAGTGGCCAGAGATGTGTTTTGCACATGTTCCTTAATGACTAAGCAAAAGAGGACCCAGGCGAGACCCAAATTGGAATTTGGATCCAAAGGCGCCAACATGCGAGAGAGAGACAGGGAACTCTTCCTATTAGTCCTAGCATTCACTTCCAAGGTGTTTCATTGGCCCGAGATGAGTTTTGCATCCGTTCCTTAGTGGCTAAGCAAAAGGGGACCCAGGCGAGACCCAAATTGGAATTTGTGCCAAAAGGAGCCAGGAGACGAGAGAGACAGGGAACTCTTCCTATTAGTCCTAGCAGTCACTTCAAAGGCATTGGCCTAAGATGAGTTTTTGACGCATTCCTTAGTGACTAAGCAAAAGAGGACGCAGGCGAGACCCAAATAAGAATTTGGGCCCAAAGGCTGCAGGAGGCGAGAGAGGGACAGGGAACTCTTCCTATTAGTCCCTAGCATTCACTTCCAAGGTGTTTCATTGGCCCGAGATGAGTTTTGCATGCGTTCCTTAGCGATTAAGGAAAAGAGGACCCAGGCGAGACCCAAATTAGAATTTGGGCCCAAAGGCGCCAGGAGGCGAGAGAGAGATAGGGAACTCTTCCTATTACTCCAAGCATTCACTTCCAAGGTGTTTTAGTGGCCCGAGATGAGTTTTGCACCCGTTCCTTAGCGACTAAGCAAAAGAGGACGCAGGCGAGACCCATATAAGAATTTGGGCCCAAAGGAACCAGGAGGGGAGAGAGAGACAGGGAACTCTTCCTATTAGTCCTAGCATCCACTTCCAAGGCGTTTTAGTGGCACGAGATGAGTTTTGCATGCGTTCCTTAGCGACTAAGCAGAAGAGGACCCAGGCGAGGCCCAAATTGGAATTTGGGGCCAAAGGCGCCAGGAGGCGAGAGAGAGACATCGAACTCTTCCTATTAGTCCTAGCAGTCACTTCCAAGGAGTTTCAATGGCCCGAGATGAGTTTTGCACGTGTTCCTTGGCGACTAAGCAAAAGAGGACGCAGGCGAGACGCAAATAAGAATTTGGCCCCAAAAGAGTGAGAAGGCGAGCGAGCGACAGGGAACTCTTCCTATTAGTCCTAGCAGTCACTTCAAAGATGTTTCAATGGCCCGAGATGAGTTTTGCACGCGTTCCTTAGTGACTAAGCAAAAGAGGACGTAGGCGAGACCTAAATAGGAATTTGGGCCGAAGGTCGCCAAGAGGCGAGAGAGAGACAAGGAACACTTCCTATTAGTCCTAACAGTCGCTTCCAAGGTGTTTCTGTGGCCTGAGATGTGTTTTGCACGCGTTGCTTAGCGACTAAGCAAAAGAGGACCCAAGCAAGACCCAAATAGGAATTTGGGCCTAAAGGCTACAAGAGGCGAGAGAGGGACAATGAACTCTTACTATTAGTCCTAGCAGTCACTTCAAACATGTTTCAATGGCCCGAGATGAGTTTTGCATGCGTTCCTTAGTGACTAAGAAAAAGAGGACGCATGCTAGACTCAAATAGGAATTTGGGCCCAAAGGCGGCAAGAGGCGAGAGAGGGACAGGTAACACTTCCTATTAGTCCTAGCAGTCACTTCCAAGGCGTTTCAATGGCCAGAGATGAGTTTTGTATGCGTTCCTTAGCGACTAAGCAAAAGAGGACCCAGGCGAGACCCAAATTGGAATTTGGGCCCAAAGGCACAGGGAGGCAAGATAGAGACATGGAACACTTCCTATTAGTCATAGCAGTCACTTCCAAGGTGTTTCAGTGGCCTTATATGAGTTTTGCACGTGTTCCTTAGCGACTATGCAAAAGAGGACGCAGGCTTGACCCAAATAAAAATTTGGGCCTAAGGGATCCAAGATGCGAGAGAGGGACATGGAATTCTTCCAATTAGTCCTAGCAATCACTTCTAAGGTGTTTCAGCCCCCCGAGATGAGTTTTGCACGCGTTCCTTAGCGACTAAGCAAAAGAGGACGTAGGCGAGACCCAAATTAGAATTTGGGCCCAAAGGTGCTAGGACGCGGGAGAGAGACAGGGAACTCTAGCTATTAGACCTAGCAGTCACTTCAAAGGTCTTTCATTGGCCCGAGATGAGTTTTGCATCCGTTCTTTAGCGACTAAGCAAAAAGCGACCCAGGCGAGACCCAAATTGGAATTTGTGCCAAAAGGAGCCAGGAGGCGAGAGAGAGACAGGGAACTCTTCAAATTAGTCCTAGCAGTCACTTCAAAGGCATTGGCCCGAGATGAGTTTTTGACGCGTTCCTTAGTGACTAAGCAAAAGACAACGCAGGCGAGACCCAAATAAGAATTTTGGCCCAAAGGCTGCAGGAGGCGAGAGAGGGACAGGGAACTCTTCCTATTAGTCCTAGCATTCACTTCCAAGGTGTTTCATTGGCCCGAGATGAGTTTTGCATGCGTTCCTTAGCGATTAAGCAAAAGAGGACCCAGGCGAGACCCAAATTAGAATTTGGGCCCAAAGGCGCCAGGAGGCGAGAGAGAGATAGGGAACTCTTCCTATTACTCCAAGCATTCACTTCCAAGGTGTTTTAGTGGCCCGAGATGAGTTTTGCACCCGTTCCTTAGCGACTAAGCAAAAGAGGACGCAGGCGAGACCCATATAAGAATTTGGGCCCAAAGGAACCAGGAGGGGAGAGAGAGACAGGGAACTCTTCCTATTAGTCCTAGCATCCACTTCCAAGGCGTTTTAGTGGCACGAGATGAGTTTTGCATGCGTTCCTTAGCGACTAAGCAGAAGAGGACCCAGGCGAGGCCCAAATTGGAATTTGGGGCCAAAGGCGCCAGGAGGCGAGAGAGAGACATGGAACTCTTCCTATTTGTCCTAGCAGTCACTTCCAAGGCGTTTCAATGGCCCGAGATGAGTTTTGCATGCGTTCCTTAGCGACTGAGCAAAAGAGGACGCTGGCGAGAGCCAAATAAAAATTTGGGCAAAAAGGCTCCAGGAGGCTAGAAAGGGACAGGGAACTCTTCCAATTAGTGCTAGCAATCACATGCAAGGAGTTTCAGTCCCCCGAGATGAGTTTTGCACGCGTTCCTTAGCGACTAAGCAAAAGAGGACACAGGCGAGACCCAAACTGGAATTTGGGCCCAAAGGCACCAGGAGGCGGCAGAGAGACAGGAAACTCTTACTATTAGTCCTAGCAGTCACTTCAAAGGTGTTTCATTTTCCCGAAATGAGTTTTGGACGCGTTCCTTAGTGACTAAGCAAAAGATGACGCAGGCAAGACCGAAATAGTAATTTGGGACCAAAGGCTGCAGGAGGCGAGAGAGGGACAGGGAACTCTTCCTATTAGTCCTAGCATTCACTTCCAAGGTGTTTCAGTGGCCCGAGATGAGTTTTGCACTCGTTCCCTAGCGACTAAGCAAAAGAGGATGCAGGCGAGACCCAAATAAGAATTTGGGCCCAAAGGAGGCAAGAGACAAGAGAGAGACAGAGAACTCTTCCTAATAGTCCTAGCAGTCACTTCCAAGCCGTTTCAGTGGCCCGAGATGAGTCTTGCATGCGTTCCTTAGCGACTAAGCAAAAGAGGACCCAGACGAGCCCAAATTGGAATTTTGGCCCAAAGGCACCAGGAGGCGAGAGAGAGACAGGAAACTCTTCATATTAGTCCTAGCAGTCACTTCCAAGGTGTTTCAGTCTGTCGGGATGAGTTTTGCACGCGTTCCTTAGCGACTAAGCAAAAGAGGACGCAGGCGGGCCCAAAGGTGGCAAGAGGCGAGAGACACATAGGGAACTCTACCTATTACTCCTAGCATTCACCTCCAAGGTGTTTTAGTGGCCGGAAATGAGTTTTCAACGTGTTCCTCAGCGACTAAGCAAAAGAGGACGCAGGCGAGTCCCAAATAAGAATTTGGCCCCAAAAGAGCCTGGAGGAGAGCGAGAGACAGGGAACTCTTCCTATTAGTCCTAGCAGCAACTTCAAAGATGTTTCAATGGCCTGAGAAGAGTTTTGCACGCGTTCTTTAGTGACTAAGCGAAAGAGGACGCAGGCTAGACCCAAATAGGAATTTGGGCCCAAAGGCGCCAAGAGGCGAGAGAGGGACAGGGAACACTTCCTATTAGTCCTAGCAGTCACTTCCAAGGTGTTTCTGTGGACCGAAATAAGTTTTGCACGCGTTCCTTAACGACTAAGCAAAAGGTGACCCTGGCGAGACCCAAATTGGAATTTGTGCCAAAAGGACCTAGGAGGCGAGAGAGAGACAGGGAACTCTTCCTATTAGTCCTAGCAGTCACTTCCAAGGCGTTTCAGTGGCCAGAGATGAGTTTTGTATGCGTTCCTTAGCAACTAAGTAAAAGAGGACCCAAGCGAGACCCAAAATTGAATTTGGGCCCAAAGGCACAAGGAGGTGAGAAAGAGACATGGAACTCTTCCTATTAGTCCTAACAGTCACTTCCAAGGTTTTTCAGTGGCCTGATATATGTTTCGCACGTGTTCCTTAGCAACTAAGTAAAAGAGGACGCAGGCTTGACCCAAATAAAAATTTGGGCCTAAAGGCTCCAAGATGCGAGAGAGGGACATGCAACTCTTCCAATTAGTCCTAGCAATCACTTCCAAGTTGTTTGAGTCCCCCGAGATGAGTTTTGCATGCGTTCCTTAGCGACTAAGCAAAAGAGGACGCAGGCGAGACCCAAATTAGAATTTGGGCCCAAAGGCGCCAGGAGGCGAGAGAGAGACAGGGAACTCTTCCTATTACTCCGAGTAATCACTTCAAAGGTGTTTCAGTCGCTCAAGTTGAGTTTTGCACGCGTTCCTTAGCGACTAAGAAGAAAAGGAACAAGGCGAGACCCAAATTGTAATTTGGGCCTAAAGGCGCCAGGAGGCGAGAGAGAGACAGTGAATTATTGCTATTAGCCCTAGAAGTCACTTCCAAGGCGTTTCAGTGTTCCGAGATGAGTTTTGCATGCATTCCTTAGTGACTAAGCAAAAGAGGACCTATGCAACACCGAAATTAGAATTTCGGCCCAAAGGCGCCAGGAGGCGAGAGAGAGACAGGGAACTCTTCCTATTACTCATAGTAATCACTTCAAAGGTGTTTCAGTCACTCGAGTTGAGTTTTGCAGGCGTTCCTTAGCGACTAAGAAAAAAAGGAACAAGGCGAGACCCAAATTGTAATTTGGGCCCAAAGGCGCCAGGACGCGAGAGAGAGACAGGGAACTCCTCCTATCAGTCCTAGCAATCACTTCAAAGGTGTTTCAGTGGCTCGAGTTGAGTTTTGCACGCGTTCCTTAGCGAGTAAACAAAAAAGGAACAAGGCGAGACCCAAATTGTAATTTAGGCCCAAAAGCGCCAGGAGGCGAGAGAGAGATAGGGAACTCTTCCTATTACTCCTAGCATTCACTTCCAAGGTGTTTTAGTGGCCTAAGATGAGTTTTGCACGCGCTCCTTAGCAACTAAGCAAAAGGGGACCTAAATTGGAATTTGTGCCCAAAGGAGCCAGGAGGCGAGAGATAGACAAGGAACTCTTCCTATTAGTCCTAGCAGTCACTTTCAAGGCGTTTCAGTGGCCAGAGATGAGTTTTGTATGCGTTCCTTAGCGACTAAGTAAAAGGGGACCCAGGCGAAACTCAAATTGGAATTTGGGCCCAAAGGCGCCAGGTGGCGTGAGAGAGACAGGGAACTCTTGCTATTAGTCCTAGCAGTCACTTCAAAGGCATTGGCCCGAGATGAGTTTTGGATGCGTTCCTTAGTGACTAAGCAAAAGAGGACGCAGGCGAGACCCAAATTGGAATTTGGGCCCAAAGGCGCCAGGAGGCGGCAGAGAGACAGGAAACCCTTACTATTAGTCCTAGCAGTCACTTCAAAGGTGTTTCATTTTCCCGAGATAAGTTTTGGACGCGTTCCTTAGTGACTAAGCAAAAGATGATGCAGGCGAGACCCAAATAGTAATTTGGGCCCAAAGGATGCAGGAGGCGAGAGAGGGACAGGGAACTCTTCCTATTAGTCCTAGCATTCACTTCCAAGGTGTTTTAGTGGCCCGAGATGAGTTTTGCACTCGTTCCTTAGCGACTAAGCAAAAGAGGATGCACGCGAGACCCAAATAAGAATTTGGGCCCAAAGGAGGCAGGAGCCAAGAGAGAGACAGAGAACTCTTCCTATTAGTCCTAGCAGTCACTTCCAAGGCGTTTCAGTGGCTCGAGATGAGTCTTGCATGCGTTCCTTAGCGACTAAGCAAAAGAGGACGCAGGCACGACCCAAATTAGAATTTGGGGCCAAAGGCGCCAAGAGGCGAGAGAGAGACATGGAACTATTCCTATTAGTCCTAGCAGTCACTTCCAAGGCGTTTCAATGGCCCGAGATGAGTATTGCATGCGTTCCTTAGCGATTATGCAAAAGAGGACCCAGCCGAAACCAAAATTAGAATTTGGACCCAAAGGCGCCAGGTGGCGTGAGAGAGACAGGGAACTCTTGCTATTAGTCCTAGCAGTCACTTCAAAGGCATTGGCCCGAGATGAGTTTTGGATGCGTTCCTTAGTGACTAAGCAAAAGAGGACGCAGGCGAGACCCAAATTGGAATTTGGGCCCAAAGGCGCCAGGAGGCGGCAGAGAGACAGGAAACCCTTACTATTAGTCCTAGCAGTCACTTCAAAGGTGTTTCATTTTCCCGAGATAAGTTTTGGACGCGTTCCTTAGTGACTAAGCAAAAGATGATGCAGGCGAGACCCAAATAGTAATTTGGGCCCAAAGGATGCAGGAGGTGAGAGAGAGACAGCGACTCTTGCTATTAGCCCTAGAAGTCACTTCCAAGGCGTTTCAGTGTTCCGAGATGAGTTTTCCATGCATTCCTTAGTGACTAAGCAAAAGAGGACGCAAGCGAGACCCAAATTAGAATTTGGGCCCAAAGGCGCCAGGAGGCGAGAGAGAGACAGGGAACTCTTCCTATTACTCCTAGTAATCACTTCAAAGGTGTTTCAGTCACTCGACTTGAGTTTTGCACGCGTTCCTTAGCGACTAAGAAAAAAAGGAACAAGGCGAGACCCAAATTGTAATTTGGGCCCAAAGGCGCCAGGAGGCGAGAGAGAGACAGGGAACTCTTCCTATCAGTCCTAGCAATCACTTCAAAGGTGTTTCAGTGGCTCGAGTTGAGTTTTGCACGCGTTCCTTAGTGAGTAAACAAAAAAGGAACAAGGCGAGACCCAAATTGTAATTTAGGCGCAAAAGCGCCAGGAGGCGAGAGAGAGATAGGGAACTCTTCGTCTTACTCCTAGCATTCACTTCCAAGGTGTTTCAGTGGCCTAAGATGAGTTTTGCATGCGCTCCTTAGCAACTAAGCAAAAGGGGACCTAAATTGGAATTTGTGCCCAAAGGAGCCAGGAGGCGAGAGATAGACAAGGAACTCTTCCTATTAGTCCTAGCAGTCACTTTCAAGGTGTTTCATTGGCCCGAGATGAGTTTTGCATCCGTTCCTTAGCGACTAAGCAAAAGGGGACCCAGGCGAGACCCAAATTGGAATTTCTGCCAAAAGGAGCTAGGAGGCGAGAGAGAGACAGGGAACTCTTCCTATTAGTCCTAGCAGTCACTTCAAAGGCATTGGCCCGACATGAGTTTTGGACGCATTCCTTAGTGGCTAAGCAAAAATGGACGCAGACGAGACCCAAATAAGAATTTAGGCCCAAAGGCTGCAGGAGGCGAGAGAGGGACAGGGAACTCTTCCTATTAGTCCTAGCATTCACATCCAAGGTGTTTCATTGGCCCGAGATGAGTTTTGCATGCGTTCCTTAGCGATTAAGCAAAAGAGGACCCAGCCGAAACCCAAATTAGAATTTGGACCCAAAGGCGCCAGGTGGCGAGAGAGAGATAGGGAACTCTTCCTATTACTCCTAGCATTCACTTCCAAGGTGTTTTAGTGGCCCGAGATGAGTTTTGCATGCGTTCCTTAGCGGCTAAGCAAAAGAAGAACCAGGCGAGGCACAAATTAGAATTTGGGGCCAAAGGCGCCAGGAGGCGAGAGAGAGACATGGAACTGTTCCTATTAGTCCTAGCAGTCACTTCCAAGGCGTTTCAATGGCGCGAGATGAGTTTTGCATGCGTTCCTTAGCGACTAAGCAAAAGAGGACCCAGGCGAGACCCAAATTGGATTTTGGGCCCAAAGGCACCAGGTGGCGAGAGAGAGACAGGGAACTCTGGCTATTAGTCCTAGCAGTCACTTCAAAGGCATTGGCCCGAGAAGAGTTTTGGATGCGTTCCTTAGTGACTAAGCAAAAGAGGACGCAGGCGAGACCCAAATAGGAATTTGGGCCAAAAGGCTGCAGGAGGCGAGAAAGGGATGGGGAACTTTTCCTATTAGTCCTAGCATTCACTTCCAAGGTGTTTCAGTGGCTCGAGATGAGTTTTGCACGCGTTGCTTAGCAACTAAGCAAAAGTGGACGCAGGCGAGACCCAAATTAGAATTTGGGCCCAAAGGCGCCAGGAGGAGGCAGAGAGACAGGAAACCCTTACTATTAGTCCTAGCAGTCACTTCAAAGGTGTTTCATTTTCCCGAGATAAGTTTTGGACGCGTTCCTTAGTGACTAAGCAAAAGATGATGCAGGCGAGACCCAAATAGTAATTTGGGCCCAAAGGATGCAGGAGGTGAGAGAGAGACAGCGAACTCTTGCTATTAGCCCTAGAAGTCACTTCCAAGGCGTTTCAGTGTTCCGAGATGAGTTTTCCATGCATTCCTTAGTGACTAAGCAAAAGAGGACCTATGCAACACCGAAATTAGAATTTCGGCCCAAAGGCGCCAGGAGGCGAGAGATAGACAAGGAACTCTTCCTATTAGTCCTAGCAGTCACTTTCAAGGCGTTTCAGTGGCCAGAGATGAGTTTTGTATGCGTTCCTTAGCGACTAAGTAAAAGAGGACCCACGCACGACCCAAATTGGAATTTGAACCCAAAGGCGCCAGGAGGCGAGAGAGAGACGCGGAACTCTTGCTATTAGTCCTAGCAGTCACTTAAAAGGTGTTTCATTGGCCCGAGATGAGTTTTGCATCCGTTCCTTAGCGACTAAGCAAAAGGGGACCCAGGCGAGACCCAAATTGGAATTTCTGCCAAAAGGAGCTAGGAGGCGAGAGAGAGACAGGGAACTCTTCCTATTAGTCCTAGCAGTCACTTCAAAGGCATTGGCCCGACATGAGTTTTGGACGCATTCCTTAGTAGCTAAGCAAAAATGGACGCAGACGAGACCCAAATAAGAATTTAGGCCCAAAGGCTGCAGGAGGCGAGAGAGGGACAGGGAACTCTTCCTATTAGTCCTAGCATTCACATCCAAGGTGTTTCATTGGCCCGAGATGAGTTTTGCATGCGTTCCTTAGCGATTAAGCAAAAGAGGACCCAGCCGAAACCCAAATTAGAATTTGGACCCAAAGGCGCCAGGTGGCGAGAGAGAGATAGGGAACTCTTCCTATTACTCCTAGCATTCACTTCCAAGGTGTTTTAGTGGCCCGAGATGAGTTTTGCATGCGTTCCTTAGCGGCTAAGCAAAAGAAGAACCAGGCGAGGCACAAATTAGAATTTGGGGCCAAAGGCGCCAGGAGGCGAGAGAGAGACATGGAACTCTGGCTATTAGTCCTAGCAGTCACTTCAAAGGCATTGGCCCGAGATGAGTTTTGGATGCGTTCCTTAGTGACTAAGCAAAAGAGGACGCAGGCGAGACCCAAATAGGAATTTAGGCCAAAAGGCTGCAGGAGGCGAGAAAGGGATGGGGAACTTTTCCTATTAGTCCTAGCATTCACTTCCAAGGTGTTTCAGTGGCTCGAGATGAGTTTTGCACGCGTTGCTTAGCAACTAAGCAAAAGTGGACGCAGGCGAGACCCAAATTAGAATTTGGACCCAAAGGCGCCAGAAGGCGAGAGAGAGATAGGGAACTCTTCCTATTACTCCTGGCATTCACTTCCAAGGTGTTTTAGTGGCCCGAAATGAGTTTTGCACGTGTTCCTTAGCGACTAAGCAAAAGAGGACGCAGGCGAGACCCAAATAAGAATTTGGCCCTAAAAGAGCCTGGAGGCGAGCGAGAGACAAGGACCTCTTCCTCTTAGTCCTAGCAGTCACTTCAAAGATGTTTCAATGGCCCGAGATGAGTTTTGCACGCGTTCCTTAGTGACTAAGCAAAAGAGGACGTAGGCTAGACCCAAATAGGAATTTGGGCCCAAAGGCGCCAAGAGGCGAGAGAGGGACAGGGAACACTCCTATTAGTCCTGGCAGTCACTTTCAAAGTGTTTCTGTGGCCCGAGATGAGTTTTGCACTCGTTCCTTAGCGACTAAGCAAAAGAGGATGCACGCGAGACCCAAATGAGAATTTGGGCCCAAAGGAGCCAAGAGGCAAGAGAGAGACAGAGAACTCTTCCTATTAGTCCTAGCAGTCACTTCAAAGATGTTTCAATGGCCCGAGATGAGTTTTCCACGCGTTCCTTAGTGACTAAGCAAAAGATGACGCAGGCTAGACCCAAATAGGAAATTGGGCCCACAGGCGCCACGAGGTGAGACAGAGATAGGGAACTCTTCCTATTACACATAGCATTCACTTCCAAGGTGTTTTAGTGGCCCGAAATGAGATTTGCACGCGTTCGTTAGCGACTAAGCAAAGTGGACGCAATCGAGACGAAAATAAAAATTTGGGCCCAAAGGCGCCAAGAGGCGAGAGAGGGAGAAGGAACACTTCCTATTAGTCCTAGCAGTCGCTTCCAAGGTGTTTCTGTGAGCCGAGATGAGTTTTGCAAGCGTTGCTTAGCGACTAAGCAAAAGTGGACCCAGGCGAGACCCAAATAGGAATTTGGGCCCAAAGGCTGCAGGAGGCGAGAGAGGGACAGCGAACTCTTCCTATTAGTCCTAGCAGTCACTTCAAAGATGTTCCAATGGCCCGAGATGAGTTTTGCACGCGTTCCTTAGTGACTAAGCAAAAGAGAAAGCAGGCGAGACCCAAATAGGAATTTGGGCCCAAAGGCGCCAAGAGGCGAGAGAGGGACAGGGAACACTTCCTATTAGTCCTAGCAGTCACTTCCAATGTGTTTTTGTGGCCCGAAATGAGTTTTGCATGCATTCCTTAGCGACTAAGCAAAAGAGGACCCAGGCGAGACCCAAATATGAATTTGGACCCAAAGGCTGCAGGAGGCGAGAGAGGGACAGCGAACTCTTCCTATTAGTCCTAGCAGTCACTTCAAAGATGTTTCAATGCCCCGATATGAGTTTTGGACGCGTTCCTTAGTGACTAAACAAAAGAGGACGCAGGCGAGACCAAAATAGGAATTTGGGCCCAAAGGCGCCAAGAGGCGAGAGAGGGACAGGGAACACTTCCTATTATTCCTAGCAGTCACTTCAAAGGTGTTTCAGTGGCCCGAGTTGAGTTTTACAAGCGTTCCTTAGCGACTAAGCAAAAGAGGAACAAGACGAGACCCAAATTGTAATTTGGGCCCAGAGGCGTCACGAAGCGAGAAAGAGATAGGGAACTCTTCCTATTACGATTAAGGAAAAGAGGAACAAGGCGAGACCCAAAATGTAATATGGGCCCAAAAGCGCTAGGAGGCGAGAGAGAGATAGGGAACTCTTCCTATTACTCCTAGCATTCACTTCCAAGGTGTTTCAGTGGCCTAAGATGAGTTTTGCACGCGTTCTTTAGGAACTAAGCAAAAGGGGACCCAGGCGAGACCCAAATTGGAATTTGTGCCCAAAGGATCCAGGAGGCGAGAGAGACACAGAGAACTCTTCCTATTAGTCCTAGCAGTCACTTCCAACGCGTTTCAGTGGCCAGAGATGAGTTTTGTATGCGTTCCTTAGCGACTAAGCAAAAGAGCACCCAGGCGAGACCCAAATTAGAGTTTAGGCCCAAAGGCACAAGGAGGCGAGAGAGAGATATGAAACTCTTCCTATTAGTCCTAGCAGTCACTTCCAAGGTGTTTCAGTCCCCCGAGCTGAATTTTGCACGCGTTCCTTAGCGACTAAGCAAAAAGGGTCCCAGGCGAGACGCACATTGGAATTTGTGCCCAAAGGAGCCAGGAGGCGAGAAAGAGACAAAGAACTCATCCTATTAGTCCTAGCAGTCACTTCCAAGGCGTTTCAGTGGCCAGAGATGAGTTTTGTATGCGTTTCTTAGCGACTAAGCAAAAGAGGACCCAGGGGAGACCCAAATTGGAATTTGGGCCCAAAGGCACCAGCAGGCGAGAGAGAGACATGGAACTATTCCTATTAGTCCTAGCAGTCACTTCCAAGGTGTTTCAGTGGCCCGATATGAATTTTGCACGCGTTCCTTTGCGACTAAGCAAAAGAGGACGCAGGCGAGACCCAAATTGGAATTTGGGCCCAAAAACTGCAGGAGGCGAGAAAGGGACAGGGAACTCCTCCTATTAGTCCTAGCATTCACTTCAAAGGTGTTTCATTGGCCCGAGATGATTTTTGCATGCGTTCCTTAGCGATTAAGCAAAAGAGGACCCAGGCGAAACCCAAATTAGAATTTGGGCCCAAAGGCGCCAGGAGGCAACAAAGAGATAGGGAACTCTTCCTATTACTCATAGCATTCACTTCCAAGGTGTTTTAGTGTCCCGAGATGAGTTTTGCACCCGTTCCCTAGCGACTAAGCAAAAGAGGACGCAGGCGAGACACAAATAGGAATTTGTGCCCAAAGGCTGCAGGAGGCGAGAGAGGGACAGCGAACTCTTCCTATTAGTCCTAGCAGTCACTTCAAAGATGTTTCAATGGCTCGAGATGAGTTTTGCACGCGTTCCTTAGTGACTAAGCAAAAGAGGACGCAGGCGAGACCTAAATACGAATTTGGGCCCAAAGGCGCCAAGAGGCGAGAGAGGGACAGCGAACACTTCCTATTAGTCCTAGCAATCACTTCCAATGTGTTTCTGTGGCCCGAAATGAGTTTTGCACCAGTTCCTTAGCTACTAAGCAAAAGGGGACCCTGGCGAGACCAAAATTGGAATTTGTGCCCAAAGGAACCAAGAGGCGAGAGAGAGATAGGGAACTCTTCCTATTAGTCCTAGCAGTCACTTCCAAGGCGTTTTAGTGGCCAGAGATGAGTTTTCTATGTGTTCCTTAGCGACTAAGAAAAAGAGGACCCAAGTGAGACCCAAATTGGAATTTAGGCCCAAAGGCACAAGGAGGCGAGATATAGACATGGAGCTCTTCCTATTAGTCCTTGCAGTCACTTCCATGGTTTTTCAGTGGCCTGATATGTGTTTTGCACGTGTTCCTTAACGACTAAGCAAAAGAGGACGCAGGCGAGACCCAAATAGGAATTTATGCCAAACGGCCCGAGATGAGTTTTGCACGCGTTCCTTAGTGACTAAGTAAAAGAGAACGCAGGTGAGGCCCAAATAGGAATTTGGGCCCAAAGGCGCCAAGAGGCGAGAGAGGGACATGGAACACTTCCTATTAGTCCTAGCAGTCACTTCCGATGTGTTTTTGTGGCCCGAAATGAGCTTTGCATGCATTCCTTAGCGACTAAGCAAAAGAGGACCCAGGCGAGACCCAAATAGGAATTTGGGCCCAAAGGCTGCAGGAGGCGAGAAAGGGACAACGAACTCTTCCTATTAGTCCTAGTAGACACATCAAAGGTCTTATAGTGGCCCGAGTTGAGTTTTGCACCCGTTCCTTAGCGACTAAGCAAAAGAGGACGTAGGCTAGACCCAAATAGGAATTTGGGCCCAAAGGCGCCAAGAGGCGAGAGAGGGACAGGAAACACTTCCTATTAGTCCTAGTAGTCACTTCTAAGGCGTTTCAGTGGCCAGAGATGAGTTTTGTATGCGTTCCTTAGCGACTAAGCAAAAGAGGACCCTGGCGAGACCCAAATTGGAATTTCGGCCCAAAGGCACAAGGAGGCGAGATAGAGACATGGAACTCTTCCTATTAGTCCTAGCAGTCACTTCCAAGGTGTTTCAGTGGCCTGATATGAGTTTTGCACGTGTTCCTTAGCGACTAAGCAAAAGAGGACGCAGGCTTGACCCAAATAAAAATTTGGGCCTAAAGGCTCCAGGAGGGTAGAGAGGGACAGGGAACTCTTCCAATTAGTCCTAGCAATCACTTCCAAGGTGTTTCAGTCCCCCGAGATGCGTTACGCACGTGTTCCTTAACGACTAAGCAAAAGAGGACGCAGGCGACACGCAAATTGGAATTTGGGGCGAAAAGCGCCAGGAGGCGGGAGAAAGACAGGGAACTCTTACTATTAGTCCTAGCATTCACTTCAAAGGTGTTTCATTAGCCCGAGATGTGTTTTGGACGCGTTCCTTAAGGACTAAGCAAAAGAGGACGCAGGCGAGACCCAAATAGGAATTTGGGCGCAAAGGCTACACGAGGAGAGAGAGGGACAGGGAACTATTCCTATTAGTCCTAGCATTCACTTCCAAGGTGTTTCAGTGGCCCGAGATGAGTTTTGCACTCCTTCCTTAGCGACTAAGCAAAAGAGGATGCACGCGAGACCCATATAAGAATTTGGGCTGAAAGGAGCCAAGAGGCAAGAGAGAGACAGAGAACTCTTCCTATTAGTCCTAGCAGTCACTTCCAAGGCATTTCAGTGGCCCGAGATGACTCTTGCATGCGTTCCTTAGCGACTACGAAAAAGAGGACCCAGGCGAGACCCAAATTGGAATTTGAACCCAAAGGCGCCAGGAGGCGAGAGAGAGACATTGAACTCTTGCTATTAATCCTAGGAGTCACTTAAAAGGTGTTTCGTTGGCCCAAGATGAGTTTTGCATGCGTTCCTTGGCGACTAAGCAAAAGAGGAAGAAGGCGAGACCCAAATTGTAATTTGAGCCCAAAGGCGCCAGGAAGCGAGAGAGGGACAGGGAACTCTTCCTATTAGTCCTAGCAGTCACTTCAAAGATGTTTCAATGGCCCGAGATGAGTTTTGCACGCGTTCCTTAGTGACTAAGCAAAAGAGGACGCAGGCTAGACCCAAATAGGAATTTGGGCCCAAATGCGCCAAGAGACGAGAGAGGGACAGGAAACACTTCCTATTAGTCCTGGCAGTCACTTCTAGGGCGTTTCAGTGGCCAGAGATGAGTTTTGTATGCGTTCCTTAGTGACTAAGCAAAAGAGGACCCAGGCGAGACCCAAATTGGAATTTGGGCCCAAAGGCACAAGGAGGCGAGATAGAGACATGGAACTCTTCCTATTAGTCCTAGCAGTCACTTCCAAGGTGTTTCAGTGGCCTGATATGAGTTTTGCACGTGTTCCGTAGCGACTAAGCAAAAGAGTACGCAGGCTTGACCCAAATAAAAATTTGGGCCTAAAGGCTCCAGGAGGCTAGAGAGGGAAAGAGAACTCTTCCAATTAGTCCTAGCAATCACTTCCAAGGTGTTTCAGTCCCCCAAGATGCGTTTCGCACGTGTTCCTTAACGACTAAGCAAAAGAGGACGCAAGCGACACCCAAATTGGAATTTGGGGCCAAAGGCGCCAGGAGGTGGGAGAGAGACAGGGAACTCTTACTATTAGTCCTAGCAGTCACTTCAAAGGTGTTTCATTAGCCCGAGATGAGTTTTGGACGCGTTCCTTAAGGACTAAGCAAAAGAGGACGCAGGCGAGACCCAAATAGGTATTTGGGCGCAAAGGCTGCACGAGGCGAGAGAGGGACAGGGAACTATTCCTATTAGTCCTAGCATTCACTTCCAAGGTGTTTCTGTGGCCCGAGATGAGTTTTGCACTCGTTCCTTAACGACTAAGCAAAAGAGGATGCACGCGAGACCCAAATAAGAATTTGGGCCCAAAGGAGCCAAGAGGCAAGAGAGAGACAGAGAACTCTTCTTATTAGTCCTAGCAGTCACTTCAAAGATGTTTCAATGGCCCGAGATGAGTTTTCCACGCGTTCCTTAGTGACTAAGCAAAAGAGGATGCGAGGCTAGACCCAAATAGGAATTTGGGCCCACAGGCGCCACGAGGTGAGACAGAGATAGGGAGCTCTTCCTATTACACATAGCATTCACTTCCAAGGTGTTTTAGTGGCCCGAAATGAGATTTGCACGCGTTCGTTAGCGACTAGCGAGTGGACGCAAGCGAGACGAAAATAAAAATTTGGGCCCAAAGGCGCCAAGAGGCGAGAGAGGGAGAAGGAACACTTCCTATTAGTCCTAGCAGTCGCTTCCAAGGTGTTTATGTGAGCCGAGATGAGTTTTGCAAGCGTTGCTTAGCGACTAATCAAAAGTGGACCCAGGCGAGACCCAAATAGGAATTTGGGCCCAAAGGCTGCAGGAGGCGAGAGAGGGACAGCGAACTCTTCCTATTAGTCCTAGCGTCACTTCAAAGATGTTCCAATGGCCCGAGATGAGTTTTGCACGCGTTCCTTAGTGACTAAGCAAAAGAGGACGCAGGCGAGACCCAAATAGGAATTTGGGCCCGAAGGCGCCAAGAGGCGAGAGAGGGACGGGGAACACTTCCTATTAGTCCTAGCAGTCACTTCCAATGTGTTTTTGTGGCCCGAAATGAGTTTTGCATGCATTCCTTAGCGACTAAGCAAAAGAGGACCCGGGCGAGACCCAAATATGAATTTGGGCCCAAAGTCTGCAGGAGGCGAGAGAGGGACAGCGAACTCTTCCTATTAGTCCTAGCAGTCACTTCAAAGATGTTTCAATGCCCCGATATGAGTTTTGGACGCGTTCCTTAGTGACTAAGCAAAAGTGGACGCAGTGAGACCAAAATAGGAATTTGGGCCCAAAGGCGCCAAGAGGCGAGAGAGGGACAGGGAACACTTCCTATTATTCCTAGCAGTCACTTCAAAGGTGTTTCAGTGGCCCGAGTTGAGTTTTACAAGCGTTCCTTAGCGACTAAGCAAAAGAGGAACAAGACGAGACCCAAATTGTAATTTGGGCCCCGAGAGGCGTCACGAGGCGAGAAAGAGATAGGGAACTCTTCCTATTACGATTAAGCAAAAGAGGAACAAGGCGAGACCCAAAATGTAATATGGGCCCAAAAGCGCTAGGAGGCGAGAGAGAGATAGGGAACTCTTCCTATTACTCCTAGCATTCACTTCCAAGGTGTTTCAGTGGCCTAAGATGAGTTTTACACGCGTTCCTTAGGAACTAAGCAAAAGGGGACCCAGGCGAGACCCAAATTGGAATTTGTGCCCAAAGGATCCAGGAGGCGAGAGAGACACAGAGAACTCTTCCTATTAGTCCTAGCAGTCACTTCCAACGCGTTTCAGTGGCCAGAGATGAGTTTTGTATGCGTTCCTTAGCGACTAAGCAAAAGAGCACCCAGGCAAGACCCAAATTAGAGTTTGGGCCCAAAGGTACAAGGAGGCGAGAGAGAGATATGAAACTCTTCCTATTAGTCCTAGCAGTCACTTCCAAGGTGTTTCAGTCCCCCGAGATGAATTTTGCACGCGTTCCTTAGCGACTAAGCAAAAAGGGTCCCAGGCGAGACACACATTGGAATTTGTGCCCAAAGGAGCCAGGAGGCGAGAAAGAGACAAGGAACTCTTCCTATTAGTCCTAGCAGTCACTTCCAAGGCGTTTCAGTGGCTAGAGATGAGTTTTGTATGCGTTTCTTAGCGACTAAGCAAAAGAGGACCCAGGGGAGACCCAAATTGGAATTTGAGCCCAAAGGCACCAGCAGGCGAGAGAGAGACATGGAACTATTACTATTAGTCCTAGCAGTCACTTCCAAGGTGTTTCAGTGGCCCGATATGAATTTTGCACGCGTTCCTTTGCGACTAAGCAAAAGAGGACGCAGGCGAGACCCAAATTGGAATTTGGGCCCAAAAACTGCAGGAGGTGAGAAAGGGACAGGGAACTCCTCCTATTAGTCCTAGCATTCACTTCTATTCATTGGCCCGAGATGAGTTTTGCATGAGTTCCTTAGCGATTAAGCAAAAGAGGACCCAGGCGAAACCCAAATTAGAATTTGGGCCCAAAGGCGCTAGGAGGCGACAAAGAGATAGGGAACTCTTCCTATTACTCATAGCATTCACTTCCAAGGTGTTTTAGTGTCCCGAGATGAGTTTTGCACGCGTTCCTTAGTAACTAAGCAAAAGGAGACCTAGGCGAGATCCAAATTGGAATTTGTGCCCAAAGAAGCCAAGAGGCGAGAGAGAGACAAGGAACTCTTCCTATTAGTCCTAGCAGTCACTTCCAAGGCGTTTCAGTGGCCAGAGATGAGTTTTGTATGCGTTCTTTAGCGACTAAGCAAAAGAGGACCCAGTCGAGACCCAAATAGGAATTTGGGCCCAAAGGCTGCAGGAGGCGAGAAAGGGACAGCGAACTCTTCCTATTAGTCCTAGCAGACACATCAAAGGTGTTTCAGTGGCCCGAGTTGAGTTTTGCACCCGTTCCTTAGCGACTAAGCAAAAGGGTACCCAGGCGAGACCCAAAATGGAATTTGTGCCCAAAGGAGCCAGAAGGCGAGAGAGAGACATGAAACTCTTCCTATTAGTCCTAGCAGTCACTTCCAAGGTGTTTCAGTGGCCCGAAATGAGTTTTGCTCGCGTTCCTTAGCGACTAAGCAAAAGAGGACCCAAGCGAGACCCAAATAGGAATTTGGGCCAAAAGGTGCCAAGAGCCGAGAGAGAGACAGGGAACTCTTCCTATTAGTCCTAGCAGTCACTTCCAAGGTGTTTCAGTGGCCCGAAATGAGTTTTGCACACGTTCCTTTGCGACTAAGCAAAAGAGGACGCAGGCGAGACCCAAATAGGAATTTAGCCCAAAAGGCGCCAGGTGGCGAGAGAGAGACAGGGAACTCTTTCTATTAGTCCTAGCAGTCACTTCCAAGGTGTTTCAGTGGCCCGAGATGAGTTTTGCACGCGTTCCTTAGTAACTAAGCAAAAGGAGACCTAGGCGAGATCCAAATTGGAATTTGTGCCCAAAGAAGCCAAGAGGCGAGAGAGGGACAGCGAACACTTCCTATTAGTCCTAGCAATCACTTCCAATGTGTTTCTGTGGCCCGAAATGAGTTTTGCACCAGTTCCTTAGCTACTAAGCAAAAGGGGACCCTGGCGAGACCAAAATTGGAATTTGTGCCCAAAGGAACCAAGAGGCGAGAGAGAGATAGGGAACTCTTCCTATTAGTCCTAGCAGTCACTTCCAAGGCGTTTTAGTGGCCAGAGATGAGTTTTCTATGTGTTCCTTAGCGACTAAGAAAAAGAGGACCCAAGTGAGACCCAAATTGGAATTTAGGCCCAAAGGCACAAGGAGGCGAGATATAGACATGGAGCTCTTCCTATTAGTCCTTGCAGTCACTTCCATGGTTTTTCAGTGGCCTGATATGTGTTTTGCACGTGTTCCTTAACGACTAAGCAAAAGAGGACGCAGGCGAGACCCAAATAGGAATTTATGCCAAACGGCCCGAGATGAGTTTTGCACGCGTTCCTTAGTGACTAAGTAAAAGAGAACGCAGGTGAGGCCCAAATAGGAATTTGGGCCCAAAGGCGCCAAGAGGCGAGAGAGGGACATGGAACACTTCCTATTAGTCCTAGCAGTCACTTCCGATGTGTTTTTGTGGCCCGAAATGAGCTTTGCATGCATTCCTTAGCGACTAAGCAAAAGAGGACCCAGGCGAGACCCAAATAGGAATTTGGGCCCAAAGGCTGCAGGAGGCGAGAAAGGGACAACGAACTCTTCCTATTAGTCCTAGTAGACACATCAAAGGTCTTATAGTGGCCCGAGTTGAGTTTTGCACCCGTTCCTTAGCGACTAAGCAAAAGAGGACGTAGGCTAGACCCAAATAGGAATTTGGGCCCAAAGGCGCCAAGAGGCGAGAGAGGGACAGGAAACACTTCCTATTAGTCCTAGTAGTCACTTCTAAGGCGTTTCAGTGGCCAGAGATGAGTTTTGTATGCGTTCCTTAGCGACTAAGCAAAAGAGGACCCTGGCGAGACCCAAATTGGAATTTCGGCCCAAAGGCACAAGGAGGCGAGATAGAGACATGGAACTCTTCCTATTAGTCCTAGCAGTCACTTCCAAGGTGTTTCAGTGGCCTGATATGAGTTTTGCACGTGTTCCTTAGCGACTAAGCAAAAGAGGACGCAGGCTTGACCCAAATAAAAATTTGGGCCTAAAGGCTCCAGGAGGGTAGAGAGGGACAGGGAACTCTTCCAATTAGTCCTAGCAATCACTTCCAAGGTGTTTCAGTCCCCCGAGATGCGTTACGCACGTGTTCCTTAACGACTAAGCAAAAGAGGACGCAGGCGACACGCAAATTGGAATTTGGGGCGAAAAGCGCCAGGAGGCGGGAGAAAGACAGGGAACTCTTACTATTAGTCCTAGCATTCACTTCAAAGGTGTTTCATTAGCCCGAGATGTGTTTTGGACGCGTTCCTTAAGGACTAAGCAAAAGAGGACGCAGGCGAGACCCAAATAGGAATTTGGGCGCAAAGGCTACACGAGGAGAGAGAGGGACAGGGAACTATTCCTATTAGTCCTAGCATTCACTTCCAAGGTGTTTCAGTGGCCCGAGATGAGTTTTGCACTCCTTCCTTAGCGACTAAGCAAAAGAGGATGCACGCGAGACCCATATAAGAATTTGGGCTGAAAGGAGCCAAGAGGCAAGAGAGAGACAGAGAACTCTTCCTATTAGTCCTAGCAGTCACTTCCAAGGCATTTCAGTGGCCCGAGATGACTCTTGCATGCGTTCCTTAGCGACTACGAAAAAGAGGACCCAGGCGAGACCCAAATTGGAATTTGAACCCAAAGGCGCCAGGAGGCGAGAGAGAGACATTGAACTCTTGCTATTAATCCTAGGAGTCACTTAAAAGGTGTTTCGTTGGCCCAAGATGAGTTTTGCATGCGTTCCTTGGCGACTAAGCAAAAGAGGAAGAAGGCGAGACCCAAATTGTAATTTGAGCCCAAAGGCGCCAGGAAGCGAGAGAGGGACAGGGAACTCTTCCTATTAGTCCTAGCAGTCACTTCAAAGATGTTTCAATGGCCCGAGATGAGTTTTGCACGCGTTCCTTAGTGACTAAGCAAAAGAGGACGCAGGCTAGACCCAAATAGGAATTTGGGCCCAAATGCGCCAAGAGACGAGAGAGGGACAGGAAACACTTCCTATTAGTCCCGCGATCACTTCTAGGGCGTTTCGGTGGCGAGAGATGAGTTTTGTATGCGTTCCTTAGTGACTAAGCAAAAGAGGACCCAGGCGAGACCCAAATTGGAATTTGGGCCCAAAGGCACAAGGAGGCGAGATAGAGACATGGAACTCTTCCTATTAGTCCTAGCAGTCACTTCCAAGGTGTTTCAGTGGCCTGATATGAGTTTTGCACGTGTTCCGTAGCGACTAAGCAAAAGAGTACGCAGGCTTGACCCAAATAAAAATTTGGGCCTAAAGGCTCCAGGAGGCTAGAGAGGGAAAGAGAACTCTTCCAATTAGTCCTAGCAATCACTTCCAAGGTGTTTCAGTCCCCCAAGATGCGTTTCGCACGTGTTCCTTAACGACTAAGCAAAAGAGGACGCAAGCGACACCCAAATTGGAATTTGGGGCCAAAGGCGCCAGGAGGTGGGAGAGAGACAGGGAACTCTTACTATTAGTCCTAGCAGTCACTTCAAAGGTGTTTCATTAGCCCGAGATGAGTTTTGGACGCGTTCCTTAAGGACTAAGCAAAAGAGGACGCAGGCGAGACCCAAATAGGTATTTGGGCGCAAAGGCTGCACGAGGCGAGAGAGGGACAGGGAACTATTCCTATTAGTCCTAGCATTCACTTCCAAGGTGTTTCAGTGGCCCGAGATGAGTTTTGCACTCGTTCCTTAACGACTAAGCAAAAGAGGATGCACGCGAGACCCAAATAAGAATTTGGGCCCAAAGGAGCCAAGAGGCAAGAGAGAGACAGAGAACTCTTCTTATTAGTCCTAGCAGTCACTTCAAAGATGTTTCAATGGCCCGAGATGAGTTTTCCACGCGTTCCTTAGTGACTAAGCAAAAGAGGATGCAGGCTAGACCCAAATAGGAATTTGGGCCCACAGGCGCCACGAGGTGAGACAGAGATAGGGAGCTCTTCCTATTACACATAGCATTCACTTCCAAGGTGTTTTAGTGGCCCGAAATGAGATTTGCACGCGTTCGTTAGCGACTAAGCAGAGTGGACGCAAGCGAGACGAAAATAAAAATTTGGGCCCAAAGGCGCCAAGAGGCGAGAGAGGGAGAAGGAACACTTCCTATTAGTCCTAGCAGTCGCTTCCAAGGTGTTTCTGTGAGCCGAGATGAGTTTTGCAAGCGTTGCTTAGCGACTAAGCAAAAGTGGACCCAGGCGAGACCCAAATAGGAATTTGGGCCCAAAGGCTGCAGGAGGCGAGAGAGGGACAGCGAACTCTTCCTATTAGTCCTAGCAGTCACTTCAAAGATGTTCCAATGGCCCGAGATGAGTTTTGCACGCGTTCCTTAGTGACTAAGCAAAAGAGGACGCAGGCGAGACCCAAATAGGAATTTGGGCCCGAAGGCGCCAAGAGGCGAGAGAGGGACAGGGAACACTTCCTATTAGTCCTAGCAGTCACTTCCAATGTGTTTTTGTGGCCCGAAATGAGTTTTGCATGCATTCCTTAGCGACTAAGCAAAAGAGGACCCAGGCGAGACCCAAATATGAATTTGGGCCCAAAGTCTGCAGGAGGCGAGAGAGGGACAGCGAACTCTTCCTATTAGTCCTAGCAGTCACTTCAAAGATGTTTCAATGCCCCGATATGAGTTTTGGACGCGTTCCTTAGTGACTAAGCAAAAGTGGACGCAGGTGAGACCAAAATAGGAATTTGGGCCCAAAGGCGCCAAGAGGCGAGAGAGGGACAGGGAACACTTCCTATTATTCCTAGCAGTCACTTCAAAGGTGTTTCAGTGGCCCGAGTTGAGTTTTACAAGCGTTCCTTAGCGACTAAGCAAAAGAGGAACAAGACGAGACCCAAATTGTAATTTGGGCCCAGAGGCGTCACGAGGCGAGAAAGAGATAGGGAACTCTTCCTATTACGATTAAGCAAAAGAGGAACAAGGCGAGACCCAAAATGTAATATGGGCCCAAAAGCGCTAGGAGGCGAGAGAGAGATAGGGAACTCTTCCTATTACTCCTAGCATTCACTTCCAAGGTGTTTCAGTGGCCTAAGATGAGTTTTACACGCGTTCCTTAGGAACTAAGCAAAAGGGGACCCAGGCGAGACCCAAATTGGAATTTGTGCCCAAAGGATCCAGGAGGCGAGAGAGACACAGAGAACTCTTCCTATTAGTCCTAGCAGTCACTTCCAACGCGTTTCAGTGGCCAGAGATGAGTTTTGTATGCGTTCCTTAGCGACTAAGCAAAAGAGCACCCAGGCAAGACCCAAATTAGAGTTTGGGCCCAAAGGTACAAGGAGGCGAGAGAGAGATATGAAACTCTTCCTATTAGTCCTAGCAGTCACTTCCAAGGTGTTTCAGTCCCCCGAGATGAATTTTGCACGCGTTCCTTAGCGACTAAGCAAAAAGGGTCCCAGGCGAGACACACATTGGAATTTGTGCCCAAAGGAGCCAGGAGGCGAGAAAGAGACAAGGAACTCTTCCTATTAGTCCTAGCAGTCACTTCCAAGGCGTTTCAGTGGCTAGAGATGAGTTTTGTATGCGTTTCTTAGCGACTAAGCAAAAGAGGACCCAGGGGAGACCCAAATTGGAATTTGAGCCCAAAGGCACCAGCAGGCGAGAGAGAGACATGGAACTATTACTATTAGTCCTAGCAGTCACTTCCAAGGTGTTTCAGTGGCCCGATATGAATTTTGCACGCGTTCCTTTGCGACTAAGCAAAAGAGGACGCAGGCGAGACCCAAATTGGAATTTGGGCCCAAAAACTGCAGGAGGTGAGAAAGGGACAGGGAACTCCTCCTATTAGTCCTAGCATTCACTTCTATTCATTGGCCCGAGATGAGTTTTGCATGAGTTCCTTAGCGATTAAGCAAAAGAGGACCCAGGCGAAACCCAAATTAGAATTTGGGCCCAAAGGCGCTAGGAGGCGACAAAGAGATAGGGAACTCTTCCTATTACTCATAGCATTCACTTCCAAGGTGTTTTAGTGTCCCGAGATGAGTTTTGCACGCGTTCCTTAGTAACTAAGCAAAAGGAGACCTAGGCGAGATCCAAATTGGAATTTGTGCCCAAAGAAGCCAAGAGGCGAGAGAGAGACAAGGAACTCTTCCTATTAGTCCTAGCAGTCACTTCCAAGGCGTTTCAGTGGCCAGAGATGAGTTTTGTATGCGTTCTTTAGCGACTAAGCAAAAGAGGACCCAGTCGAGACCCAAATAGGAATTTGGGCCCAAAGGCTGCAGGAGGCGAGAAAGGGACAGCGAACTCTTCCTATTAGTCCTAGCAGACACATCAAAGGTGTTTCAGTGGCCCGAGTTGAGTTTTGCACCCGTTCCTTAGCGACTAAGCAAAAGGGTACCCAGGCGAGACCCAAAATGGAATTTGTGCCCAAAGGAGCCAGAAGGCGAGAGAGAGACATGAAACTCTTCCTATTAGTCCTAGCAGTCACTTCCAAGGTGTTTCAGTGGCCCGAAATGAGTTTTGCTCGCGTTCCTTAGCGACTAAGCAAAAGAGGACCCAAGCGAGACCCAAATAGGAATTTGGGCCAAAAGGTGCCAAGAGCCGAGAGAGAGACAGGGAACTCTTCCTATTAGTCCTAGCAGTCACTTCCAAGGTGTTTCAGTGGCCCGAAATGAGTTTTGCACACGTTCCTTTGCGACTAAGCAAAAGAGGACGCAGGCGAGACCCAAATAGGAATTTAGCCCAAAAGGCGCCAGGTGGCGAGAGAGAGACAGGGAACTCTTTCTATTAGTCCTAGCAGTCACTTCCAAGGTGTTTCAGTGGCCCGAGATGAGTTTTGCACGCGTTCCTTAGTAACTAAGCAAAAGGAGACCTAGGCGAGATCCAAATTGGAATTTGTGCCCAAAGAAGCCAAGAGGCGAGAGAGAGACAAGGAACTCTTCCTATTAGTCCTAGCAGTCACTTTGAAGGCGTTTCAGTGGCCAGAGATGAGTTTTGTATGTGTTCCTTAGCGACTAAGCAAAAGAGGACCCAAGCGAGACCCAAATTTGAATTTGGGCCCAAAGACACAAGGAGGCGAGATAGAGACAGGGAACTCTTCCTATTAGTCCTAGCAGTCACTTCCAAGGTGTTTCAGTGGCCCGAAATGAGTTTTGCACGCGTTCCTTTGCGACTAAGCAAAAGAGGACGCAGGTGAGACCCAAATAGGAATTTAGCCCAAAAGGCGCCAGGTGGCGAGAGAGAGACAGGGAACTCTTTCTATTAGTCCTAGCAGTCACTTCCAAGGTGTTTCAGTGGCGTGATATGTGTTTTGCATGTGTTCCTTAACGACTAAGCAAAAGAGGACGCAGGCGAGATCCAAATAGGAATTTAGCCCAAAAGGCGCCAGGTGGCGAGAGAGAGACAGGGAACTCTTTCTATTAGTCCTAGCAGTCACTTCCAAGGTGTTTCAGTGGCCCGAGATGAGTTTTGCACGCGTTCCTTAGCAACTAAGCAAAAGGAGACCTAGGCGAGATCCAAATTGGAATTTGTGCCCAAAGAAGCCAAGAGGCGAGAGAGAGACAAGGAACTCTTCCTATTAGTCCTAGCAGTCACTTCCAAGGCGTTTCAGTGGCCAGAGATGAGTTTTGTATGTGTTCCTTAGCGACTAAGCAAAAGAAGATCCAAGCGAGACCCAAATTTGAATTTGGGCCCAAAGGCACAAGGAGGCGAGAGAGGGACAGGGAACACTTCCTATTAGTCCTAGCAATCACTTCCAATGTGTTTCTGTGGCCCGAAATGAGTTTTGCACCCGTTCCTTAGCGACTAAGCAAAAGGGGACCCAAGCGAGACCAAAATTGGAATTTGTGCCCAAAGGAACCAAGAGGCGAGAGAGAGATAGGGAACTCTTCCTATTAGTCCTAGCAGTCACTTCCAACGCGTTTTAGTGGCCAGAGATGAGTTTTCTATGTGTTCCTTAGCGACTAAGAATAAGAGGACCCAAGTGAGACCCAAATTGGAATTTGGGCCCAAAGGCACAAGGAGGCGAGATATAGACATGGAGCTCTTCCTATTAGTCCTTGCAGTCACTTCCATGGTTTTTCAGTGGCCTGATATGTGTTTTGCACGTGTTCCTTAACGACTAAGCAAAAGAGGACGCAGGCGAGATCCAAATAGGAATTTAGGCCAAACGGCGCCAGGAGGCGAGAGAGAGACAGGGAACTCTTCCTATTAGTCCTAGCAGTCACTTCAAAGATGTTTCAATGGCCCGAGGTGAGTTTTGCACGCGTTCCTTAGTGACTAAGTAAAAGAGAACGCAGGTGAGGCCCAAATAGGAATTTGGGCCCAAAGGCGCCAAGAGGCGAGAGAGGGACAGGGAACACTTCCTATTAGTCCTAGCAGTCACTTCCGATGTGTTTTTGTGGCCCGAAATGAGTTTTGCATACATTCCTTAGCGACTAAGCAAAAGAGGACCCAGGCGAGACCCAAATAGGAATTTGGGCCCAAAGGCTGCAGGAGGCGAGAAAGGGACAGCGAACTCTTCCTATTAGTCCTAGCAGACACATCAAAGGTGTTTCAGTGGCCCGAGTTGAGTTTTGCACCCGTTCCTTAGCGACTAAGCAAAAGGGTACCCAGGCGAGACCCAAATTGGAATTTGTGCCCAAAGGAGCCAGGAGGCGAGAGAGAGATAGGGAACTCTTCCTATTAGTCCTAGCAGTCACTTCCAAGGCATTTCAGTGGTCAGATATGAGTTTTGTATGTGTTCCTTAGCGACTAAGCAAAAGAGGACCCAAGCGAGACCCAAATTTGAATTTGGGCCCAAAGGCACAAGGAGGCGAGATAGAGACATGGAGCTCTTTCTATTAGTCCTAGCAGTCACTTCCAAGGTTTTTCAGTGCGACTAAGTAAAAGAGGACGCAGGCGAGACCCAAATAGGAATTTAGGCCAAACGGCGCCAGGTGGCGAGAGAGAGACAGGGAACTCTTCCTATTAGTCCTAGCAGTCACTTCCAAGGTGTTTCAGTGGCCCGAGATGAGTTTTGCATGCGTTCTGTAGTGACTAAGCAAAAGAGGACACACGCGAGAACCAAAAATGAATTTGGGCCCAAAGGCGCCACGAGGCGAGAAAGAGACAGCGAACTCTTGCTATTAGCCCCAGCAGTCACTTCCAAGGCGTTTCAGTGGCCCGAGATGAGTTTTGCATGCATTCCTTAGCGACTAAGCAAAAGAGGACCCATGCGAGAGCCAAATTAGAATTTGGGCCCAAAGGTGCCAGGAGGCTAGAGAGTGACAGGGAACTCTTCCTATTAGTCCTAGCAGACACATCAAAGGTGTTTCAGTGGCCCAAGTTGAGTTTTGCACCCGTTCCTTAGCGACTAAGCAAAAGGGTACCCAGGCGAGACCCAAATTGGAATTTGTGCCCAAAGGAGCCAGGAGGCGAGAGAGAGACATGAAACTCTTCCTATTAGTCCTACCAGTCACTTCCAAGGTGTTTCAGTGGCCCGAAATGAGTTTTGCTCGCGTTCCTTTGCGACTAAGCAAAAGAGGACGCAGGTGAGACCCAAATAGGAATTTGGGCCAAAAGGTGCCAAGAGCCGAGAGAGAGACAGGGAACTCTTCCTATTAGTCCTAGCAGTCACTTCCAAGGTGTTTCAGTGGCCCGAAATGAGTTTTGCACGCGTTCCTTTGCGACTAAGCAAAAAAGGACGCAGGCGAGACCCAAATAGGAATTTAGGCCAAAAGGCGCCAGGTGGCGAGAGAGAGACAGGGAACTCTTTCTATTAGTCCTAGTAGTCACTTCCAAGGTGTTTCAGTGGCCCGAGATGAGTTTTGCATGCGTTCCTTAGCGAGTAAGCAAAAGAGGAACTAGGCGAGACCCAAATTTTAATTTAGGCCCAAAGGCGCCAGGAGACGAGAGAGAGACGTGGAACTCTTCCTATTACTCCTAGCATTCACTTCCAAGGTATTTCAGTGGCCCGAGATGAGTTTTGCACGCGTTCCTTAGCGACTAAGCAAAAGAGGACCCGCCGAGACCCAAATTGGAATTTGGGCCCAAAGGCACCAGGAGGCGAGAAAGAGACAGAAAACTCTTCCTATTAGTCCTAGCAGTCACTTCCAACGTGTTTCAGTCCCCCGAGATGAGTTTTGCATGCATTCCTTAGCGACTAAGAAAAAGAGGAACTAGGCGAGACCCAAATTTTAATTTGGGCCCAAAGGCGCTAGGAGGCGAGAAAGAGGCAGGGAACTCTTCCTATTAGTCCTAGAAGTCACTTCCAAGGTGTTTTAGTGGCCCGAGATGAGTTTTGCATGCGTTGCTTACCGACTAAGCAAAAGAGGACCCAAGCGAGACCCAAATTGGAATTTGGGCCCAAAGGCACCAGGAAGCGAGAGAGAGACAAAAAACTTTTCCTATTAGTCCTAGCAGTCACTTCCAAGGTCTTTCAGTCCCACAAGATGAGTTTTGCACGCGTTCCTGATGAATCCACTTTTTATTATATTTTTACTTGCCTTTTTGGTGCTCCTTGATAGAAAAAATGGACTTAGATAGTGCAAATAATATAGAAATCACATTTTGAGTAAATATCATAGGTTTATTAATTTTTGGTTAATTTGCATTTAATTACCTAGATATAGATTGCAATTTTAATTATCTTGATAATTTTGCAGAGTGCCCAAGTTAATTTTGAGAAATCTTGGCCCTTGGATGAAAGTTGCCCCCAAAGTAGCCACTTTTAGGAGCAAAAGTGGTAACTACAGCAAGTCTAGGCATTAAAGGTTCCAAAGTAGCTACTTTCAAGTCCAAAAGTGGCAACTCCAGAGAGCTCGAGGGATGCCATTTTGGAAGCATTTTGCATATGGCCACTATTGCCTTTCAAAGTGGCTATGCGCATCCAAAATAGCCACTTTCAAGTCCAATAGTAGCAACTCCAAAAGCTCCAGGGACGCCATTTAAGAAGCATGTTGCGCATGGCCACTATTGCCTTTCAAAGTGGCTACGCACATCCAAAGTAGCCACTTTCAAGTCCAAAAGTGGCAACTCGAGAGAATTGGCAAACTTACGTAAATTACGCGTGGACACTTTCAAGGCCCAAAGTGGACACTTTCAAAGGCAAAAGTGGACACTTTGCTAACATGTCCTCCACTTTAAATAGATTTTAGGAATTAGGGTACGGGACTTTTACACTTTACACATTTTTCCTTTGCCAAATTGAGACAATTTCCTAGAACATTGGAGTCTTGGGTGACAGCCAAGGGTCCTCTATAGGTTTTAATTTCCAATTTTCCTTTTGATTTTTGTTGAATTTACATTAATGCTGCTTACGTTCTTGCATTTCTTTCTTTCATTTGTGAAGGCCATCCATATGGAGGGCTAAACTTTCTTGTAATTCTTAGTCAATGCACATGAATCTTGAATTCTTGGGATTAATTGCAATGCAAATCTTTCTTTCCTTGAATTTATGAACCCCAATCTCTGAATGAAATGGAATTTGCATGAAGGGAACATTGCTTAATGAACCCTAATTTACCTAACGAAATTCTAATTCAAAATTGCTTAATTTTGATTAATCCTTGAGGTTGCTTAATATTAGGGATAGAGATTGAAGCCCATTAAGATGCTTAATTTTAATTGGGATGTTAAAGTTAGTTTTCGCTTGTTAGATTAACTTAATTCAAGGGAAAGAAAGGGGATTATTGAATCATTTGAAAGAATAATGATGGAACTCATTGCCTGACTAGGGATTACTCATTTTAATTGATTGAATTTCATTAATTCACATTTCGTTCTTGATTTAAATCTGGAAATTGACAAACCTCCCCCCAATTTACTTGCTTTAAAATCCATGGTTACACTTGTTCAATGTATGTTCCCAACCAAAAATTCCTTGGAGACGACCTAGGATAACACCCTAGTACTGCATTCATTTCTTTGCATATTTGAGGAGGATTAACAACAATCTTTTGCATGACGAGTAGCTAAATTCGTTTCATCAAATTGGCGCCGTTGCCGGGGAATTTTTGGTGCTGAACTTATGTTGAACATGATTAATGCTCTGTTTTTGTGTTTTTCATGTTAGTGTGTTTGTTTGATTTTTGAGTTTTTGTATTGTGTTGAAAGTCATACGAATTTTGTGATCTGTTTCTGCATTGTTGTTGCAAGATTTTCTACATCCTTTTCTTCATTCAAGTGCCGCAATTTTTCAATTACTCACTTTTAATTTTCTGCACTCATTTTGCCGCATATTACTCTGTTTTTCTGCACTTTTGCTGCATAATTCTGCGGAGAGATTTCAAACTGTTCTTGTTATTTCATTTACTCAATTTTCTTTCAATTTAGTTAGTTGATATTTAGTGCATGACCCGATCAAACCTTGGGGATTTGTATCCATTAGACCAGGAGATTGATAGGGCTTTTCATAGGAACATTAGGACACATAAGGATCACTCTGATCACTCTGAACACTCTGAATCATCATCACCACCTATTGCATCTTTGCAATCTGTGACACCAAAATATGTTTACTCTTCTCCATTTTCACTTAACTCTAGTATTGGAGCAATGGCAGGTGATGAAAGGACTCTTAAGGAGCTAGTTGCACCGGATGTCACATACCAAACATTGTGCATCCAATATCCAGAAGTGGACGCCCTTTTTGTTTTGAAAACTGGATTAATTCACCTTCTACCTAAATTCCATGGTTTTGCAGGTGAAGACCCTCACAAACACTTGAAGGAGTTTCACATTGTATGTTCCACCATGAGACCTCAAGGTGTTCTGGAGGAGCATGTCAAACTGAAGGCTTTTCCTTTCTCATTAATGGACACCACGAAGGATTTGCTCTACTACCTTCCTCCCAGATCTATTACAAGTTGGGACAACCTCAAAAGACTCTTTCTATAGTAGTTCTTTCAAGCCTCCCGAGCTGCATCCATAAGAAAGAAAATGTGTGGAATTAGGCAGCTAGAAAGAGAAACTCTCTATGAATACTGGGAGAGCTTTAAGAGACTATGTGCCAGCTGCCCCCACCACCAAATCAGCGATCAATCGCTAATCCAGTACTTCTATGAGGGATTGCACCTAATGGATAGGAGTATGATCGTTGCAGCGAGTGGAGGAGCCTTGGTAGATAAGACCCCTGTGGTAGCCAGGAACTTGATAGAAAACATGGCTGCCAACTCCCAGCAATTTGTAACTAGATAGAATTCTTGTGTTACTAGAGTTGTGCATGAAGTTCAAGCTGCAGAACCAAACAAATTGGAGCACAAGATTGATGAGCTTGCCTCCATGGTAAACCAATTAGCTGCAATGCAAAAGAGTGCTGTCTCTGCAACACCTTCACCACCAGTTCCAGCTACACTTTGCGGAATATGCTCAGCTGCAGATCATTATACAGACAGCTGCCCCACATTGCAGGAGTCAAACACTCCTGAAGGTAACCCCCAAGCCTATGCTGTAAATATTTACACTAACAAATTTCCTTTTCAGCAGCCACAGCAATAACCAAACTGGGGTCTTTCTTCAAACCGGTATAACCCAGGCTGGAGAAATCATCCAAACTTGAGGTGGGGAGGAAATTCCAACCAGCAAAATCAGCAAAGCAATAACTACCAAGCTGGTCAAGGTAGGCCACATGAGCCACGCCAATGGAATGATCAACAACATGGGCAACAACCTCACCAACAGCAGCAAGCGTCCTCATTCCAAGCCTCTTCTTGTCAGAAGAATGAGCCGTCATTGGAGGAGCTTATGAAGCAGATGGCCATGAGTAACATTAATTTTTAATAGTGAACAGAGGCCATTATCAGAACAACTGAGAACCAGATAGGATAGTTGGCTTGCTCTATAAATCAAATTCAGTCCTAAGGTTCAGGCAACCTCCTAACACAAACAGTCACAAACCCAAAGAATGTCAGTGCAATTACTCTGCGGTCTGGGAAGGTAATGCAAGAGCCTGAAATGCCTAGGGAGAAGGAGATCTCACGCCCCTTGGTTGATGAAAGGGAGGAAGAAAATGCACCCACCACTCAAGAAGTGGTAGAAGAAGCTGAAAGGGCAATTCCACCACCTCTTCCTCAAAGGGTTATGATCAGCAAACCAAGTAAGAAAGCTAAGGAGAGTGACAAAGAAATCTTGGACACCTTCAGAAAGGTTGAGGTAAATATACCGTTGCTGGAGGCAATTAAACAAATACCCAAGTACACCAAGTTCTTGAAAGATTTGTGTACACATAAAAGGCGTTTGAAGGGTAATGAGAGGGTTAACATGGGTAGAAATGTTTCTGCACTTTTTGAGAAACAGAGAACCACAATGCCTGATAAGTGTAAAGACCCAGGAACATTTACTATTCCATGCATCATTGGTAATAATAGGATAGACAATGCCATGTTAGATCTAGGAGCATCCATTAATGTTATGCCATTGTCTATTTTTTCTTCTCTATCTCTTGGTCCCTTGCAGCCCACAGGTGTAGTAATTCAGTTGGCCAATAGAAGCACAACACATCCAGCTAGACTTGTTGAAGATATGTTAGTGAAGGTGAATGACCTCATATTCCCAGCTGACTTCTACATCCTTGACATGCAAGAAGAAGAGTCACTCAAAAATTCTACACCGATCATTTTGGGAAGACCGTTCTTGAAGACTGCAAGAATGAAGATTGATATACATGCCGGTTCACTCACCATGGAATTCAGGGAGAACATTGTGCGCTTCAACATATTGGATGCCATTAAACATCCGATTGAAGAACATTCTGTCTTCCATATTGATGTATTTGATGCATTAGTGGATGAGCTGGACCGAAATTTTGAGAAATTCTTTCCTTAATTTTTCCCATTGTGTAGATGCTTTTGTTTGTGAATCATATGAAAATTCTTTGTATGATACTTGTGCTGAAAATTCTGATTATTTGAATGAAAGTTCTGAAATTTTTAGTGTTGATGAAGTTGATAATTCCATAAGGGTGGAATGTGAAGTATTGGATTTAGCAAATACAGTTGAATCTAACCCCTTTGATTTGAATGTTGCAGAAATTTTGTCAAATGAAAATGCTAAGTTACTTCCCTCTATAGAGCAACCTCCCATATTGGAGTTAAAGCCTCTACCGGAGCATTTGAAATATGTCTATTTGGAACTAAATGAAAAGCTCCCAGTTATCATCTCCACCAAGCTTGATAGTGATCAAGAAGCACAAAAGAGCCATTGGGTGGACATTCGCTGATATACCAGGAATTAGCCCCTCCATGTGCATGCACAGAATTTTGTTGGAAGAGGATGCTAAACCGGTGAGACAACCTCAAAGGAGGGTGAATCCCATCATCCTAGATGTGGTGAAGAAGGAAGTCACCAAGTTGCTTCAAGCAGGGATCATATACCCAATCTCTGATAGCACCTGGGTTAGCCCTGCGCAAGTGGTCCCAAAGAAATCTGGACTTACTATGGTCAGGAATGAGAAGAATGAAATGATACCTACCAGAGTCCAGAACAGCTGGAGGGTCTGCATAGACTACATACGGCTGAACTAGGTAACAAGGAAGGACCACTTTCCACTACCCTTCATTGATCAAATGCTTGAAAGATTGGCAGGTAAGTCCCACTATTGCTTTCTAGATGGCTACTCTGGTTATTTCCAAATATGTATTGCCCCTCAAGACCAGGAGAAAACCACATTTACATATCCCTTTGGCACCTTCACTTATCGAAGAATGCCTTTTGGCCTATGTAATGCTCCTGGCACATTCCAGAGATGCATATTGAGTATTTTTTCTGATTTAGTAGAGCATTGCATAGAGATCTTCGTGGATGATTTCATAATTTATGGCACATCCTTTCATGCATGTTTAGTCAATTTAGAAAAAGTCTTGAAGAGGTATATTGAAACTAACCTTGTACTTAACTTTGAGAAATGCCATTTCATGGTAGAACAGGGTGTAGTTCTAGGGCACATAATCTCTAAAAAAGGAATTGAGGTTGATCTTGCAAAATTGGATGTTATTTCATAGCTTCCTTACCCCTCATGCGTGAGGGAGGTTCGTTCTTTTTTGGGCCATGCAGGATTTTACAGGAGGTTCATTCAGAATTTCTCCAAGATTGCAATTCCTCTTTCGAAGCTGCTGCAAAAAGATGTTGAATTCGACTTTGATGAGGACTGCAAGGAGGCTTTCAACTTCCTTAAAAAAGCCTTAACCACCACACCAATTATCCAACCTCTAGATTGGTCAATACCCTTCGAGCTGATGTGTGATGCCTCAAATTATGCAGTGGGAGCTGTCCTTGCACAGCGGGTTGGTAAGGTCCCTCATGTCATTTATTATGCTTCTAGGACCTTAGACACTGCAATCCAATTACACTACAACTGAAAAGGAATTGTTGGCCATAGTGTTTGCATTAGATAAATTCAGATCATATCTGTTAGGATCAAAAGTTGTGGTGTTCACTGATCATTCTGCTCTGAAGTTTTTGCTAAAAAAGACAGATTCTAAACCCAGGCTAATAAGGTGGATGCTCTTACTTCAAGAATTTGACTTGGAGATTAAAGACAGAAGTGGAGCACAAAACTTGGTAGCAGACTACTTAAGCAGAATAGAGGGAGTCCCTGAACTCATTCCCCTCAAGGATGATTTCCCTGATGAACAACTCCTAGAGTTGTGCACATCACATGTACCTTGGTATGCTGATTTGGTTAATTTTTTGGTTGCAGGAGTTTTCCCTATAAATGCATCAAAAATTCAAAGGGACAAAATCAAGAGCGATGCCAAACACTATGTGTGGGATGACCCTTACTTATGAAAGTTCTGTAATGATCAAGTGATCAGAAGATGTGTCCCTGATGAAGAGATCCCATCCATATTGCAGTTTTGCCACAATTTGGTTGTGGGAGGACACCATGGACCTCAAAGAATAGCAAGAAAGGTGTTGGACTCAGGATTGTACTGGCCTTCTATTTTCAAAGACTTTTGGCAAACATATTCTATCTGTGAGAGCTACCAGAAGTCAGGAGGAATGATCACCAAGAGACAGGAAATGCCTCAGCAACCTATCCTATATTGTGACATCTTTGATGTCTGGGGTATTGACTTCATGGGTCCCTTTCCCTCTTCTTTTGGTTTCCTGTACATTTTACTTGCTGTTGACTATGTTTCAAAGTGGGTAGAAGCTAAAGCTACCAAGACTAATGATGCTAGAGTTGTTGCAGAATTTGTTCGCTCCAACTTATTTTGCAGGTTTGGCATCCCACGTGCCATCATTAATGACCAAGGAAGTCATTTTTGCAACAAGACAATAAAAGTTCTGCTGAGAAAATATGGATTTCTGCACAAGGTTTCCACAGCCTACCACCTACAAACGAATGGCCAGGCCGAACTCTCCAATAGAGATATTAAGAAAATACTTGAAAGAGTCGTGCAACCACACAGAAAAGATTGGAGCCGCAGGCTAGATGATGCATTATGGGCACACAGGACTGCATTCAAAGCACCTTTGGGCATGTCTCCTTACAGAATAATCTTTGGCAAGGCTTGCCATTTACCAGTGGAGATAGAGCACAAGGCATACTGGGCAGTGAAGGCTTGTAATTTGCACTGTGACTCAGCTGGAGAGCAAAGAAAGCTTCAATTACAAGAGCTGGACGAATTGCGTCTAGAGGCATATGAAAATTCCAGAATTTATAAGGAGAAAACCAAGAGGTACCATGACAAGTTGATAGCCAGAAAAGAATTTTGTGTTGGTCAAAAGGTGCTCTTGTTCAATTCCCGCCTCAAATTTATGCCTGGAAAGCTTCGCTCAAGGTGGATTGGTCTATTTATAGTCACACAAGTGTTTCCTAATGGTGCAGTGGAAATCAAGAGTGAATCCACTATCAAATGTTTCATAGTGAATGGACATCGCCTGAAGCATTTTTTAGAGAACTCAGTTCCTTTGGAGGAGATTGAAGAGGTGGATGTGTACTCCCCCATCATTTCCTTCAACCAAGACCCTTGCCATGAGTAAATCACTTCGCACGTCAAGCTAATGACGTTAAAGAAGCGCTCTGTGAGAGGCAACTCACAAGTGAATAAGCAATTTTGTCTTTCCCTTACTTCCCTTTTGCATTCTTTCAACAACATTTTTGTCTTCATTTGAGGTGTAACGAGCTAAGCAATTTCTGATATGCTTCAATTTTGTGTAGATAATTCCTTGTGGATTCACAATTTTGTAGGAATTCTAGCAGCAGTACCACTTTGGGCACTCATTCTTGCTAGATACAATTCATCCTTCATGAAAGTGACCACTCTCATAGGCTATAGTGACTACTTTGGCTCAAGGTAAGCAACTCCTTCTCTGTAGTTCCCACTTTTTAAGAGTGGGAGTGTCCACTTTGGTGCCCAGGAACTCAATCATTTGCGCGTGGACACTTTAGAGACCAATAGTGGCCACGCGCAAATCTCCTTACATTGTAGCCTCTCTGGAGTTCCCACTTTCGCAACTAAAAGTGGCCACGCTCTATGTAATTAAATGTAAATTAACCAAAAATTAATAAACCTATGATATTTACTCAAAATGTGATTTCTATATTATTTGCACTATTTAAGTCCATTTTTTCTATCAAGGAGCACCAAAAAGGCAAGTAAAAATATAATAAAAAGTGGATTCATCACAACCCCAAACTTAAACTTTTGCTTGTCCTCAAGCAAATCAAAATTCAAGCAAATCAAATGAAGAGGGTTGGATTTATCCAAAAAAATTTTTTTTAGAAATTTTCATTTCAACTTCATGCTTTAATTAGCACTTCCAACATCTTCACAACCATAGACTCATTCAATAGAGGAATCATATTCATGTCAAATATTCCATGCAAAGTCCCACTACATTGAAACAAAAGAATCAAGCAAGGTTTCATGTGACTCACATAATGCAAAGAAACTATCCATCTCACAAGGTGGTGTTTCACTCATCATTCAACAACATTTCAGGCTAAGTGTTTTCCCTCAATCCATTCATTTTGCCTCACCCTACCATAGGCTTGCCCATATTCTCAATCTCCTTTGCCTAGACACAATGAACCACCTATCATGAGGACTTTGTTGGTCACAAATGGGGTTGGGATAGGCTCAAATTTAATCAAGGAGGGTCACAAGATCAAGTGGGTACTCAAAAGGAGGGAGTTCTTTTGAGTGATTTAGTATAACAACTAGAGTGGAATGCCTTGAATGATGTAGCTTAAGAGGTTCAAGCATTCTTTCACCACATTTTTTTAATTTTCCTTATGTGGAAATCCTTTTTCAACTCAAATGCCTTGCTATATTTTTCTTTCTTTCTTTTCTCCTTTTTCATTCATTCATTCATACTTTTTTGATGTCATGGACTTTGACAATCTTTTTTTTTTTACATGTATTATGAACATGTATGCTGTCCACCACCCCAAACTTAAGACATTGCTTGTCCTCAAGCAACTACAAGCATAATTAACACCCCAAACTTAGTTTCTTGCACTCAATCTTGAGGAAACTCAAAAGAAATACCTCTATTAAGGAAAAGGAATTATTTTTGTTGACTAAGTTTGGCAAAAGCAAGAAGTGGGGAACAAGGAACTGAAGTGCGAGGGTGGGGGGTTGGGTATGTGCAAAGAAGGCCTCAATCATCTAGATAGAAAATTTCACAATGCATATTTAATTAAGAAACAAGGCAAGTTCTAGAAGATGAATGAAAAAATACATGTAATATGCACACAAAAAAGAAATAAAAAGGGCCAATTCACTACCATGGCAAAGGTGATAATAACTTGCAAAATGAGAGTACAATTCACCCGGCAAGAAAATATGTTCAAAATGGTAGGGACAGTAAATATGTACAAAAAATGAGAATGAGTAAGAGTTGGATGGGAAATGCAATCAGAGCATAAAAGCAAAATACAAAAGAGAACTAGATTAAAAGGAAAAGAGAATAATTGAAATGAGGAAATATTTTTGTCTTTTATCTAGTACGGTGCAGGAAAAGTAAGCTACAAATAAATGCAAAATAGAGACAAAGAGTTCACCCCCCTTTTATAGATGATGTACTCAAAGTTCAGGGGCACAATGATGCTCCTCCTGATGGAACTAAGGGCATCTAAGCAGAGAAAGAAAAGAAAACACAAAAGGTAGACTAAGTGGCATCTTCATCAGAGGTGGATGAGGTGGCATCTTCATCTTCCTTTGCTTCTTCTACTTTCTCTGAGGAACTGGAGGCCAACAATCAGAGCATGTTTAACACCCAGAAAGGCCAACAATTAGAGCTAATTATAAAAGGGGCATGAGAATCAAGTGCAGCAACAACAGAATACCATGGAATTATAGAGGCAAAACAGCAAGATGGAGAGGTTAGAACTCAATGTGGACATGAACCGAATTTAGACATCAACATGCATGAATATGAAAAGGAATGGCATGATGGGCATGTTTAAGAACATAAAAATAAAGGGAATGGGCATAACGAAAACAACAAATGAGATTCATAGCAAATGGAAATGGGCGTGGCCACTTTTGGGGATAAAAGTGGGAATATTGAACATGGTGGCAGCCACACATGGCCATTGGGTGCAATTAAAGGACCTCACCTACTCTAATTCATGCAAGAATGCTTAATTAAACAAGAAATTCACATCAATTTCAACATATAAGGGCACAATTAAAAATCCCCAAATTGGGGATCCAAGAACCTTAACCCATGAATTAAGAGAGATTGAGAGATTTACCTTGCTTGGAGCTTTGGGTGTGGCGGCGAAAGTGGAAATATGAGGATTGGGGGTGCAAAAATTCAATTTGATGGTGGTTAGATGGTGTCATGAGGTGCGTCGTGAGTGAATGGCATGAGTGGGTGTTTGTAGTGAGTGTGTGAGCTGGGCGTTGTGACTTTCAAAGACTCTACGGGCTGCACGTAATGGGCTGGCCCAAAGAGGGGTGCGTGTGGCCACTTTCAAGTGAGAAAGTGGCAACTACAATGAGTTCCTTTGTGTGGGCATATGCGCGTGGCTACTATTGGATTTGAAAGTGGGAACTTCAGTGAGTTCCTTTGTGGAACAAGTGTGCGTGGCCACTTTCAAGTGATAAAGTGGTAACTACAGCGAGGCCAAAGTGCAAGGTGAATTGCGCATGGCTACTATTGAGTTTGAAAGTGGGAAGTACAGTGGGTTCCTTTGGGGGACAAGTGTGCGTGGCCACTTTCAAGTGAGAAAGTGGCAACTACAGTAGGCCCCAAAATGCAAAGTGAATTAGCATGGCTACTATTGGACTTGAAAGTGTCCACGCGTAAACTATTGATCTCCTGGGTGTCAAAGTAGCCACTTTCACTCTTAAAAGTGGGAACTACAGAGAGAAATATGCTTACCTTGAGCCAAAGTGACCACTATGGCTTATTAAAGTGACCACTCTCTTGAAAAACAATTTGTACCAAGCATGAACGAGTACCCAAAGTGTTTGCTACTGCCACAATCCCTGCAAAAATTTTGACTCCACAGAAAATTATTCGCACAAAATTGAATTGTATCAGAGATCTACTCTACAAATGAAAACAAATGAAAACAAAAACTTAATTGAAATAATGCAAAGGGAAAGAACAAAATTCCTTATTCACGTGTGAGTTGCCTCTCACAGAGCACTTCTTTAATGTCATTAGCTTGACGTGCGAAGTGATTTACTCATGACAGGGGTCTTGGTTGAAGGAATTGATGGGGGAGTACACATCCACCTCTTCAATCTCCTCCAAGGGAACTGAGTTCTCCAAAAAAATGCTTCAGGCGATGTCCATTCACTGTGAAACATTTGTTAGTGGATTCACTCTTGATTTCCACTACACTATTAGGAAATACTTGTGTAACTGTGGATGGACCAATCCACCTGGAATGCAGCCTTCCAGTCATGAACGTGAGACATGAGTTGAATAGAAGTATCTTTTGACTTACACAAGACTCTCCTCTACCTATCAATTTATCATGATACTGCTTGGTTCTCTCCTTGTAGGTTCTTGAGTCTTCATATGCTCCTAAGTGCAACGCTTCTAGTTCTTGGAGTTGTGGCTTCCTTTTCCTCTTCCTCTTTCTCTTTCTTTTCCTCTGAAGCTGCTTCACTAGTTTAGTCCCCTCTTTCAACAGAATTTTGTGCATGCACAGGAGAGGGCTAATACTAGGAATGTCAGCTAAAGTCCATCCAATAGCTCTCTTATGCCTTTTAATTACTTCTAACAATATCTCCTCTTGATCGCCATCAAGCTTGGTGGAAATAATGATCGGGAGCTTCTTATAATGTTCTGGTAGGGGCTTCAACTCCGATGTGGGAGGTTGCTCCACAGAAGGAAGTGATTTGGCACTTTCATTTGACAAAGTCTCTGCAATATTCAAACCAAAGGCGTTAGATTCAACTGTACTTGTTGGACTCAATACATCACATTCTAACCCTATGGAATTTTCAGGTTCATCAACATTGAAAGTAGTAGAATTTGCATTCAAATAATCAGAAATCTCAGTATAAATGTCACACAGAGAAGAACTATTACACGATTCACAATTGTAAGTATCTACACAATCAGAAAAATTAAGGAGAGAGTCTCCTCCTAGAAATTTAGACAAACTATCATCTATTAATTAATCAAGATGGTTAATGTGAAAAACAGAGTGTTCTTCATTTGGGTGCTTCACAGCATCCAGTATGTTAAAGCGGACAACACTGTGTCCAAACTCCATAGTAAGTGATCCGGCATGCACATCAATCTTCGTTCTCGCAGTCTTTAAGAATGGTCTTCCCAAAATGATTGGTGCAACACTATCCATTGACTCTTTCATGTCAAGGATGTAAAAATCAGCTGAAAAAATGAGGTCATTCACCCTTACTAACACATCCTCCACAAGTCCAGCTGGATGTGTTGTGCTCTTGTTTGCGAGCTGGATGATGACACCTGTGGGCTGCAATGGTCCAAGAGACAAAGATGTGAAGATAAATAAAGGCATAACATTAATAGGGTTTAGGGTTTAGGGTTTAGGGTTTAGTAAACCTATAATGCAGGGAATATCTATCCTATTGTTGCCTATAATGCAGGGAATAGTAAACGTCCCCAGATCTTTGCATTTCTCAGGCATGGAAGTTTTCTGCCACTCAAAAAGAGCTGATACTTTCCTCCCCATGTTCACTCTTTCATTACCCTTTAGCCGCCTTCTATGAGTGCACAAGTCATTGAGAAATTTGGCGTACTTTGGGATTTGCTTGATAGCATCTAACAAGGGGATATTGACTTCAACTTTTCTGAAAGTATCCAAAATTTCTTTATCAACCTCTTCTTGCTTCTAGCTAGGCTGAACCATTCTTTAAGGGAAGGGAATAGGAATGGACCTCTCCTCTTTGTCTACCATTTTTGGTTGAAATGAATTGGGCATAGGTGCAGGCTGCTCTTGGCTCTTAATCTCTCCTCCTTCACCTTCTGCAGCTATAGGCATTTCTGGCTCTTGCATCACCTTACCAGATCTCAAGGTAATGGCACTCACATTCTTTGGGTTTGTTACAGTTTGTGCAGGGAGATTGCCTGAACCTTGAGATTGAAGTTGATTTAGGGATGAAGCAAGTTGACCCATTTGATTCTCTAAGGTCTTGATACTTGCTTGAGTCTGTTGTTGGAAGGCCTGACTCTGTTGCTGGAAATTGAGATTACTCATGGTGAGTTACTTCACAAGGTCTTCCAAAGATGGCTCACTCTTTTGAGGTGTAGGAGCTAGTGAAGGGGATGTTTGATGGTGATGTTGTTGGGCAGAATATGGCTTGCTTTGTCCAGCTTGATGCGGTTGGAAATGGTTGTTGGATGGTTGGCTAGAGCTTTGATGCTGTGCATTTCCTCCCCACCTTAAGTTAGGATGGTTCCTCCAACCGGAATTATATCTATTGGAAGATAAATCCCAGCTTTGTTGTTGCTGTTGCTGCTGAAAAGGGAATTTATTAGCATAAATATTACAGCGTAAGCTTGAGGATTACCTTCCGAAGATTCAATTTCTTGCAATATGGGGCAGTGATCCGTAGATGAACAAATCCCACAAAGCATTGCTGGAATGGATGGAGGTGGACGTGTATATGCAGCAGAATTCTTTTGGATAGATGCCAACTATTTTACCATAGAAGCCAACTCATCTAGCTTATGCTCCAACTTATGTGAATCTGAAGTTTGAATTTCATTGACACTCCTGGATATGAGAGAATTTTGCCTTGTAGTAAACTGTTGAGAGTTAGCTGCTATATTTTCAATGAGGTTTCTAGTGACAGCGGGAGTCTTGTCAACTAGGGCTCCCCCACTAGCTGCGTCGATCATGCTCCTATCCATTGGGTGTAAGCCCTCATAGAAGTATTGGATTAGGAGCTGGTCACTTATCTGATGATGGGGGCAGCTAGCACAAAGTCTCTTGAAACGCTCCCAATATTCATACAAACTTTCCCTTTCTAGCTGCCTAATACCATATATTTCCTTTCTTATTGAGGCAGCTCTTGAGGCAGGGAAAAATTTTTCCAGGAACAATCTCTTGAGGGTGTCCCAACTTGTAATAGAGCTAGGTGGAAGATAATACAACTAGTCTTTAGCCAAATTCATAAGAGAGAATGGAAATGCCTTCAATTTGACATGCTCTTCCAGAACACCTTGAGGTCTCATGGTGGAACATACAATGTGAAACTCCTTCAAGTGTTTGTGAGGGTCTTCACCTGCAAAACCATGGAATTTAGGTAGAAGTTGAATTAATCCAGTTTTCAAAACAAAAAGGGCATCCACATCTGGATATTGGATGCACAATGTTTTATATGTGACATCCTATGCAGCTAGTTCCTTAAGAGTCCTCTCATCACCTGCCATTGCTCCAAAACTAGAGTCAAGTGAAAATGTAAAAGAGTAAACAGAAATTGGTGTCACAGATTGCAAAGATGCAGTAGGAGATGATGATGGTTCAGAGTGTTCAGAGTGATCAGAGTGATCCCTATGTGTCCTAATGTTCCTATGAAAAGTCCTATCAATCTCCTGGTCTAATAGATACAAATCTCCAGGTTTTGATCGGGTCATGCACTAGATATCAACTAACTAAATTGAAAGTAAATTGAGTAAATGAAATAACAAGAAAAATTTGAAATCTCTCTGCAGAATTCTACAGAATTATGCAGCAAAAGTGCAGAAAAATAGAGTAATATGCAGCAAAATGAGTGCAGAAAATTGAAAGTGAGTAATTAAAAAATTGCAACACTCGAATGAAGGAAATGATGTAGAAAATCTTGCAATAACAATGCAGAAACAGACCACAAAATTTGTATGGCTATCAACACAACACAAAAACTCAAAAATGAAACAAACATACTAACATGCAAAACACTAAAATAGAGCACCAATCATGTTCAACATAAGTTTAGCCCCAAAAATTTCCTGGCAACGGCGCCAATTTGATGAAACGAATTTCACTACTCGTTATGCACAAAGATTGTTGTTAATCCTCATCAAATATGCAAAGAAATGAATGCAGTACTAGGGTGTTGTCCTAGGTCGTCTCCAAGGAATTTTTGGTTGGGAACACACATCGAACAAGTATAAACATATATTTTAAAGCAAGTAAAATGGGGGAAGGTTTGTCAATTTCCAGATTTTAATCAAGAGCGAAATGTAAACTAATGAAATTCAATCAATTAAGAAGAGTAATCCTTAGTCAATCAATGAGTTCTATCCCTATTCTTTCAAATAATTCAATAATCTCATTTTCTTCCCTTGAATTAAGTTAATCTAACAAGCGAAAATTAACTTTAGTATCCCAATTAAAATTAAGCATCTTAATGGGCTCCAATCACTATACCTAAGATTAAGCAATCTCAAAGATTAATCAAAATTAAGCAATTTTGGATTAGAATTTCGTTTGAGTAATTTAGGGTTCATTAAGCAATGTTCCCCTATGTAAATTTCATTTCATTCTTAGGTTGTGGTTAATAAATCCAAGGAAAGAAAGAGTAATATTGCCATTAAACCCAAGAATTCAAGAACCATATGAGTTGACTAGGAATTACAAGAGAATTTAACCCTCCATATGGATGGGCTTCACAAATGAAAGAAGGAAATGCAGAAATGTAAACAACATTAATGTAAACTTAGTGAGAATCAAAGAGAAATTGGAAATTAAAACCTATAATGGATCCCTAGCTGTCACCCAAGGCTCCAAAGCTCTGTCAAGAAAATGTCCTAATTTGACAAAGAGAATGAAAGAAAAATAAAATGTACAAAGTCCCCGTACCCTAATTCCTAAAATCTATTTATAGTGGAGGACATGTCAGCAAAGTGTCCACTTTTGCCTTTGAAAGTGTCCACTTTGGGCCTTGAAAGTGTCCACGTGCAATTTATGTAAGTTTGCCAATTCTCTGGAGTTGCCACTTTTGGACTTAAAAGTGGCTACTTTAGATGCGCGTAGCCACTTTCAAGGCAATAGTGGCCACGCACAACATGCTTCTCAAATGACGTCCCTGGAGCTCTCTGGAGTTGCTACTTTAAAGTTTGTAAGTAGCTACTTTGGAACCTTTAATGCCCAGACTTGTTGTAGTTGTCACTTTTGCTCCTAAAAGTGGCTACTTTGGGGGCAACTTTCATCCAAGGGCCAAGATATCTCAAAATTATCTTGGGGACTCTGCAAAATTATCAAGACAATTAAAATTGCAATCTATATCTATGTAATTAAATGCAAATTAACCAAAAATTAATAAACCTATGATATTTACTCAAAATGTGATTTCTATATTATTTGCACTATCTAAGTCCATTTTTTTCAATCAAGGAGCACCAAAAAGGCAAGTAAAAATATAATAAAGAGTGGATTCATCAACGCCAGGAGGCGAGAGAGAGAGACAGGGAACGCTTCCTATTAGTCCTACCAGTCACTTCCAAGGTGTTTCAGTGGCGCAACATAAGTTTTGCATGCGTTCCTTAGCGACTAAGCAAAAGAGGGCCCAAGCGAGACCCAAATTGGAATTTGAGCCCAAAGGCGCCAGGAGGCGAGAGAGAGACAGGGAACTCTTCCTATTAGTCCTAGCAGTCACATCTAAGGTGGTTCAGTGGCCCGAAATGAGTTTTCCACGTGTTCCTTGGCGACTAAGCAAAAGAGGACCTAGGCGAGACCCAAGCTGGAATTCGGGACCAAAGGCGCCTGGAGGCAAGAGAGAGAGAGACAAGAAACTCTTCCTATAAGTCCTAGCAGTCACTTCTAAGGTGTTTCAGTCGCCCGAGATGAGTTTCGCACGCGTTCCTTGGCGATTAAGGAAAAGAGGACCTAGGGGAGACCAAAATTGGAATTTGGGCCCAAAGGCGCCAGGAAGCGAAAGAGAGATAAGGAACTCTTCCTATGTGACGTAGCAGTCACTTCCAAGGTGTTTTAGTGGCCAGAGAAGAGTTTTGCACGCGTTCCTTAGCCACTAAGCAAAAGAGGACCCAGGCGAGACCCAAATTGGAATTTGGGCCCAAAGGCGCCAGGAGGCGAGAGAGAGACAGGGAACTCTTCCTATTATTCCTAGCAGTCACTTCCAAGGTGTTTTAGTGGCTCGAAATGAATTTTGCACGCATTCCTTAGCGACTAAGCAAAAAAGGACCCAGGAGAGACCCAAATTGGAATTTGGGCCCGAATGCACCAGCAGGCGAGAGAGAGATAGGGAACTCTTCCTCTTAGTCCTAGCAGTCACTTCTAAGGGTTTCAGTGGCCCGAAATAAGTTTTGCACGCGTTTCTTAGCGACTAAGCAAAAGAGGACCAAGGCAAGAACCAAATTGGAATTTGGGCCCAAAGGCGCCAGGAGGAGAGAGAGAGACAGGGAACCCTTCCAATTAGTCCTAGCAGTTACTTCCAAGGTGTTTCAGTGGCCCGAGATGAGTTTTGCACTCGTTCCTTAGCGACTAAAGAATAGAGGACCTACGCGAGACCCAAATTGGAATTTGGGCCCAAGGGCGCCAGGAAGCGAGAGAGAGACAGGGAACTTTTCCTATTAGTCCTACCACTCACTTTTAAGGTGTTTCAGTGGCCCGAGATGAGTTTTGCACGTGTTCCTTAGCGACTAAGCAAAAGAGGACCCGAGGAGACCCAAATTGGAATTTGGGCCCAAATGCACCGGGAGGCGAGAGGGAGACAAGGAACTCTTCCTCTTAGTCCTTGCAGTCACTTCCACGGTGTTTCAGTGGCCCGAAATAAGTTTTGCACGCGTTCCTTGGAGACTAAGCAAAAGAGGACCTAGGCCCGACCCAGATTGGAATTTAGGCCCAAAGGCGCCAGGAGGCGAGTGATAGAGAGACACGAAACTCTTCCTATTAGTCCTAGCAGTCATTTCCAAGTTGTTTCAGTGGCCCGAGTTTAGTTTTGCATGCATTCCTTAGTGACTAAGCAAAAGAGGACCCAGGTAAGACCCAAATTGGAATTTGGGCCCAAAGGAGCCAGGAGACGAGAGAGAGAGAGACAGGAAACTCTTCCTATCAGTCCTAGCAGTCACTTCCAAGGTGTTTCAGTGGCCCAGGATGAGTTTTGCATGTGTTCCTTAGCGACAAAGCAAAGGAGGACCCAGGTAAGACCCGTATTGGAATTTGGGCCCAAAGGCGTCAGGAGGCGAGACAGAGATAAGGAACACTTCCTATTAGTCCTAGCAGTCACTTCCAATGTGTTTCAGTGGCTCGAGATGAGTTTTGCACGCGTTCCTTGGCGACTACGGAAAAGAGGACCTAGGGGAGACCCAAATTGGAATTTGGAATTTGGGCCCAGAGGCGCCAGGAGGCGAGACAGAGATAGGGAACACTTCCTATTAGTCCTAGCAGTCACTTCCAATGTGTTTTAGTGGCTCGAGATGAGTTTTGCAGGCGTTCCTTGGCGACTACTGAAAAGAGGACCCAGGGGAGACCCAAATTGGAATTTGGGCCCAGAGGCGCCAGGAGGCGAGAGAGAGACACGGAACTCTTCCTATTTGTCCTAGCGTTTACTCGCAAGGTGTTTTAGTGGCCCGAGGTGAGTTTTGCACACGTTCCTTCACGACTAAGAAAAGGAGGTCCCAGGCTCGACCCAAATTGGAATTTCGGCCCAAAGGAGCCAGGAGGCGAAAGAGAGACAAGGAACGCTTCCTATTAGTCCTATCAGTGACTTCCAACGTGTTTCCGTGGTCTGAGATGAGTTTTGCACGCGTTCCTTGGCGACTACGGAAAAGAGGACCTAGGGGAGACCCAAATTGGAATTTGGAATTTGGGCCCAGAGGCGCCAGGAGGCGAGACAGAGATAGGGAACACTTCCTATTAGTCCTAGCAGTCACTTTCAAGGTGTTTCAGTGGTCTGAGATGAGTTTTGCACGCGTTCTGTAGCGACTACGCAAAAAAGGACACAAGCGAGACCCAAATTGGAATTTGGGTGCAGAGGCACCAAGAGGCGAGAGAGAGACAAGGAACTCTTTCTATTTGACCTAGCAGTCACATCCAAGGTGTTTCAGTGGCCCCAGATGAGTTTTGCACGCGTTCCTTAGCGACTAAGAAAAGGAGTACCTAGGCCAGACCCAAATTGGAATTCGGGCCCAAAAGCGCCAGGAGGCGAGAGAGAGACAGGGAACACTTCCTATTTGACCTACCAGTCAAATCCATGGTGTTTCAGTGGCCCGATGAGTTTTGCACGCATTCCTTAGCGACTAAGAAAAGGAGGACCTAGGCCAGACCCAAATTGGAATTTGGGCCCAAAGGCGCCAGGAGGGGAGAGAGAGACAGGGAACGCTTCCTATTATTCCTAGCAGTCACTTCCAAGGTGTTTCAGTGGCCCGAGATGAGTTTTGCACGCGTTCCTTAGCGACTAAGCAAAAGAGAACTCAAGCGAGACCCAAATTGGAATTTAGCCCAAAGGCACTAGGAGGCGAGAGAGAGACAAGGAACGCTTCCTATTAGTCCTAGCAGTCACCTCCAAGGTGTTTCAGTGGCCTTAGATGTGTTTTGTACACGTTATTTAGTGACTAAGCAAAAAAGGAGCCAGGCGAGACCCAAATTGGATTTTGGGTCCAAAGGCGCCAGGAGGCGAGAGAGAGAGTGAACGCTTCCTATTAGTCCTAGCAGTCACTTCCAAGGTGTTTTCAATGGCCCAAGATGAGTTTTGCACGCATTACTTGGCGACTAAGCAAAATAGGACCCAGGCGAGACAAAAATTGAAATTTGGGCCCAAAGGCGCCAGAAGGCGAGAGAGAGACAGCGAACTCTTCCTATTAGTCCTGGCAGCCACTTCCACGGTATTTAAGTTGCACGAGATGAGTTTTGCACGCGTTCCTTAGTGACTAAGCAAAAGAGGACCCAGGCCAGACCCAAATTAGAATTTGGGCCCAAAGGTGCCAGGAGGCGAGAGAGAGACCGGGAACTCTTCCTATTATTCCTAGCAGTCATTTCCAAGGTGTTTCAGTGCCCCGAGATGAGTTTTACACCCGTTACTTGGCGACTAAGCAAAAGAGGACCCAGATGAGACCCAAATTCAAATTTGGGCCCAAAGGCGCCAGAAGGCGAGAGAGAGACAGGGAACTCTACCTATTAGTCCTAGCAGCCACTTCCAAGGTGTTTCAGTTGCACGAGATGAGTTTTGCATGCATTCCTTAGTGACTAAGAAAAAGAGGACCTAGGCCAGAACCAAATTAGAATTTGGGCCAACAGGCGCCAGGAGGCGAGTGACAGAGAGACAGGGAACTCTTCCTACTAATCCCAGCAGTCACTTCCAAGGGGTTTCAGTGGCTCGAGATGAGTTTCGCACGCGTTCCTTAGCAACGAAGCAAAAGAGGACCCAAAAGAGACCCACTTTGGAGTTTGGCCCCAAAGACGCCTGGAGGCGAGAGAGAGAGAGACAGGAACTCTTCCTATTAGTCCTAGCAGTCACTTCCGAAGTGTTCCAATGGCCGAAATGAGTTTTGCTCGTGTTCCTTAGAGACTAAGCAATAGAGGACCCAGGCGAGACCCAAATTGGAATTTGGGCCCAAAGGTGCCAGGATGCGAGAGAGAGACAGGGAAGGCTTCCTATTAGTTCTAGCAGTCACTTCCGAGGTGTTTTAGTGGCCTGAGATCAGTTTTGCACACGTTCCTTAGTGACTAAGCAAAAGAGGACCTAAGCGAGACACAAATTGAAATTTGGGCCCAAAGGCGGCAGGAGGCGAAAGAGAGATAGGGAACGCTTCCTATTAGTCCTAGCAGTCATTTGCAAGGTGTTTTCAGTGGCCCGAGATGAGTTTTGCATGCGTTCCTTAGAGGCTAGGCAAAAGAGAACCCAGGCGAGACCCAAATTGGAATTTGGGCCCAAAGGAGCCAGGAAGCAAGAAAGAGACAAGGAACGCTTCCTGTTACTCCTAGTAGTCTCTTCCAAGGTGTTTCAGTGGCCCGAGATGAGTTTTGCACGCGTTCCTTAGTGACTAAGCAAAAGAGGAGCCAAGCGAGACCTAAATTGAAATTTGCGCCTAAAGGCGCTAGGAGGCGAGGGAGAGATAGGGAACTCTTACTATTAGTCCTAGCAGTCACTTTCAAGGTGTTTCAGTGGCCCGAGATAAGTTTTGCACGTTTTCCTTGGAGATTAAGCAAAAGAGGACCCAGGCGAGACCCAAATTGGAATTTAAGCCCAAAGGCGACAGAGGCGAGAGAGACAAGGAACGCTTCCTCTTAGTGCTATCAGTCATTTCCATGGTGTTTCGGTGGCCCGACATGAGTTTTGTAATCGTTCGTTAGCGAATAAGCAAAGGAGGACCTAGGCGAGATCCGTATTGGAATTTAGGCCCAAAGGCGCCAAGTGGCGAGAGAGAGATAGGGAACGCTTCCTATTAGTCCTAGCAGTGACTTCCAAGGTGTTTCAGTGGTCTGAGATGACTTTTGCATGCGTTCGTTAGTGACTAAGACAAGAGGACCGAGGCGAGACCCAAATTGGAATTTGGTCCCAAAGGCGCTAGGAGGCGAGAAAGGGACAAGGAACGCTTCCTGTTAGTCCTAGCAGTCACTTCCATGGTGTTTCAGTGGCCCGAGATAAGTTTTGCACACGTTACTTGGCGACTAAGGAAAAGAGGACCTAGGGGAGACCCAAATTGGAATTTGGGCCCAAAGGCGCCAGGAAGCGAAAGAGATACAAAGGACACTTCCTATTAGACCTAGCAGTCACTTCCGAGGTGTTTCAGTGGGCCGAGATGAGTTTTGCACGTGTTTCTTGGAGACTAAGCAAAAGAGGACCCAGGCGAGACCCAAATTGGAATTTGGGCCAAAAGGCGCCAGGAGGCGAGAGAGAGAGAGACAGGGAACTCTTCCTACTAGTCCTAGCAGTCACTTCCAAGGTGTTTCAGTGGCCCGAGATGAGTTTTGCACACGTTCCTTGGCGACTAAGAAAAAGAGCACCTAGGGGAGACCCAAATTAGAATTTGGGCCCAAAGGCGCTACGAAGAGAAAAAGACAATAGGAACACTTCCTATTAGTCCTAGCAGTCACTTCCAAGGTATATAATGGCCTGAGATGAGTTTTGCACGCATTCCTTGGCGACTAAGCAAGATAGGACCCAGGGGAGAGCCAAATTGGAATTTGGGCCCAAAGCGCCAGGAGACGAGAGAGAGACAGCGAACTCTACCTACTAGTTCTACCTGTCACTTCCCAGGTGTTTTAGTGGCCCGAGATGAGTTTTGCACGCGTTCCTTAGCGACTAAGCAAAACAGGACCCAAGCGAGACCCAAATTGGAATTTGGGCCCAAAGGCGCCAAGAGGCGAGAGAGAGACAGGGAACTCTTCCTATTTGACCTAGCAGTCATTTCCAAGGTGTTTCAGTGGCCCGAGATGAGTCTTGCACGCGTTCCGTAGCGACTAAGCAAAAGGGGACCATGGCGACACCCAAATTGGAATTTGCACCCAAAGGCGACAGAGGCGGGAGAGAGACAGGGAACGCTTCCTCTTAGTCCTAGCAGTCACTTCCATGTTGTTTCAGTGGCCCGACATAAGTTTTGTACACGTTCGTTAGCGAATAAGCAAAGGAGGACCTAGACGAGACCCGTATTGGAATTTCGGCCCAAAGGCGCCTGGAGGCGAGAGAGAGACAGGGAACGCTTCCTATTAGTCCTATCAGTGACTTCCAACGTGTTTCCGTGGTCTGAGATGAGTTTTGCACGCGTTCCTTAGTGACTAAGACAAGAGGACCGAGGCGAAACCCAAATTGGAATTTCTGCTCAAAGACGCCAGGAGGCGAGAGAGAGACAAGGAACACTTCCTATTGGTCGTGGCAGTCACTTCCAAGGTGTTTCAGTGGCCCGAGATAAGTTGTGCAAGCGTTCCTTAGAGACTAAGCAGAAGAAGACCCAGGCGAGACCCAAATTGGAATTTGGGCCCAAAGGCGCCAAAAGGCGAGAGAGAGACAAGGAACTCTTCCTATTAGTCCTAGCAGTCACTTCTGAGGTGTTTCAGTGGCCCGAGATGAGTTTTGCATGCGTTCCTTAGAGACTATGCAAAAGAGGACCTAGGCGAGACCCAAATTTGAATTTGGGCCCAAAGGCCCCAGGAGGCGAGAGAGAGAGTGAGTGAGCTCTTCTTATTAGTCCTAGCAATCACTTCCTAGGTGTTTCAGTGGCCCAAGATGAGTTTTGCATGCGTTCTATAGCGACTAAGCAAAAGAGGACCAAAGCGAGACCAAAATTGGAATTTGGGTCCAAAGACGCCAGGAGGCGAGAGAGAGACAAGGAACACTTCCTATTGGTCGTAGTTGTCACTTCCAAGGTGTTTCAGTGGCCCGAGATGAGTTTTGCACGCGTTCCTTAGAGACTAAGCAAAAGAACACCCAGGCGAGACCCAAACTGGAATATGGGCCCAAAGGCACCATGAGGCGAGAAAGAGACAAGAAACTCTTCCTATTAGTCCTAGCAGTCAATTCCATGGTGTTTCAGTGGCCCGGGATGAGTTTTGTACGCGTTCCTTAGAGACTAAGCAAAAGAGGACGCAGGCGAGGGCCAAATTGAAATTTAGGCCCAAAGGCGCTGGGAGGCGAGAGATAGACAGGGAGCTCTTCCTATTAGACCTAGCAGTCACTTCCAAGGTGTTTCAGTGGCCCGAGATGAGTTTTGCCCGCGTTCCTTAGCGACTAACCAAAAGAGGACCCAAGAGAGACCCAAATTAGATTTTGGGCCCAAGGACGCCAGGAGGCGAGAGAGAGACTGGGAACGCTTCCTGGTAGTATTACCAGTCACTTCCAAGGTGTTTGAGTGGCCCGAGATGGGTTTTGCACGCGTTCCTTAGAGACTAAGCAAAAGAGGACCCAGGCGAGACTCAAATTGGAATTTGGGCCCAAAGGCACCAGGAGGCGAGAAAGAGACAGGGAACACTTCCTATTGGTTGTAGCAGTTACTTCCAAGCTGTTTCAGTGGCCCGAGATGAGTTTTGCACGCGTTCCTTAGAGACTAAGCGAAAAAGGACCCAGCCAAGACCCAAATTGGAATTTGGGCACAAAGGCGCCAGGAGGCAAGAGAGAGACAGCTTCCTATTAGTCCTAGCAGTCACTTTCAAGGTGTTTCAGTGGCCCGAGATGAGTATTGCACGCGTTCCTTAGAGGCTAGACCCAGATTGGAATTTAAGCCCAAAGGCGACAGAGGCGAGAGAGACAGGGAACGTTTCCTCTTAGTCCTAGCAGTCACTTCTATGGTGTTTCAGTGGCCCAAAATGAGTTTTGTACACGTTCGTTAGCGAATAAGCAAAGGAGGACCTTGGCGAGACACGTATTGGAATTTGGGCCTCAAGGCGCCAGTCGGCGAGAGAGGGACAGGGAACGCTTCGTTTTAGTCCTAGCAGTGACTTCCAAGGTGTTTCAGTGGTCCAAGATGACTTTTGCACGCGTTCGTTAGTGACTAAGACAAGAGGACCAAGGGGAGACCCAAATTGGAATTTGCGCCCAAAGGCGCCAGGAGGCTAGAGAGAGACAGGGAACGCTTCTTATTAGTCCTAGCAGTCACTTTCAAAGTGTTTCAGTGGCCTGAGATGTGTTTTGCACGCATTCCTTATAGACTAAGAAAAAGAGGACCCAAGCGAGACCCAAATTGGAATTTAAGCCTAATGGCGACAATGGCGAGAGAGAGAGAGCGAACGCTTCCTCTTAGTCCTAGCAGTCACTTCCATGGTGTTTCCGTGGCCCGACATGAGTTTTGAACACGTTCATTAGCGAATAAGCAAAGGAGGACCTAGGCGAGACCCGTATTGCAATTTAGGCCCAAAGGCGCCAGGAGGCGAGAGAGAGACAGGGAACGCTTCCTATTACTCCTAGCAGTGACTTCCAAGGAGTTTCAAGGGTCCGAGAACGCCTTCCTTAGTGACTAAGACAAGAGGACCGAGGCGAGACCGAAATTGGAATTTGGGCCCAAAGGCGCCAGGAGGCGAGAGAGAGACAGGGAACGCTTCCTAATAGTCTTAGCAGTCACTTCCGAAGTGTTTTAGTGGCCGAGATAAGTTTTGCATGCGTTCCTTAGAGACTAAGCAAAAGAAGACCCAGGCGAAACCCAAATTGGAAGTTAGGCCCAAAGACGCCAGGAGGCGAGAGAGAGACAGGGAATGCTTCCTATTAGTCCTAGCAGTCACTTCCAAGGTGTTTCAGTGGCCCGAGATGACTTTTGCACGCGTTCCTTAGCGACTAAGGAAAAGAGGACCTAGGGGAGACCCAAATTGGAATTTGGGCCCAAAGGCTCCAGGAAGCGAAAGAGAGACAAGGAACACTTCTTATTAGTCCTAGCAGTTACTTCCGAGGTGTTTCAGTATCCCGAGATGAGTTTTGCACGTGTTTCTTGGAGACTAAGCAAAAGAGGACCCAGGCGAGACCCAAATTGGAATTTGGGCCCAAAGGCGAGACCCCAATCACAATTTGGGCCCAAAGGTACAGGAGGCGATAGAGAGAAAGGGAACTCTTCCTGGTAGTCTTACCAGTCACTTCCAAGGTGTTTAAGTGGCCCGAGATGGGTTTTCCACACGTTCCTTGGCGACTAAGGAAAATAGGACCTAGGAGAGACCCAAATTGGAATTTGGTCCCAAAGGTACCAGGAAGCGAAAGAGAGACAAGGAACACTTCCTATTAGTCTTAGCAGTCACTTCCAAGGTTTTACAGTGCTCAGAGATGAGTTTTGCACGCGTTCCTTAGTGACTAAGCAAAAGAGGACCCAAGCGAGACCCAAATTTGAATTTTGGCCCAAAGGCGACAAGAGGCGGGAGAGAGGCAGGGAATGCTTCCTATTAGTCTTAGCAGTCACTTCCAAGGTGTTTCAGTGGCCCGATATGAGTTTTGCACGTGTTCCTTAGCGACTAAGGAAAAGAGGACCCAAGCGAGACCCAAATTTGAATTTGGACCCAAAGGCGCCAGGAGGCGAGAGAGAGACAAGGAATGCTTCCTATTAGTCCTAGCAGTCATTTCCAAGGTGTTTCAGTGGCCCGAGATGAGTTTTGCATGCGCTCCATAGTGAGTAACAAAAGGGGACCAGGGCGAGACCCAAATTGGAATTTGGGCCCAAAGGCGCTAGAAGGCGAGGGAGAGAGAGATAGAGAACTCTTCCTATTAGTCCTAGCAGTCACTTGCAAGGTGTTTTAGGGGCCCAAGATTAGTTTTGCACGCATTCCTTAGAGACTAACCAAAAGAGGACCCAAGCGAGATCCAAATTGGAATTTGGGCCCAAAGGCGCCGGGAGGCGAGAGAGAGACAGGGAGCTCTTCCTATTAGTCCTAGCAGTCACTTCCAAGGTGTTTCAGTGGCCCAAGATGAGTTTTGCACGCGTTCCATAGCGAGTAAGCAAAAGAGGACCCAGGCGAGACCCAAATTGGAATTTGGGCCCAAAGGCCCCAAAAGGCGAGAGAGAGTGTGTGGGCTCTTCTTATCAGTTCTAGCAGTCATTTCCAAGGTGTTTCAATGGCCCGAGATGAGTTTTGCACGCGTTCCTTGGCGACTAAGCAAAAGAGGACCCAAGCGAGACCAAAATTGGAATTTGGGCCCAAAGGCGCTAGGGAGCGAGAAAGAGAAAGGGAACTCTTCCTATTAGTCCTAGCAGCCACTACGAAGGTATTTCAGTGGCCCGAGATGAGTTTTGCACGCGTTCCTTAGCGACTAGGCAAAGAGGACCTAGGCGAGACCCAAATTGGAATTTGGGGCCAAAGGCACCAGGAGACAAGAGAGAGACAAGGACCTCTGCCTATTAGTCCTAGCATTCACTTCCAAGGTGTTTTAGTGGTCCGAGATGCATTTTGCCCGCGCTCCTTGCGACTAAGGAAGAGAGGACCTCGGGGAGATCCAAATTGGAATTTGGGACCAAAGGCACCAGGAAGCGAAAGAGAGACAAGGAACTTTTCCTATTAGTCCTAGTAGTCACTTCCAAGGTGTTTCAGTGGCCCGAGATGAGTTTTGCACGCGTTCCTTAGTGAGTAAGCAAAAGAGGACCCAGGCGAGACCCAATTGGAATTTGGGCCCAAAGGCGCCAGGATGCGAGAGAGGGAGAGAGGGAACTCATCCTATTAGTCCTAGCATTCACTTCCAAGGTGTTTCAGTGGCCTGAGATAACTTTTGCACTCGTTCCTTAGAGACTAAGCAGAAGAGGACCTAGTCAAGACCGAAATTGGAATTTGGGGCCAAAGGCGCCAGGCGGTGAGAGAGAGACAGGGAACTCATCCTATTGGTCCTAAGAGTCACTTCCATGGTGTTTCAGTGGCCCAAAATGAGTTTTGCACGCGTTCCTTAGCGATTAAGCAAAAGAGGACCCAAGCGAGACCCAAATTGGAATTTGGGCCCATAGGCGCCAGGAGACGAGAGGGAGACAGAGAGCTCTTCCTATTAGTCCTAGCAGTGACATCCAAGGTGTTTCAGTGGCCCGAGATGTGTTTTGCACGCGTTCCGCAGCGACTAAGGAAGAGAGGACCTAGGGGAGATCCAAATTGGAATTTGGGACCAAAGGCGCCAGGAAACGAAAGAGAGACAAGGAACTCATCCTATTAGTCCTAGCAGTCACTTCCAAGGTGTTTCAGTGGCCCAAAATGAGTTTTGCACGCGTTCCTTAGCGATTAAGCACAAGAGGACCCAAGCGAGACCCAAATTGGAATTTGGGACCATAGGCGCCAAGCGGTGAGAGAGAGACAGGGAACTCATCCTATTATTCCTAAGAGTCACTTCCATGGTGTTTCAGTGGCCCAAAATGAGTTTTGCACGCGTTCCTTAGCGATTAAGCAGAAGAGGACTCAGGCGAGGCCAAATTGGAATTTGGGCCCAAAGGTGCCAAGAGGCGAGAGAGAGACAAGGAGCTCTTCCTATTAGTCCTAGCAGTCACTTCCAAGGTGTTTCACTGGCCCGAGATGATTTTTGCACACGCTCCTTAACGACTAAGTGGAAGTGGACCCAGGCGAGACGCAAAATGGAATTTGGGCCTAAAGTTGCCTAGAGGCGTGAGAGAGATAGGGAACTCTTCCTATTAGTCCTTGCAGTCATTTCCAAGGTGTTTCAGTGGCCCGAGATGAGTTTTGCATGCGTTCCTTAGCGACAAAGAAAAAGGGGACCCACGCGAGATCCAAATTGGAATTTGGACCCAAAGGTGCCAGGAGGCGAGAGAGAGACAAGGAACGCTTGCTATTAGTCCTAGCAGTCACTTCCGAGGTTCTTCAGTGGCCCGGTATGAGTTTTGCACGTGTTCCTTAGCGACTAAGAAAAAGAGGACCCAGGCGAGACCTAAATTAGAATTTGGGCCCAATAGTGCCAGGAGGCGATAGAGAGACAAAGAACTCTTCCTATTAGTCCTAGTAGTCACTTCCATGGTGTTTCAATGGCGCGAGATGAGTTTTGCACATGTTTCTTAGCGACTAGCAAAAGAAGACCCGGGCAAGACCCAAATTGGAATTTGGGCCCAAAGGCGCCAGGAGGTGAGAGAGAGACAAAGAACTCCTTCTATTAGTCCTGGCAGTCAATTCCAAGGTATTTCAGCAGCCTGAGATGATTTTTGCACGCGCTCCTTAGCGACTAAGCGGAAGTGGACCCAGGCGAGACGCAAATTGGAATTTGGGCCTAAAGGCGCCAAGAGGCATGAGAGAGATAGGGAACTCTTCCTATTAGTCCTAGCATTAATTTTCAAGGTGTTTTAGTGGCCCGAGATGAGTGGTTCACGCGTTCCTTAGCGACTAAGCAAAAGAGGACCCAGGTAAGACCCAAATTGGAATTTGAGCCCAAAGGTGCCAGGAGGCAAGAAAGAGACTGGGAACTCTTCCTATTAGCCCTAGCAGTCACTTCCAAGGTGTTTCAGTGGCCTAAGATGAGTTTTGCACGCGTTCCTTGGCGATTAAGTAAAAGAGGACCCAGGTGAGACCCAAATTGGAATTTGGGCCCAAAGGCGCCAGGAGGCAAGAGAGAGAGAGACAAGGCACTCTTCCTATTAGTCCTAGCATTTACTTCCAAGGTGTTTCAGTGCCCCGAGATGAGATTTACACACGTTCCACAGTGACTAAGCAAAAGAGGACCTAGGCGAGACCCAAATTTGAATTTGGGCCCAAAGGCGCCAGGAGGCGAGAGAGAGACAAGGAACTCTTCCTATTAGTCCTAGCATTTACTTCCAAGGTGTTTCACTGCCCTGAGATGAGATTTACACGCGTTCCATAGTGACTAAGCAAAAGAGGACCTAGGCGAGACCCAAATTAGAATTTGGGGCCAAATGCGCCAGGAGGCGAGAGAGAGACAGGGAACTCTTCCTATGAGTCCTAGCAGTCACTTCCAAGGTGTTTCAGTGGCCCGAGATGAGTTTTGCATGCGTTCTTTACTGACTAAGCAAAAGAGGACCTAGGCGAGACGCAAATTGGAATTTGGGCACAAAGGCGCCAAGAGGCAAGAGAGAGATAGGGAACTTTTCCTATTAGTCCTAGCAGTAATTTTCAAGGTGTTTTGGTTGCCCGAGATGAGTGTTCCACACGTTCGTTAACGACTAAGCAAAAGAGGACCCAGGCTAGACCCAAATTGGAATTTGGGCCCAAAGGCGCCATGAGGAGAGAGATAGACAGGGTGCTTTTCCTATTAGTCCTAGCAGTCACTTCCAAGGTGTTTCAGTGGGCCGAGATGAGTTTTGCACGCGTTCCTTGGCGACTAAGCAAAAGAGGACCAAGGTGAGACCCAAATTGGAATTTGGGCCCAAAGGTGCCATGAGGAGAGAAAGAGACAGGGAGCTCTTCCTATTAGTCCTAGTAGTGACATCCAAGGTGTTTCAGTGGCCCGAGATGAGTTTTGCACGCGTTCCTTGGCGACTAAGCAAAAGAGGAGCCAAGTGAGACCCAAATTGGAATTTGGGCCCAAAGACGCCATGAGGAGAGAGAGAGATAAGGAGCTCTTCCTATTAGTCCTAGTAGTGACATCCAAGGTGTTTCAGTGGCCCGAGATGAGTTTTGCACGCGTTCCTTAGCGACTAAGCAGAGGAGGACCTAGGCGAGACCCAAATTAGAATTTGGGCCCAAGAGGCGCCAGGAGGTGAGAGAGAGACTGGAACTCTTCCTATTAGTCCTAGCAGTCACTTCCATGGTGTTTCAGTGGCCCAAGATGAGTTTTGCATGCGTTCCTTGGCGACTAAGCAAAAGAGGACCCAGGCGAGACCCAAATTGGAATTTGGGCCCAAAGGCGCCAGGAGTCGAGAGAGAGACAGGGAGCTCTTCCTATTAGTCCCAGCTGTCACTTCCAAGGTGTTTCAGTGTGATGAATCCACATTTTGTTGTATTTTTACTTGTTATTTTAATGTTTCTTAATAGAAAAAAGTAAACTTAGGGTTGTAAATAACATAAAAATATCATTTTGGTCAATTTATAATAGATTTCTTAATTTTAGGTTAATTTACATTGATTTACATAGATATAGTTTGTAATTTTGATCATTTGAATAATTGTGCAGGAGTTTCTAGACTTTTTCCATGGATTTTTAGCATTTGAGAAAGTTTGAGGTGAAAGTGATCACTTTGGAGTCCATAGTGAACACTATAGCAAGCTTGTTCTAGAAAGGTAGACCAGAGTGATCACTATGAACCCATAGTGACAACTCCAGAAAGGCCAAAAAGTACAAGATCCTGCGCGTAGCTACTACAGAACCATAGTAGACACTCTGGAGCGGCCAAAGTTATCACTCTGATGCCAAAGTGACAACTCCAGAGAGGGCAAAAACACAGGACCTGCGTATAAACACTATGGAGCGAGAGTAATCACTTTGGGGCGTTGTGCGTTATCACTATGAGGCCAAAATCACAGACCTTGTGCGTTATCACTATGGAATGTGCGTAATCACTTTGGAACGCTGCGCGTTATCACTATAAAACCATAGTTGTCACTTTGGGTGAAAATTTTTGCACTATAAATAGAATTTAAGAAATTAGGGTACAGAGCTTTTTACATTTCCTTAGATTCTTTTGCCACTTTTGGAGCATTTTGTAGAGTTTAGGATCTTTGGGTGACAGCCAGGGGTCTATTATAGGTTTTTAATTTCCAATTTTCCTTTGATTCTAATTAATTTTACATTGATGTTGCTTACGTTTCTGCATTTCCTTCTTTCATTTGTGAAGCCCATCCATATGGAGGGCTAAATTCTCTTGTAATTCCTAGTCAACTCACATGGTTTTTGAATTCTTGGGTTTAATGGCAATATTACTCTTTATTTCCTTAGATTTATTAACCCTAATCTCTAAATGAAATGAAATTTGCAAGAGGGGAACATTGCTTAGTGAACCCTAAATTACCCAAACGAAATTCTAATCCGAAATTGCTTAATTTTTATTAATCTTTGAGTTTGCTTAATCTTAGGGATAAAGATTGGAGCCCATTAAGATGCTTAATTTTAATTGGGATGCTAAAATTAATTTTCACTTGTTAGATTAACTTAATTCAAGGGAAAAATAGGAGATTATTGAATGATTTGGAAGAATAGTGATAGAACTCATTGATTAACTAGGGATTACTCTTCTTAATTGATTGAATTTTACTAGTTTACATTTTGCTCTTGATTAAAATCTAGAAATTGACAAACCTCCCCCTAATTTACTTGCTTTAAAATATATGTTTACACTTGTTCGATGTATGTTCTCAACCAAAAATTCCTTGGAGACAACCTAGGACAACACCCTAGTATTGCATACATTTCTTTGCATATTTGATGAGAATTAACGATAATCTTTGTGCATAATGAGTAGCAAAATCTCGTATCATCAAATTGGCGCCGTTGCCGAGGATTTTTGGTGTTAATTTTGCATTGAACTTGTTAGTTGCTCTGTCTGTTTTAGTGCTATGTTTTCTGTTTTTCTGCATTATTACTCTGTTTTTGCTGCACATTTCTGCAAAATTTGTTAGCTTGTGTTGCGTTTTCTTGCAATTAGTTGTAATTTCTTTTCTGTTTTTGTTGCTTAACTTCTTTGCTTCATTTTACTACACATAGACATTAGTTTTTTGCATAATTGTCATATGATTTTCTCTGCATTTTTGCTGTTTCATCTAGCTTACTTCTTTCCATTCCTTATAATTAGTTTCTAATGCATGACCAGATCGAATCCTGGAGACTTGTATCCACTTGACCCAGAGATTAATAGGATATTTCATAGTAGCATTAGAATACGTAGGAATAGTTCTAAACATTTTGAGGAGTCTTCATCTCCTTCATCTATCTATTCATCACCCCATTCATTAGAATTTGAAATTGAAAAAATAGCTGACAATGAAAGAACATTAAAGGAACTGGCTGCACCGGATGTAACATATCAAACTTTATGCATACAGTATCCTGATATTGATGCTCCTTTTGTTCTAAAAACTGGACTAATACACTTGTTGCCAAGATTTCATGGCCTTGCAGGTGAGGATCCATACAAACACCTCAAGGAGTTCCACATTATTTGTTCAACCATGAGGCCACAAGGTGTGCCTGAGAAGCATGTCAAATTAAAGGCATTTCCGTTCTCTCTGATGGATGCAGCCAAGGATTGGCTTTACTATCTCCCTTCAGGATCCATTGCTAGTTAGGACAACTTGAAAAGGCTTTTCCTGGAGAAATTTTTCCCAGCGTCAAGAGCTGCATCCATAAGAAAGGAAATATGTGGGATAAGGCAACTTAAAAGAGAGACCCTCTATGAATATTGGGAAAGATTCAAGAGGTTGTGTGCTAGCTGCCCCTATCACCAAATTAGTGATCAATTGTTGATACAATACTTTTATGAGGGACTGCACCCTATGAACCGAAGCATGATAGACACCGCAAGTGAAGGGGCGTTGGTTGACAAAACTCTGGTTGCAGCTCGCAACCTGATTGAGAACATGGTTGCCAACTCCCAACAATTTGCAACAAGGCAAAATTCTTGTGTTACCAGAAATGTGAGTGAAGTACAAGTTGCTGAATCTAGTAAGCTGGAACACAAACTTGATGAATTAGCATCCATGGTAAAGTAATTGGCTTCCATACAAAAGAGTGCTGCTACATCTTCACCTCCTCCACCATCCATTCCAGCCATGTTGTGTGGTATTTGCTCAGCTACAGATCACTACACTGATAGCTGCCCCACACTACAAGAGTCTGACACTCTAGAAGGTGATCCTCAGGCTTATGCTGCAAACATTTACACTAATAAATTTCCTTTTCCAAATTCGCAGCAACAACCCAATTGGGATCTATCTTCCAATACATACAACCCAGGCTGGAAGAACCATCCAAATCTAAGATGGGGAAGCAATTCTCAACAACATAACCAGCAGCAAGGCACTCAATATCAAGCACATCATGCTGGCCCAAATAGACCCCATCAATCCCAACATCAACCACAACAAGCCTAGCACCATCATCAACCATCTTCTTCATAACCAAATGCATCCCAGAAAAATAAACCATCATTGGAGGAGCTCATGAAGCAATTAACCATGAACAACATCACTTTCCAGCAGAGAACTAAGGCTAGTATCAAAACTTTGGAGAATCAAATAGGACAGTTAGCCTCTTCTCTAAAGCAATCTCAAGACCTCCCTACACAAACTGTTGTGAATCCAAAAAATGTGAGTGCAATCACCCTGAGGTCTGGGAAAGTGATGCAAGAGCCCACAATGCCCAAAGAGAATGAAGACTCAAGCTGTACGCCAACTACAGTTGGTCAAAATGGAGAGGAAATGACTCAAGAACAACCAGAACCTACTCCTACCCAACCAAAGGTAGCAAAAAATATTGAAAGGCCAATTCCTCTACTATTCCCTCAGAGAGTTATTTAGCCAAGTAAAAAGATTGAAAAGGCTGAGAAAGAGATTTTTGAGACCTTCAAGAAGGTAGAGGTGAACATACCTCTACTAGATGCAATCAAGCAAATACCCAAGTACGCCAAGTTCTTGAAAGATTTATGCACCCATAGGAGGCGTCTTAAAGGTAATGAGAAGGTAAATATGGGTAGGAATGTGTCTGCACTTTTTGAAAAACAAAGGTCCACAATGCCTGAGAAATGTAAGGACCCAGGAACGTTCACTATCCCATGCATTATTGGTAATAATAGGATTGAGAATGCTATGCTAGATTTAGGAGCATCTATAAATGCCATGCCTTTGTCCATTTTTACTTCACTGTCTCTTGGCCCTCTACAGCCTACAGGTGTGGTTATTCAGTTAGCCAATAGAAGCATAACAAACCCAGCTGGGATTGTTGAATATGTACTAGTCAGGGTGAATGATCTCATCTTCCCAGCCGACTTTTACATTTTGGACATGCAAGAGGGAGAGTCAATGAAGAGTGCTGCACTAGTCATATTGGGAAGACCGTTCTTGAAGACCGCAAGAACGAAAATTGATGTGCATGCCGGGACACTTACCATGGAGTTTGGGGACAACATTGTGCACTTCAACATACTTGATGCTATGAAGCATCCATCTGAAGAACATTTTGTCTTCCAAATTGATTTATTTGATGATTTGATAGATGAACAATTTTCTGAATTTTTAGAAACAGATTTTTCTTTTGATTTTACTGAATGTATTAATACTTCTATTTGTGAATATTGTAATAATTCTTCTATGTGTGACTCTTGTGTTTCTGACTTTTTGAATGTGAATTCTTCAAATTCTAATATTGAAGAGATTGACAAATTGATAGGGGAAGAATGTGATGTTTTGAAATCAGCAAGTACAATTGAATCTAACCCCTTTGATTTGAATGTTGCAGAGATTTCTTCTATTAAGAGTGCTAAACCACTTCCCTCTGTGGAGCAACCTCCGGCACTGGAACTTAAACCTTTACCAGAACATCTGAAATATGCCTATCTAGAGGAAAATGAGAAGCTCCCAGTGTAGAACAAGAGGAGAAACTCCTAGAAGTGATTAAGAGGCACAAGAAAGCTATAGGCTGGACCCTTGCTGATATCCCTGGAATTAGCCCCTCTCTTTGTATGCACAAAATATTATTGAAGGAGGGTGCTAAGCCAGTGAGGCAGCCTCAGAGGAGAGTGAATCCCATTATTCTAGACGTGGTGAAGAAGGAGGTCACCAAGTTATTGCAAGCTGGGATTATCTACCCTATATCAGACAACACGTGGGTCAGCCCGGTCCAAGTGGTACCAAAGAAATATGGACTCACTGTGGTGAAGAATGAAAAAGATGAGTTGATACCCACCAGAGTCCAGAATAGTTGGAGAGTCTGCATAGACTACAGAAGGCTTAACCAAGTGATGAATCCATATTTTTACTGATATTTTAGCATAATTCTAGCTCATTTCATAAGGAAAATATATGAAGAAAGTAGAAAAACTCAGAAAAAGAGAATGATTGAAAGTTCTATTTCAATTTGTAGTTATTTTCACATTTGTAGAATTTATGCTTAGTTCTTAAGAAATTTATCTTGTTTTTGAAGGAATAATCTGAGCAAAAGTCATGGAAATGGATTATCAATGGAAAGGAAGAGGAAGAATGGCAATGTTGGATTCCAAAATACAAGAATTATGGGATGCAGCCTGGGCGTGATCACTATTGTTAGCGAAAGTGATCATTCCAGAGCCTAAAGGAGAAGAAGAGCCTGTGCGTAATCACTTTTATTTACAAGAGTGAGTGTTGCCAGTGTGCGTTATCACTTTCGCCAACGAAAGTGAGCGTTCCAGAGAAGACTCCATTCCTAATGAGCTGCGCGTTGTCACTTTCACCAACGAAAGTGAGCGTTCCAGAGGCACTTGTATCAGGACAGCTTGCGCGTGGTTACTATCACTCACGAAAGTGATCACGCGCAGCCCTTTGACCTCCTGCGTTGCCACTATTATGAATAAAAGTGAATGTTCCAGAGAAGCCTTCAACTATGCAAGTTACGCGTGGTTACTCTTGTTCTTGAAAGTGAACATGCGCACTACATAAAGCTTCTGCGTGGTTACTCTTGTGAAGAAAAGTGACAACGCGCAGAACTGGGGTTTCTATATATACATGATTGAAGCGCGAAAACGGGGATCTTTTGCTCATTTTCTGTTTTGTTAGTTAGATTGTCGTTGAGAGAGAGTGGAGAGAAGATTGGGGTCGAAGCTTGAAGCTCCAAGAAGAGGGATTGGATTGGAGTTCGTGGCCATGGCTGCTCTGCATTCTTCTTCATCTTCTTCTTCTTCTTTCTCTGTTTTTGTTGCAATGTGTGCTTAATTTCTCATAGTTAGGGATTTATGGAACTCGAATTGATGTATTGATTCGACTTTATCTTCTGAACTTTAAGTTCTTAGATTAATTGAGTTGTTAATTCTGCTTTTCATGCAATCTTTGAATGGAAATTCAATTGATTAATCAAGAGGAATCTTTACCAATGGGAATTGGATTGTTTGCTCCGATCTGAATTGGCAACCAGTGTTTAGGGATTTCTTAGGGATAAGGAGACCTAATTCTGCAATCTTATAGTTCTAATTCTTAATGCAACCTGAAATTGAATCTCACCTAAGGGATTAGGAAGGTTTAGTGGATTGTTAGGGTCAATGAGTTAAGGAATTAACCTTTGGCTAGGTATATGTGAATTGATTGTCAATTATTCAATTGCTTGAATGTTCAGAGGATTTAATTGGATTAATATTGATATTCTTGTGAAATAAATTCCTAACTATCCTTCATTGCTATTTCATTTCATCACAATTTTATACTCTGTTTGTCTGCAAGTTCTTTACCTTTAATTGCCTTGGTTTAGTGTTGTTATATGATACAAATCTCTTCCCAAATTCGTATGGCTCAAATGGTTATTTTTCTGTGAAGTGGTACTTGAACCTAAATTCCCTGTGGAGACGATATTTGGATCTTAAATTTACTTATCACTTGCTGCAATGCTAGTATACTTGCTAGTGTAGATTGCTAACAACACCAAGCAACCCAGAAGGATCACTTCCCATTACCTTTCATTGATCAAATGTTGGAAAGGTTGGCTGGTAAGTCTCATTATTGTTTTCTTGATGGTTTTTCCGGTTATTTCCAAATTTGCATTGCACCTGAAGACCAAGAAAAAACCATTTTTACCTGTCCTTTTGGCACTTTTGCCTATAGGAGAATGCCCTTTGGCTTATGTAATGCCCCAGGAACATTTCAAAGATGTATGTTAAGCATTTTTTTATTTATTTAGGGGAGCATTGTATAGAAGTTTTCATGGATGAGTTTACCGTGTATGGCCCATCTTTCTCTGCATGTTTGAATAAATTGGAAAAAGTATTGAAAAGATGCATTGATACTAACCTTGTGCTGAATTTTGAAAAATACCATTTCATGGTAGTGTTAGGCCATATCATATATGAAAAGGGAATTGAAGTAGATCCTGCAAAACTTGATGTTATTACACAATTGCCTTACCCCTCTTGCATTCAAGAGGTTCGTGCTTTCCTTGGCCATGCTAGGTTCTACAGGAGATTCATTAAGAACTTCTCCAAAATAGCCATTCCCCTGTCCAAGCTTTTGCAAAAGGAGGCTGAGTTCAACTTTGATGAAAAGTGCAAAGAAGCATTTAATATGCTTAAGGAAGCCCTGACCACTACACCCATCATCCAACCTCCAGACTGGACCACACCATTTGAATTAATGTGTGATGCATCCAATTTTGCAATGGGGGCCGCATTGACACAGCGGGTTAGTAAGTTTTCGCATATCATTTATTATGCTTCTAGAACTTTGGATTCAGCACAATGTAATTATACCACAACTGAAAAAGAATTATTGGCCATAGTTTTTGCATTGGACAAGTTTAGATCATATCTGTTAGGGTCAAAAGTTATGGTTTTTACTGATCATTCTGCCTTGAAGTATTTGCTGACAGATTCTAAGCCCAGACTTATAAGATGGATGCTTTTACTTCAAGAATTTGATTTGGAGATCAAGGATAGAAGTGGAACTCAGAATTTGGTAGCCGACCACCTGAGCAGAATAGAGGGAGTTCTAGACCCTATTCCAATTTTAGATGATTTTCCTGATGAACAACTCTTGGAGTTGTATGCTTCACACGCACCCTGGTATACTGATATTGTTAACTTTCTTGCTGCAGGATTTTTTCCAACAGGTGCACCAAAGGCTAAAAAGGATAGGATAAGGAGTGATGCCAAACATTACGTTTGGGATGACCCTTATTTATGGAAATTCTGCAGTGACCAAGTCATCAAAAGATGTGTGCCTAATGAAGAAATTCCATCCATACTGCAGTTCTGTCATGCCTCAGCTGTAGGAGGTCATCAAAGGCCTCAGAGGACAGTAAGAAAGGTGCTGGATGCAGGGCTGTATTGGCCATCTATTTTTAAAGACTCATGGCAAACATATTCTACCTGTGAGAGATGTCAAAGAGTGGGAGGAGTAATTACATGGAGACAAGAGATGCCCCAACAGCCTATTCTCTATTGTGACATCTTTGATGTCTGGGGTATTGATTTTATGGGGCCATTCCCCTCCTCTTTTGGTTTTCTTTATATACACCTTGCTGTTGATTATGTCTCAAAATGGGTAGAAGCTAAAGCCACCGGAACTAATGATGCTAGAGTTGTTGCAGAGTTTGTTCGTAGCAATTTATTTTGCAGGTTTGGAATTCTTAGGGCCATCATTAGTGATCAAAGAAGTCATTTTTGCAATAGGACTATGGAAGTCTTGTTGAAGAAATATGGAGTTGTACACAAAGTTTCCACTGCCTACCACCCACAAATAAATGGGCAGGTCGAGCTCTCTAATAGAGAAATCAAGAAAATACTTGAGAGAGTAATGCAGCCCCACAGAAAGGACTGGAGTCGCAGGCTTGATGATGCCTTGTGGGCACATAGAACAGCATTCAAGACACCCTTGGGAATGTCACCATACAGGGTGGTCTATGGAAAAGCCTACCATTTGCCAGTTGAGGTGGAACACAAAGCTTATTAGGCAGTAAAGGCTTGCAACATCCATTATGATTCAGCTGGAGAGCAGAGGAAATTACAGCTGCAAGAGTTGGAGGAGCTACGTCTTGAGGCCTATGAGAACTCCAGAATTTATGAGGAAAAGACCAAACAATACCATGATAAGAAGATTTCAAGCAAAGAGTTCTATGTTGGTCAAAAGGTTCTCTTGTTTAATTCTCGTCTTAAACTCATGCCTGGAAAGCTCAAATCAAGGTGGCTTGGACCTTTCACTGTTACAAAGGTGTTTTCCCATGGTGCAGTGGAGATCATAAGTGACTCCACTAGCAAAAGTTTTATGGTGAATGGGCATCGCTTGAACCCATTCTTGCAAAACTCAGCTACCTTGGAAGAAGTTAAGGAGATTAACTTGATATCACCATGCACCAACCTCCATTCCATCCCTTGGCTCCCATAAATAATTTCATACGTCAAGCTAGTGACGTTAAAGAAGCGCTATGTAAGAGGCAACTCACAAGTTGATTAAGATTTATTTTTATTTTTACTTTTATTCTTTGTGGTTCTTTTCATCCAATAAGTATTTTTTATGATTGAGCTGTGAATTAAGATGTATTAAGCATGATTTTATTACATATTCTTCATTCTTGTTACAGTAGACAGTTTTAAATTTTGAATCTAATTCATGCAGAGACCATAGGAAGTCCCTATGCAACAAGACCTATCCAAGGTGTCCACTTCCATTTCATAGCAGTCACTTTCATGCTAAGGTAAGTGAATCCACTTCTCTGTAGTTTTCACTTTCAGCCTATAGTGATCACTTTGAAGAGGTTTTTGGGTCATGGGTCTGCGCGTCATCACTCCCAATTCATAGTGAACATGCGCAGATGACTGGAATATAGAAGGCTCTCTGTAGTTATCACTTTGGTTCCATAGTGATAACTACAGAGGCACCTCCAGGACTAAATTTGATGAGCGTAGTTACTCCCATCTCATAGTAACTACGTGCAAGCCACTTCACCAAAAGCCTTCTCTGTAGTTATCACTTTCACACCATAGTGATTACGCGTGCCACTTCACTTGCTAAATACAAATGTGCGTGTTCACTATGGTTTGAAAGTGATAACGCCAGAAACCTATATAAACTGAAAGTGTTCACTCTCTCACCTACTCTCACTAAACCTCTAAGCATTCTCACCCCCGCTTCCAATCTTTCTGCAAATTCCCTCTCCCTTTGCATTGGTTTGTGCTAAGACTCACCCAGTCATATAATTTTGCACCTCTCTCAGGCTCCTATGCAGGTAATTCTTCAAATTTCCCTTCTTTCTACATTAGGGTTCTTCATTCAATAATTTGGGGTTTTTAAATTCTAGGTTTTCGAATTGAAATTGCTTGGGAAAACATGATATTCTGGGTTTGTTTTGACAATTTTAATTTGGGGCTTTGAAAAATTGAGGTTAATAAATCCCAACTACAATGTGGAATGTAATTGTCTATTTGGAAGTGATTACAGAAGTTAATTGGTTAATTTGTTGCATACTGTATTGTTCAACCCTAGGGTAGTCACCCCAAGAGTGCTTACTTTGCATGTTTTAATTGGCAATTCGTGGACTGAAACTGATAATGCACAATTGTCATTATAGGATGATTGTCTATTTGTAGGATGCTGGAGCATTTAATTTTGTTATTTTGTCGAATTTAGAATTGTTGGACCTTAGGATAGCCACTCCTACCTGCAAAAATGCTTGAAGTTGAATATTCTACTATGTTGGTGCTTGTGTATAATGCTTAATGTTTGCTGCAACTGTTAAATTTATGGCTAAGTAAACAACCTTCTTTTGTGGCTCTGGTTAATCTGGTCCTGAATATGTCCCCATAGTGTTTCCTAGAATCTGCAAAAGTGACTATTTAATGTAAAAATTAGAATGGCATTTGGGGATATTATCATTGCTGCACTTCCACCGCACACATTCCATTGGCCCTGTGCACCTCTTTAATGTGCTGGAAATTTGCATATAATGCATCATACATCACTTTTACCTTGCTGTCCAGTTGTATTCATAGTGAAGAATTCCTTTGAACTTTAATCCAATTGCTTTGTCTTCCTGATTGCTTTTTGAATTTTGTGCATCATAACTGACCATGCATTTTGCACTTCTCTGTACTGAACCCATGCTGAAATCCAAAATGTTGTTGAGTGCAATTGTAGTTGCATCTGTCCTTTTGTTGTGATAATTTCTGAATCTCCCTAACTGCAACCATGCATTATTCTTTGTAAATGCTCTCTGCAAATCAAAATTGAACATCCTTGTTATTTATCTGCATAGTTCTTGACATTTTGCTGCCATACAGAATGGTCTGTTACCACTTGTTTGCTTCATGTGCACTTAATTTCAGTTTGCTGCATCATTGCCTATGTCCAATTTGGTTGTCTTAATGTTGTTTTGCTTGAACCATAATGTGATCACCTCGCATTGTATCCTATTCCTGATGTTCTGGTTTGCTGTCTCAGTTAGTTGAATATTATTTTGTTTGATATACATTGTTGCTGCAGAATATCTCACGCAGACTTCCCTTTCTCTGCAGAAAAAATGGTCAACACACCAAAGAAGAGCATTCCAAGGTCCAAGAGGGCCAAAACAGCTGGTGCCTCTTCCTCTGCACCTCCTCCTAACCATGACCCGAGGTTTAGGTCCTTGGAACATGAAGAATATTTTAAAACAAATATCCTGAGAAGGAAGCTGGTGCAGGACCGTAACTTTGAGATTCAAGAAGGCACATATCCCCAATTTGAGGAGGAGATTCAGAGAAGAGGATGGGACCTTTTTACAACCTGTGCTGGAAATGGGTGGAAGGAAATCACCCAAGAGTTCTTCGCCAATGCAATGAGGATTAAAAGCGACACTCTCCCTCCCAGACACAGCATGGTGAGGGGAAAACTGATCAACTTCACCCCCTCCAACATCCAAAGAGTTCTGAATATCCCAGCTGTGCATAAGTCAACTGGCCAACTGGACTTTACAACCTTCAGCATCCAAGAGGATAAGGACTACAAGCCTATCCTTGAAACTGTTTGGAAAGAAGGTGAGAATTAGGAGTTTGACTGCAAGATGCAACCCAAGAACTTGACCACCAAGCACCTCATCCCTGCAGCAAAAATCTGGAGTGTCTTCATCCTCAGTTCTTTCATGCTAGTCCTCCACTCCTCTACCTTAGCAGTGAAGCGAGCAGAGCTTATTTATGCCATTCTGACATAAGTGCCCACCATGTGGGTGAGGTAATCAGTAGTGCCATTATGGACATCTTGAGCAGAAGCAGAGATTCCATGGGTTTCCCATCCATCATCACCATGCTGTGCCAAGACGCTGGGGTAGATTTTGGGGACTACCTGCAGAAGATTAGAGCAGCCCCTCCTATTACTACTGCCATGGTGAAGGACTTCTTCAAACCCAGAAAGAATGCTGACCCAGAACTATCTTTACCAGCTGATTACAGGAGGGATACTCCAATGAGGATGAGGGAGCAGATGAAGCAGCTTGCTCTGAGGCAGGATTCCATTCATGCTGGGTAGAAGGCCCTCATGACTCTGATGGACACTATGTTGCTGAATATAGGGAAAAAGCTGGGGATGACTACCACACAGCTTTATGAAGCTCCTACTTTCAGTGCCCCTTACCTGCGAGCAGCAGTCCAGAGTGACCTTCCACCTTTTCCTCCACCTGCCCCTACCAGAGCTGAAGCCGATGACAACAGTTCCAGTACCTCCGATTACGACCTTCCAGCAGTAGCAGAAGAAGATGATGATGATGATTCTTCCTTTTCCAGCTCCGATGAAGATGCTATCTAGTCTTAGTTTTTTCTTTTTCACTGCACTCACTTTTCACTTACTTTCTGCTATTTCCCTGTATTTACTGCTAACTATCAATTCCTTGTAAATATCGTACATTTCAGTTTCCACCTTTACTGCTTTATTTTCTTATTGTTCCTCTTAATCTGAACATCTCCAACATTTTTGTTTATATATATCTATTCTATTTTTTGGCTTTATATATGCTCCCTATACATAATTCTATCTATATTTGTGCAGAAAGTGCCCTCAGTTCCATCAAGAGGAGCATGAATTTGACCCCTGAGTTGTGATTCTACTTACTATGAAAGGGGGGTGATCTCTTTACCTCTGTTTCCATTGTTCTTAGTCTAATTTTCTTGCACAGTGTTAAATGAAAATACAAAAATATTTTCCTTATCTCTCTTTTAATATAGTCTAGTTTTGTAATTCCATAGTTATATTTTGATTGCACTTCCCATTTAACTCATGATCATCCTCTGTTTTTGAATATTTTCATTTCTACCATGCTATGCATATTTTCTTGTAAGGTGAATTGTAATCACATATTGTTAAGTAATTATCACCTTTCACCATGGTAGAGAATTAAGCCTTTAAATTCCTTTCTGTGTTCAATTTACATGTATATTGGCATTCATCTTCTAGAACTTGCCCTGCTTCTTAATTGAATATGCATTGTGCAATCTTCCATCTAGCTGATTGAGGCCATCTTTGCACGCACCCACCAAACCTTCAACACCTTTACACCTAACTTCCCTTGTTTTACATTCCTTCTTTTGCCAAACTTAATCTGCAAAAACATCTTCCTTCCCTTAATAGAGGTATTTCTTTTGAGTTGCATAAAGAGTGAATGCAATAAATTAAGTTTGGGGTGCTGATTATGATTGTAGTTGCTTGAGGACAAGCAAGCTCTCAAGTTTGGGGTGGTGAGGATTTTACATGTCAATATTACATGTCAAAAAAAAAATTGCTTGAATTTGAAGAAGAGAATGATTGTCAAAGTCTAAAAAAAATGATGATGAAAGAAAAAGAAAAAGAAAAATATAGCAAGTCATCTTGATAGAAAAAGAATTCTCCACATAAGGCAAAGTAAATGAAAAATATGGTGAAAGAGTGCTTGAATATCATTCGCTGCATCATTTTATGCATTCCACTCTTAGTTATTGTACTTACTCACTTAAAGGAATTCCCTCCTCTTAAAAACCCACTTGAACTTTTGACCCTCCTTGATCAACATTTTGACCTAACTTAATACATTTGTGACCAACAAAGTCCTCTTGATAGGTGGTTCCTTGTATCTAGGCAAAGGAGATTGAGAACATGGGCAAGCATATGGTAGGGTGAGCCAAACTGCATGAACTGAGGGAAAACATTTAGCCTGAAATATGGATGAGTGAAGAGTGAAACACCATCTTTTGAGTTAGATAATTTCTTTGCATTGTGTGGATTACATGAAACCTTGCTAGATTTTTGGCTCAGTTTAGTGGGACTTTGCTTGGAATTAATTGAATTGGGCATGATTTCTTTGTTGAATGAATCCATGATTATGGAAACATTGGAAGTGTCAATTAGAGTTTAATTTTGGAATGCAAATTTTGAAAGAAAATTTTTGGATAAATCCAACCCTCTTACAATTGACTTTATTGAATTTTGATTTGCTTGAGGACAAGCAAAAGTTTAAGTTTAGGGTTGTGATGAATCCACATTTTATTGGATTTTTACTTGTTATTTTAATGTTTCTTAATAGAAAAAAGTAAAGTTAGGGTTGTAAATAACATAAAAATATCATTTTGGTCAATTTATAAAAGATTTCTTAATTTTAGGTTAATTTACATTGATTTACATAGATACAGTTTGTAATTTTGATCATTTGAATAATCGTGCAGGAGTTTCTAGACTTTTTCCATGGATTTTTAGCATTTGAGAAAGTTTGAGGTGAAAGTGATCACTTTGGAGTCCATAGTGAACACTACAGCAAGCTTGTTCTAGAAAGGTAGACCAGAGTGATCACTATGAACCCATAGTGACAACTCTAGAAAGGCCAAAAAGTACAAGATCCTGCGTGTAGCTACTATGGAACCATAGTAGACACTTTGGAGCAGCCAAAGTTATCACTCTGATGCCAAAGTGACAACTCCAGAGAGGGCAAAAACACAGGACCTGCGCGTAAACACTATAGAGCGAGAGTAATCACTTTGGGGCGTTGTGCGTTATCACTATGAAGCCAAAGTGATAACTCTAGATAGGCCAAAATCACAGACCTTGCGTGTTATCACTATAGAATGTGCGTAATCACTTTGGAACGCTGCGCGTTATCACTATGAAACCATAGTTGTCACTTTGGGCGAAAATTTCTGCACTATAAATAGAATTTGAGAAATTAGGGTACAGAGCTTTTTACATTTCCTTAGATTCTTTTGCCACTTTTGGAGCATTTTGCAGAGCTTAGGATATTTCGGTGATAGCCAAGGGTCCATTATAGGTTTTTAATTTCCAATTTTCCTTTGATTCTCATTGATTTTACATTAATGTTGCTTACGTTTCTGCATTTCTTTCTTTCATTTGTGAAGCCCATCCATATGGAGGGCTAAATTCTCTTGTAATTCCTAGTCAACTCACATGGTTTTTGAATTCTTGGGTTTAATGGCAATATTACTCTTTATTTCCTTGGATTTATTAACCCCAATCTCTGAATGAAATGAAATTTGCATGAGGGGAACATTGCTTAATGAACCCTAAATTACCCAAACAAAATTCTAATCCAAAATTGCTTAATTTTGATTAATCTTTGAGATTGCTTAATCTCAGGGATAGAGATTGGAGCCCATTAAGATGCTTAATTTTAATTGGGATGCTAAAGTTAATTTTCGCTTGTTAGATTAACTTAATTTAAGGGGAAAATAGGGGATTATTGAATCATTTGGAAGAATAGTGATGGAACTCATTGATTGACTAGGGATTACTCTTCTTAATTGATTGAATTTTACTAATTTACATTTTGCTCTTGATTAAAATCTGGAAATTGACAAACCTCCCCCCAATTTATGTGCTTTAAAATATATGTTTACACTTGTTCGATGTATGTTCTCAACCAAAAATTCCTTGGAGACAACCTAGGACAACACCTTAGTATTGCATACATTTCTTTGCACATTTGATGAGGATTAACGACAATCTTTGTGCATAACAAGTAGCAAAATCTCGCATCATCACAGTGGCCTGAGATGAGTTTTGCACGCGTTCCTTAATGACTAAGCAAAAAAGCACCCAGGTGAGACTCAAATTGGAATTTGGGCGCAAAGGCGCCAGGAGGTGAGACAGAGATAGGGAGCTATTCCTATTATTCCTGGCAGTCACTTTCAAGGTGCTTCAGTGGCTCGAGATAAGTTCTGCACGTGTTCCTTAGCGACTAACCAAAAGAGGACCCAGGCGAGACCCAAATTAGAATTTGGGCCCAAAAGCGCCAGGAGACGAGAGAGAGAGAGGGAACTCTTCCTATTAGTTCTAACAGTCACCTCTAAGGTGTTTTAGTGGCCCGAGATGAGTTTTGCACGCGTTCCTTAGCGACTAAGCAAAAGAGGACCCAGGCGAGTCCCAAATTGGAATTTTGGCCCAAAGGCGCCAAGAGGCGAGAGCTAGACACACAACTCTTCCTATTAGTCCTAGCAGTCACTCCCAAGGTGTTTCAGTGGCCCGAGATGAGTTTTTCACGCGTTCTTTAGCGACTAAGCAAAAGAGGACCCATGCAAAACCCAAATTGGAATTTGGGCCCAAAGGCGCCAAGAGGCGAGAGAGAGACAGGGAACTCTTCTTGTTAGTCCTAGCAGTCACTTCAAATGTTTTTCAGTGGCCAGAGATGAGTTTTCCATGCGTTCATTTGCGACTAAGCAAAAGAGGACCTAGGCGAGACCCAAATTGGAATTTGGGCCCAAAGGTGCCAGGAGGCAAGAGAGACACAGGAAACTCTTCCTATTACTCCTAGAAGTCACTACCAAGGTGTTTTAGTGGCCCTAGATGAGTTTTGCATGTGTTCCTTAGCGACAGAGCAAAAGAGGACCCACGCGAGACCCAAATTGGAATTTAGTCCCAAGGGCGCCAGGAGGCGAGAGAGAGACAGGGAACTCTTCCTATTGCTCCTAGCAGTCACTTTCAAGGTGTTTCAGTGGCCCGATATCAGTTTTGCACGCGTTCCTTAGCGACTAAGCAAAAGCGAAGCCAAGCGAGACCTGTTCCTAGAAGAGAGAACACTCCTTAGTCAGAGGTTTGGTCAACCGAGGGTGAGGAGGGTACCTGCAAAGGCACTCCGATTGTAAAGTAAGTGTTCGGTATTACGTAAGCAAGGTTACTATATTTAGTAAGAATGACATCAGAATGAATAATGTACTGTTTACTTCCCTTTTTATAGCCACTGTTTTGGGCTGATGGGCCTGGATAACTTAGGCCTTATTGATTACCCTCTTGATTAAGTATAATCCTCGTTATTACTTCAGATTAGTGCTAATGCATATTAATTATTTAATATACATGGTAAATGGTGACTATTCGGTACCGAGACCTGAGAACCTTAAGGAATATCTGGTTTGGAGGGTACTCGGTACCGAATACCTAAGAGGTACTCGGTACCGAGTACCCTAATAGGTACACTAGCCCTCGAAGCCTCAAAAAATTTTTAGAAATTTGAAGAGGCTTATTATCCGGATCTCGGTCTCGGTGCAATGAGCGGGAGAGACGATTTTGGCAGGAAGTTGGGGATGCTTTTAGGGTTTTGCATTTACTGTTCACCAAGATCTGACGAGTTACTCTTTTGATAACCGTTAATCTATTGATGATCTTAACGGCTGAAGTTGGGCGCGACTCTTCATTCACCCGAAACCCTTTGCTCTATAAAAGGGGAGTGTGGTCCCTGCTTGCTTCTACCTTTTGCTCTGTACCGAAGTCTTATAATTTTCTTGTGCGCCAAGCTCTTTGTCTTTTAAAACCGAGCTCTTCTTCTCAAAGTAAGCTCTTCTCAAGGTATAATTCTTTTTAGCCGAGATGGTGAATTCAATAGAATGGGAAGATTCTTTGTCGGATAGGGCTAAGTCCGTTGTTATAATTGTAGTGGATGAGGCCAAGGAGCCCATTAGGGCTGTAGGTGAATCTAATGAACCTGCCAAGTCCTCTGCTTCCGCCGAAGGGATGGTACCCATTGTCAGTCCAATTAGGGAGAGGCCGAAGTGTCCACCATGTGCAATTCCTGGATATGAATGGGTGGACGGAGAGGTGGTATCTTACTTCTCTAATTACCAGGGGAACGGCGACCTGAGGCGGTTCTTAAGGCTGAATAGGGTTTGCTTGTTTGAAAACGAGGATCCTTATCTCGTGGATGTTGAGTGCTGCCGAGGGGATGGCACGCCGAACCCTGACCTAGTATGCTTAGGCGCCGAGTTCGGTTTGGAACGGGGATTTTACGTTTATGATTGTATTTTTAAAGAGTTAGGAGTAGTTTTTCCTTTAGATGACTTTCAAATGGGGGTTTTACGTGTTTTAAACGTAGCCCCCACTCAACTTCATCCGAATGGGTAGGCAGCAATGCAAGCCTTTAGGATCCTTTGTAAATTTCATTATATAGAGCCGACCACCAACCTTTTTCTTCATTTCTTTAGTACATGTCCTTCATATAAAGCTCGGTGGATTTCCTTGTTCCGCCAGCCCGATTTTCCTCTTTTCAAACCTTATACTTCCTCCTTCAAAGGTTTTAAGACCGGGTTTTTTAAGGTCTTTATTCATCCTGAGGGGGGGAAAAATTATTTTTACGACCGAGAAGGGACTCCTTTGTTTCCTTTTCACTGGACTCGGGTACCTCGCCGATATGACGTGGTGCCTGAGGATATGCTGACAGCCGAGGAGCTATCAGCTCTTCAATATATTAAGACCCTTCCTCGGGAAATTCCTGCCCGAGGACTGATTTTGCTGCTCAAGTCCCCAAATCCTCGGATGGACTTGAATGATAGGTAATTTTCCTAAGTATATTTTTCTAGGATGTCTTGAATTGATTTGACTTTTCTTTTTTGATGCCGCTCTAATGGCACATCTCGGCTCCGGAATGGGATATCGTCAAGCTTTAAAGCAAAGGATGTCGAAGGGGATGACGATTGATCAACATCGTCATCCCGAAGTGGATCACTTGGCCGAGAGGGCCACTGCTCGGTCTCCTCCCCGAGATCACAATCAAGCTGAGGGGGATCTTCGAAAGAGAAAAAGCAAGGGCAAGGCAAAAGAGGCCGAATCGAGGCCAAAGAAGAAGCAGGCACGTGCCGAACCTGCTGCCGGACCGGGAGAGACTTCTCGGTGGGTAACCATTCCTCCCAAGGTTATGTCCGAGAAGTTTTTCGCCGAAGGGGTGAATCCTTCTCGCCTACTCCCACCTCGTCTTCTTTCAGAATCAGGGAAGAAGATAGTAAACGAACAAGATAAGGGGGCGAGGTGGGATTGGTTCTGCGAGTTCTTCTCCCGAGCCGGGATCATGGCTCGATCTTTGGCGCTTGAGCCTATGCTTGAGCTTGAAAAGGTTAAAGAAGAATTGGCCAAGTGCCAAGAGGTACAGCTGAATCTCTCTGAGACCAACAAAGCACTGGAAATCGAAGTGGGTCAGCTTAAAGAACATCTTCGTATCCGAGATACACGTGTCGAGGATATGGAGAAAAAGCTGAAGACTGCTGAGGCCGACAGGAAGGCTAAAGGTCTGGAGTTAGCTGATGCCTTGGCGCGGGAGAGGCGGACTAAGGAGCGATGTGAGGCCGAAATGAAGGATTTGGAAGTCAAAAGTAACGAACTGATTTATGCTGAGCATGAAGCAGGTTTCTATCATGCTGTTCGGCAGGCTAGACAGTTCGGGGAAATTCCTTCTGGTTTTCAATTTGATACAGCAAGGGATTTTTTCCAAGGAAAATTCCTTCGTTATGATGAGGTAGCCGAAGACCTTGAGCCAGATCTCCTTGCTCCTCGCCAAGTGGAATCGGGTGAAGCCGAGGACACTGGTGCTCCTGAAACTTCTCCTCCCGCTGACGGCCCTGAAGAGTCCCTTAATATTGTTGATTGATTTTATGTATTTGCTTTTCTTTTGTTGTATTTTTTTTTTAATATCAATAAATGATGAAGTATTCATGGGAACTCTGTGTTTGACTTTTAATTTTGTTCTGTGGTCGATCGAAATACCTTACATACTGAAAAGGAAATAAGATTTGAAGTGATTAACCGAATAGTGAGATAAAACTTGATAAATTGGAATTCATCCTTAGCCAAGATAGGTCTTGGGAAGGAATCACTTAGATAAATTAATTTCAACCTTGGCCGAGATGTGACTCGGGAGGGAATAACTTGGATAAATTAAATTCTACCTTGGCCGAGATGTGACTCGGGAGGGAATCACTTAGATAAATTAATTTCAACCTTGGCCGAGATGTGACTCGGGAGGGAATAACAGATAAATTAAATTCAACCTTGGCCGAGATGTTTCTCGGGAGGGAATAACTTGGATAAATTAAATTCAACCTTGACCGAGATGTGACTCGGGAGGGAATAACTTGGATAAATTAAATTCAACCTTGGCCGAGATGTGACTCGGGAGGGAATTGCTTAGATAAATTAATTTCAACCTTGGCCGAGATGTGACTCGGGAGGGAATAACAGTTAAATTAAATTCAACCTTGGCCGAGATGTTTCTCGGGAGGGAATAACTTGGATAAATTAAATTCAACCTTGGCCGAGATGTGACTCGGGAGGGAATAACTTTAACAGACCGAATAAGTAGTTGCCTTGAACAGACGAATTTTATTAAAGTAGTGCCACATTAAAAACCTTCTTGGGAAAACCCCTTTTCACTTTTTTATAAGGGGAGAAAACCCAAGTGAGGAAAAGAGTGCACTTGAATTTACATTTACATTCATACAATCAACTGTAGTAACGTTTGAGATGAGAAATGTTCCACGTTCTTGGAATTGGATCTCCTTCCAATGTTTCCAAGCGGTATGATCCGTTCTTCAAGTTTTCCCTTATTCCGAAGGGTCCGTCCCAATTGGTCAAGAGCTTACCATGTCTCTTATCTCGTCTACCTTCTCCAGTTGCTCGCCAAACGAGGTCGCCTTGAATGAAATGCCTAGGCCGAATGCCTGAGTTAAATTTCTTTGTCATTATTCATCTGCTTGCTTCGTTCATAATGGCTGCATGTTCCCGGATTTCTTCGATGGTATCAAGGCTGACTGTCAAAGCTTCTGAATTGTTTTCTTCATTAAATTGCTGCCTTCTAAGGGATAGCTCGCCGATTTCGACAGGTACCATGGCCTCGGCACCGTATGTTAGCCGAAATGGTGTTTCCTTAGTTGAGGATTGAGGGGTACACCGATATCCCCAAAGGATCTCAGGGAGCTTTTCGGCCCATTCACCTTTTGCTGAGCCTAGACGTCGTCTTAGTTCCCTGAGAATAACCTTGTTAGCGGCTTCGGCTTGTCCGTTAGCTTGGGGATGTTCGACTGATGCTAATCGATGCTTGATATGTAACCCTTCTAGGAACTCGTTAAAGCGTCGATCCGTAAATTGGAGGCCGTTATCGGTGACTATGGCATGGGGGATGCCGAAACGAGTGATGATATTTTTCCTTGTGAACTTCTGAACATTATTGGCCGTTATAGTTGCAAGGGGCTCGGCTTCAATCCATTTAGTGAAGTAATCAATGGCAACGATTAAGAACTTACATTGCCCCTTTGCTATGGGGAAAGGTCCGAGCAGATCCATCCCCCAAATGGCAAAGGGCCAAGGTGTGACAACCGAATGGAGGTTTTCAGCTGGTTGATGAATCAGGGGACCATGTTGTTGGCAGGGTATGCATTTCTTCACAAATTGATCTGCATCTTGGAGGAGTGTCGGCCAATAATATCCGGCCCTAATAATCTTCAGAGCTGTTGTTCGTCCGCCGGAATGTGTACTACATATTCCTTCATGAATTTCTTTGAGTACATATTCGGCCTGATCCTTGCCGAGACATTTGAGTAAAGGGGTGGAGATTCCCCTTCTATATAGTTCTTGGCCGATCATGGTGTACTTCGCAGATTGAGCTCTTATCTTTTTTGCCTTATCCGGGTCTGTAGGAAGCTCATTAGTGCTGAGATATTGGATAATATCTATTCTCCAATCGGCCGGATTGTCTATGAAAAAACATTCTTTCTTCAATATACTTGGCTCAGCTATTTCCTGCTGGATGATACTCTGAAGTTGTCCAGGCCGACGAGTGCTTGCTAGCTTAGCTAGTCGGTCGGCCTCTTCATTAGAGGATCTCGGTGTGTGCTGGACTGCTACTTCATCGAAAGTTGCGCGCAGTTTTTGGTATTCCTGGAAGTAACATAGCAGTGTATTATCCTTGATTTGATAATTCCCTGAAATTTGGGAAGTTATCACCTGAGAGTCACTGAGACAGGTTATTCTCTTAATCCCTATTTCTTGAGCCAAACGAAGTCCGGCCAGCAGTGCTTCGTATTCAGCTTGATTGTTGGAGGTCTTGAAGCCGAAACGTAGCGATTGTTCCAAGGTGACCCCATTTGGTCCTTTTAGGACGATTCCGGCTCCACTTCCATGTCGGTTTGATGGTCCATCTACGTATAAAGTCCATTGATCAGTAGTCGTCTTTTGGTCCGGATGTAGCTCATTAATGAATTCGGCCAAATTTTGATTTTTGATAGCGCCCCTTGCTTCAAAACGTATTTCAAATTGGGATAGTTCAACCGCCCATGCCATCATTCTTCCTGCCAGCTCAGGTTTTCTCAGCATTTTACCGATTGGGCAGTCGGTTCTGACGAAAATTCGGTATCCTTGAAAGTAATGTCGAAGACGCCGAGCTGTATGTACCAAGGCCAAGATTGCCTTCTCAATTATTTGATACCTGGTCTTTGCACCGAGTAGTGTACGACTGGTAAAATATAGGAGGATGGGGTCAGGAGTTTCTTGCATTAATACCGAGCTGATGGCCATTGGTGATACTGCAAGATAAACAATGATATCTTCTTGACTAATTGGTTTAGATAAGATTGGCGGTGTTGCTAGTATGGACTTGAAATGTTGGAAGGCCTTCTCGCATTCGTCGGTCCATTGGAATTTCTGTGCCCTTTTCAGTAATGTAGTGAATGGATGAGCTATTTCGGCTAATTTAGGTAGAAACCGAGATAGGGCTGCCATTCGTCCTACTAATCTTTGGACTTCTTTGGTGGAGCTCAGACTTTTCATACTTATTACGGCCTGACACTTGTCCGGATTGGCCTGGATTCCTCTTTCTGATAGCATAAAGCCAAGGAACTTCCCCCCTGAAACACCGAAGACACATTTTTCTGGGTTAAACCTGAGGTTATACCTGCGCGCTTCGACAAATACCTCGGCAAGGTGTGCTTGGTGTTCTTGTATGGTGGCAGATTTTATCACCATGTCATCAACGTGAACTTCCATACATCTGCCAATCTGTTTGCTGAAGATTTTATCCATTAAGCGTTGATATGTAGCTCCGGCGTTTTTCAAACCGAATGGCATCACCTTGTAGCAGTAATTGGCTGATTCCGTAATGAAGGCTGTTTTTTCTTCATCTGGTCGATACATCCGAATTTGGTTATATCCGGAGTATGCGTCCAGAAAGCTCAAGAATTTATTTCCTGCTGCTCCATCAACCAATTTGTCAATGTTCGGTAAAGGATAGGCATCTTTTGGGCAAGCTTTGTTTAAATCCGTGAAGTCTGTGCACATCCGCCATTTTCCATTTGCTTTCTTTACCATGACTATATTCGCTAGCCAGGTAGAATACGTCACTTCTCGGATAAAATTTGCCTTCAATAATTTGCCGGTCTGCTCTTTAATTGCCTTGGCTTTTTCTCGTCCGACTTTTCTCTTTTTTTGTGCTATCGGCCGAGAATTTTTGTATACAGATAGGTGATGGCACATAAAACTTGGATTGATGCCAGGCATGTCGGCAGCGGTCAATGCAAAGAGTTCTTTATTCTTCCACAATACTTCTTGAATGATATCTTATTCTGGAGCAGTTAAACCGATGCCGAGGTATGTGTTCTGTCCTTGAAGGACACCTAACTGTATTGATTTCTTTTCTTCATTTGGTTCTACTCGGGGGCCTTCATCAATCCTAGGATCAAGCTCTACATCTTTCATATCATTGTTGAGTTCAGGGGATACTATATTCACATCCCCCCGAGGTGTCGGTCGACAGAAGACTTGCAAAGTAACACTCTCGGGCAGTTTTCTGATCAGCATGAATAGTTACAATCCGTCCTTGGTCTGATGGAAACTTCATAGCCAGATGTGGAGTTGAAACTATGGCCTTCAGTTTGTTGAGAGAAGGGCGTCCGAGGAGTATGTTGTAGGAAGTGTTGGCTTCCACCACCAGGTAAGTGATTTTGATGCATTTCCCTTCTCGTTCAGACCCGAACAAAGTATATAAATCAATGCATCCTCGTGTTTCAACTCTCTCCCCTGCAAACCCGACCAAAGGTTCATGGTATTCTCTGAGTTCTTCTTCTGGTATGCCCATTTATTGGAAAGTTTTCCAATACAAGATGTCGGCAGAACTACCTTGATCTATAAATGTTTTCTTGACTGTACAATTATTAATATCTACACTTATGACCATAGGATCATCTTGTACGGGATCTACTCCTTGAAAATCTTGGTCTGTAAATGTGATTGGGGGGATGCGGACTCGACTACCTAAAGAGATGTGATTTACTGATCTCACATTTCTTAGGTGTCGTCTTCTAGCCGAGTTGGTGGCGCCTCCTCCTGCAAAGTCACCGGCTATTGTATTAATAATTCGGCGGGGTTGATTCTCTGGTTCGTATGGCCGCCTTTGAGGTTCTCTAGACCTGCTTCTTTGTCTTTCATGTCTGGGACCTCGATGATTATCACCTCGGGACGGAGGATGGGCCACGAAATTATGAAGATGACCGGCTTTAATTAAATCCTCAATCCGATCCTTGAGTGCTGCACATTCTTCGGTATTATGACCCCTGTTTCGGTGATATTTACATACTTTTGTCTTGTCAGCTCTGGGAGGGGTATTTGCTCTTCTTGGCATGGTCATTATTTCTGTGTTAAGTACTTGGTCTAGCACTTTTGCCCTATTGGTGTTTAGGGGAGTGTAACTTGTATACCGAGGTCCTCTATTGACCCTGTCAGTGACAAGTCCTTTTTCTTTTTCTTTATTTTTTAGGAGGTTATTTCTTTCACTTTCTCTTCGGCTGGAGCCTTGATCAGCTCTCAGCTGGCTTCGGTATTCGGCCAGTTCCTCCATCTCCATGTATTTGGTTGCCCGGACCCTGAGTTCATCTAGGTCCGCCGGAGGCTTTTTGCAGATACTATTAACAAAGGGTTGTGGAGAGGTGATGCATAGCCACAGCTGGTTCCAGGTTTCGGATGGAGAGGGCGACTTTACCAAATCTATCCATGAATGCCCTAAGAGTTTCTCCTTTTTCTTGACGAATATTCACCAATGCTATAGAGGTCAACTGATGTGGCCGACTTGTAGCAAATTGAAGCTTAAAGCGTGTGATAAGAGTTGTGAATGAGTCAACCGAAGAGGGGGGAAGTCGGGTGAACCAACTTAGCGCTGGTCCCTTGAGAGATGTCGGGAATAGTCTACACATGAGTGCATCTTCGTCAGTGTAGAGACTAACTTGCGTGGAGAAAATGTCTACATGTTCTTCGGGATCAGTCGTGCCATCATACTTCTCTAACACTAGACCTTTCCAGGCCTCGGGCAGTCTTGCCTCCATGATAGAGCTGATGAAGGGATTTCGGCCAGATCTATCTGATTCAGATACTGAGGGTGGAGCTTTAGTTTTTGTAGCTTGCAGAGCAGAGGAATCTCCTTGTTCTTGAGAAATCGGAGCTGTATGAGTTGGTATGTACCATCTGATCTCACTTCTCCCCTTGTGGCTCTTTCTGGCGCCTTTGGACCCAAGTTCCAGTTTTGGTCTCTTTCGCTCCCATTTTGCTTACCGGCAAAGGAAGACGTGTGAAACTCGTCTCAGGTCACTGAAAATCCTTGAATATCAATCCAAGGACTCAAAGGAAAGCTTTCTCACCACCTTCTCTATTTCTGGCACTCTTTGGAGCTTTGGACCCAAGTTACAGTTTTGGTCTCTTTTGGTCCTCTTTTGCTTACCGGCAAAGGAAGATGTGGGAAACTCATCTCAGGCAACTTAAACTCTTTGAATATCACTCCTAGGACTCAAAGGAAGGCTTTCTCACCACCTTCTCCACTTCTGGCACTTTCTGGCGCCTTTGGACCCAAGTTCTAGTTTTGGTCTCTTTTGGTCCTCTTTTGCTTACGGGCAAAGAAGGACGTGCGAAACACATCTCAGGCAACTGAAACGCTTTGAATATCATTCCTAGGACTCAAAGGAAGGCTTTCTCACCACATTCTCCCCTAGTGGCTCTTTCTGGCGCCTTTGGACCCAAGTTCTAGTTTTGGTCCCTTTAGGTCACATTTTGCTTACTTGCAAAAGAGGACGTGCGAAACTCGTCTCAGGCCGCTGAAACTCCTTAAGTATCACTTCTAGGACTCAAAGGATGACTTGTTCACCACCTTCTCCCCTTCTGGCACTTTCTGGCGCCTTTGGACCCAAGTTCTAGTTTTGGTCCCTTTAGGTCACATTTTGCTTACTTGCAAAAGAGGATGTGCGAAACTCGTCTTAGGCCGCTGAAACTCCTTAAGTATCACTTCTAGGACTCAAAGGATGACTTCTTCACCACCTTCTCCCCTTCTGGCACTTTCTGGCGCCTCTGGACCCAAGTTCCAGTTTTGGTCTCTTTTGGCCCCCTTTTGCTTACCGGCAAAGGAAGACGTGCGAAACTCTTCTCAGGTCACTGAAACTCTTTGAATATCTCTCCAAGGATTGAACGGAAGGCTTTCTCCCCACCTTCTCCCCTTTTGGCACTTTCTGGTGCCTTTGGACCCAAGTTCCAGTTTTGGTCTCTTTTGGTCCCCTTTTGCTTACCGGCAAAGAAAGATGTGCAAAACTCATCTCAGGCAACTGAAACTTCTTGAATATCACTCCTAGGACTCAAAGGAAGGCTTTCTCACCTCATTCTCCCCTTCTGGCACTGTCTGGTGCATCTGGACCCAAGTTCCAGTTTTGGTCTCTTTCGCTCCCATCTTGCTTACCAGCAAAGGAAGATGTGCGAAACTCGTCTCAGGTCACTGAAACTCCTTGAATATCACTCCAAGGACTGAACGTAAGGCTTTCTCACCACATTCTCCCCTTGTGCCTCTTTCTGGCGCCTTTGGACCCAAGTTCCAGTTTTGGTCTCTCTCGCTCCCATTTTGCTTACCGGCAAAGGAAGACGTGCGAAACTCGTCTCAGGTCACTGAAAATCCTTGAATATCACTCCAAGGACTCAAAGGAAAGCTTTCTCACCACCTTCTCTATTTCTGGCACTCTTTTGAGCTTTGGACCCAAGTTCCAGTTTTTGTCTCTTTTGGTCCTCTTTTCCTTACCGGCAAAGGAAGATGTGGGAAACTCATCTCAGGCAACTTAAACTCTTCGAAAATCACTCCTAGGACTCAAAGGAAGGCTTTCTCACCGCCTTCTCGACTTCTGGCACATTCTGGCGCCTTTGGACCCAATTTCTAATTTTGGTCTCTTTTGGTCCTCTTTTGCTTACGGGCAAAGAAGGACGTGCGAAACACATCTCAGGCAACTGAAACTCTTTGAATATCATTCCTAGGACTCAAAGGAAGGCTTTCTCACCACATTCTCCCCTAGTGGCTCTTTCTGGCGCGTTTGGACCCAAGTTCTAGTTTTGGTCCCTTTAGGTCAGATTTTGCTTACTTGCAAAAGAGGACGTGCGAAACTCGTCTCAGGCCGCTGAAACTCCTTAAGTATCACTTCTATGACTCAAAGGATGACTTGTTCACCACCTTCTCCCCTTCTGGCACTTTCTGGCGCCTCTGGACCCAAGTTCCAGTTTTGGTCTCTTTTGGTCCCCTTTTGCTTACCAACAAAGGAAGACGTGCGAAACTCGTCTCAGGTCACTGAAACTCTTTGAATATCTCTCCAAGGATTGAACGGAAGGCTTTCTCCCCACCTTCTCCCCTTCTGGCACTTTCTGGTTCCTTTGGACCCAAGTTCCAGTTTTAGTCTCTTTTGGTCCCCTTTTGCTTACCGGCAAAGGAAGACATGCGAAACTCGTCTCAGGTCACCGAAACTCGATCAATATTACTCCAAGGACTTAACGGAAGGCCTTCTCCCACCTTCTCCCCTTCTGGCACTTTCTGGTTCCTTTGGACCCAAGTTCTAGTTTTGGTCTCTTTTAGTCCCATTTTGCTTACCGGCAAAGGAAGATGTACAAAACTCGTCTCAGGCAACTGAAACTCCTTGAGTATCAGTCCTAGGACTCAAAGGAAGGCTTTCTCACCTCATTCTCCCCTTCTGGCACTGTCTGGTGCATCTGGACCCAAGTTCCAATTTTGGTCTCTTTCGCTCCCATCTTGCTTACCAGCAAAGGAAGATGTGCGAAACTCGTCTCAGGTCACTGAAACTCCTTGAATATCACTCCAAGGACTGAACGTAAGGCTTTCTCACCACATTCTCCCCTTGTGGCTCTTTCTGGCGCCTTTGGACCCAAGTTCCAGTTTTGGTCTCTTTTGCTCCCATTTTGCTTACCGGCAAAGGAAGACGTGCGAAACTCGTCTCAGGTCACTGAAAATCCTTAAATATCACTCCAAGGACTCAAAGGAAAGGTTTCTCACCACCTTCTCTATTTCTGGCACTCTTTGGAGCTTTGGACCCAAGTTCCAGTTTTGGTCACTTTTGGTCCTCTTTTGCTTACCGGCAAAGGAAGATGTGGGAAACTCATATCAGGCAACTTAAACTCTTTGAATATCACTCCTAGGACTCAAAGGAAGGCTTTCTCACCACCTTCTCCACTTCTGGCACTTTCTGGCGCCTTTGGACCCAAGTTCTAGTTTTGGTCTCTTTTGGTCCTCTTTTGCTTACGGGCAAAGAAGGACAGGCGAAACACATCTCTGGCAACTGAAACTCTTTGAATATCATTCCTAGGACTCAAAGCAGGGCTTTCTCACCACATTCTCCCCTAGTGGCTCTTTCTGGCGCCTTTGGACCCAAGTTCTAGTTTTGGTCCCTTTAGGTCACATTTTGCTTACTTGCAAAAGAGGACGTGCGAAACTCGTCTCAGGCCGCTGAAACTCCTTAAGTATCACTTCTAGGACTCAAAGGATGACTTGTTCACCACCTTCTCCCCTTCTGGCACTTTCTGGCGCCTTTGGACCCAAGTTCTAGTTTTGGTCCCTTTAGGTCACATTTTGCTTACTTGCAAAAGAGGACGTGCGAAACTCGTCTCAGGCCGCTGAAACTCCTTAAGTATCACTTCTAGGACTCAAAGGATGACTTCTTCACCACCTTCTCCCCTTCTGGCACTTTCTGGCGCCTCTGGACCCAAGTTCCAATTTTGGTCTCTTTCGCTCCCATCTTGCTTACCAGCAAAGGAAGATGTGCGAAACTCGTCTCAGGTCACTGAAACTCCTTGAATATCACTCCAAGGACTGAACGTAAGGCTTTCTCACCACATTCTCCCCTTGTGGCTCTTTCTGGCGCCTTTGGACCCAAGTTCCAGTTTTGGTCTCTTTCGCTCCCATTTTGCTTACCGGCAAAGGAAGACGTGCGAAACTCGTCTCAGGCCGCTGAAACTCCTTAAGTATCACTTCTAGGACTCAAAGGATGACTTCTTCACCACCTTCTCCCCTTCTGGCACTTTCTGGCGCCTCTGGACCCAAGTTCCAGTTTTTGTCTCTTTTGGTCCTCTTTTCCTTACCGGCAAAGGAAGATGTGGGAAACTCATCTCAGGCAACTTAAACTCTTCGAAAATCACTCCTAGGACTCAAAGGAAGGCTTTCTCACCGCCTTCTCGACTTCTGGCACATTCTGGCGCCTTTGGACCCAATTTCTAATTTTGGTCTCTTTTGGTCCTCTTTTGCTTACGGGCAAAGAAGAACGTGCGAAACACATCTCTGGCAACTAAAACTCTTTGAATATCATTCCTAGGACTCAAAGCAGGGTTTCTCACCACATTCTCCCCTAGTGGCTCTTTCTGGCGCCTTTGGACCCTAGTTCTAGTTTTGGTCCCTTTAGGTCACATTTTGCTTACTTGCAAAAGAGGACGTACGAAACTCGTCTCAGGCCGCTGAAACTCCTTAAGTATCACTTCTAGGACTCAAAGGATGACTTGTTCACCACCTTCTCCCCTTCTGGCACTTTCTGGCGCCTTTGGACCCTAGTTCTAGTTTTGGTCCCTTTAGGTCACATTTTGCTTACTTACAAAAGAGGACGTGCGAAACTTGTCTCAGGCCGCTGAAACTCCTTAAGTATCACTTCTAGGACTCAAAGGATGACTTCTTCACCACCTTCTCCCCTTCTGGCACTTTCTGGCGCCTCTGGACCCAAGTTCCAGTTTTGGTCTCTTTTGGCCCCCTTTTGCTTACCGGCAAAGGAAGACGTGCGAAACTCTTCTCAGGTCACTGAAACTCTTTGAATATCTCTCCAAGGATTGAACGGAAGGCTTTCTCCCCACCTTCTCCCCTTCTGGCACTTTCTGGTGCCTTTGGACCCAAGTTCCAGTTTTGGTCTCTTTTGGTCCCCTTTTGCTTACCGGCGAAGGAAGACATGCGAAACTCGTCTCAGGTCACCGAAACTCCCTCAATATTACTCTAAGGACTGAACGGAAGGCCTTCTCCCACCTTCTCCCCTTCTGGCACTTTCTGGTGCCTTTGGACCCAAGTTCTAGTTTTGGTCTCTTTTAGTCCAATTTTGCTTACCGGCAAAGGAAGATGTGCAAAACTCGTCTCAGGCAACTGAAACTCCTTGAGTATCAGTCCTAGGACTCAAAGGAAGGCTTTCTCACCTCATTCTCCCCTTCTGGCACTGTCTGGTGCATCTGGACCCAAGTTCCAATTTTGGTCTCTTTCGCTCCCATCTTGCTTACCAGCAAAGGAAGATGTGCGAAACTCGTCTCAGGTCACTGAAACTCCTTGAATATCACTCCAAGGACTGAACGTAAGGCTTTCTCACCACATTCTCCCCTTGTGGCTCTTTCTGGCGCCTTTGGACCCAAGTTCCAGTTTTGGTCTCTTTCGCTCCCATTTTGCTTACCGGCAAAGGAAGACGTGCGAAACTCGTCTCAGGTCACTGAAAATCCTTGAATATCACTCCAAGGACTCAAAGGAAAGCTTTCTCACCACCTTCTCTATTTCTGGCACTCTTTGGAGCTTTGGACCCAAGTTCCAGTTTTGGTCTCTTTTGGTCCTCTTTTGCTTACCGGCAAAGGAAGATGTGGGAAACTCATCTCAGGCAACTTAAACTCTTTGAATGTCACTCCTAGGACTCAAAGGAAGGCTTTCTCACCACCTTTTCCACTTCTGGCACTTTCTGGCGCCTTTGGACCCAACTTCTAGTTTTGGTCTTTTTTCGTCCTCTTTTGCTTATGGGCAAAGAAGGACGTGCGAAACACATCTCAGGCAACTGAAACTCTTTGAATATCATTCCTAGGACTCAAAGCAGGGCTTTCTCACCACATTCTCCCCTAGTGGCTCTTTCTGGCGCCTTTGGACCCAAGTTCTAGTTTTGGTCCCTTTAGGTCACATTTTGCTTACTTGCAAAAGAAGACGTGCGAAACTCGTCTCAGGCCGCTGAAACTCCTTAAGTATCACTTCTAGGACTCAAAGGATGACTTGTTCACCACCTTCTCCCCTTCTGGCACTTTCTGGCGCCTTTGGACCCAAGTTCTAGTTTTGGTCCCTTTAGGTCACATTTTGCTTACTTGCAAAAGAGGACGTGCAAAACTCGTCTCAGGCCGCTGAAACTCCTTAAGTATCACTTCTAGGACTCAAAGGATGACTTCTTCACCACCTTCTCCCCTTCTGGCACTTTCTGGCGCCTCTGGACCCAAGTTCTAGTTTTGGTCCCTTTTGGTCCCCTTTTGCTTACCGGCAAAGAAGGACGTGCGAAACACATCTCAGGCAACTAAAACTCTTTGAATATCATTCCTAGGACTCAAAGGAAGGCTTTCTCACCACATTCTCCCCTAGTGGCTCTTTCTGGCGCCTTTGGACCCAAGTTCTAGTTTTGGTCCCTTTAGGTCACATTTTGCTTACTTGCAAAAGAGGACGTACGAAACTCGTCTCAGGCCGCTGAAACTCCTTAAGTATCACTTCTAGGACTCAAAGGATGACTTGTTCACCACCTTCTCCCCTTCTGGCACTTTCTGGCGCCTTTGGACCCAAGTTCTAGTTTTGGTCCCTTTAGGTCACATTTTGCTTACTTGCAAAAGAAGACGTGCGAAACTCGTCTCAGGCCGCTGAAACTCCTTAAGTATCACTTCTAGGACTCAAAGGATGACTTCTTCACCACCTTCTCCCCTTCTGGCACTTTCTGGCGCCTCTGGACCCAAGTTCCAGTTTTGGTCTCTTTTGGTCCCCTTTTGCTTACCGGCAAAGGACGACGTGCGAAACTCGTCTCAGGTCACTGAAACTCTTTGAATATCTCTCCAAGGATTGAACGGAAGGCTTTCTCCCCACCTTCTCCCCTTCTGGCACTTACTGGCAAAGAAAGACGTGCGAAACTCATCTCAGGTTACTGAAAATCCTTCAATATCACTCTAACGACTCAAAGGAAAGCTTCCTCACCACCTTCTTTCTTTCTGGCACTCTATCGCGCTCTGGACCCAAGTTCAAGTTTTGGTCTCTTTTTGTCCTCTTTTGCTTACCGGCAAAGGAAGATGTGCGAAACTCTCTCAGGAAACTGAAACTCTTTGAATACCACTCCTACGACTCAAAGGAAGGCTTTCTCACCTCATTCTCCCCTTCTGGCACTGTCTGGTGCATCTGGACCCAAGTTCCAGTTTTGGTCTCAGGCAACTGAAACTCCTTGAATATCACTCGAAGGACTGAACGTAAGGCTTTCTCACCACATTCTCCCCTTGTGGCTCTTTCTGGCACCTTTGGACCCAAGTTCCAGTTTTGGTCTCTTTCGCTCCCATTTTGCTTACCGGCAAAGGAAGACGTGCGAAACTCGTCTTAGGTCACTGAAAATCCTTGAATATCACTCCAAGGACTCAAAGGAAAGCTTTCTCACCACCTTCTCTATTTCTGGCACTCTTTGGAGCTTTGGACCCAAGTTCCAGTTTTGGTCTCTTTCGCTCCCATTTTGCTTACCAGCAAAGGAAGACGTGCGAAACTCATCTCAGGTTACTGAAAATCCTACAATATCACTCCAACGACTCAAAGGAAAGCTTCCTCACCACCTTCTCTCTTTCTGGCACTCTATCGCGCTCTGGACCCAAGTTCAAGTTTTGGTCTCTTTTTGTCCTCTTTTGCTTACCGGCAAAGGAAGATGTGCGAAACTCCTCTCAGGAAACTGAAACTCTTTGAATACCACCCCTACGACTCAAAGGAAGGCTTTCTCACCTCATTCTCCCCTTCTGGCACTGTCTGGTGCATCTGGACCCAAGTTCCAGTTTTGGTCTCTTTCGGTCCCATCTTGCTTTCACTGAAACTGCTTGAATATCACTACAAGGACTGAAAGGAAGGATTTCTCACAACCTTCTCTCCTTTTGGCACTTTCTGGTGCCTCTGGACCCAAGTTCTAGTTTTGATCACTTTTGGGCCCCTTTTGCTTACCGGCAAAGAAGGATATGCGAAACTCATCTCAGGCAATTGAAACTCTTTGAATATCACTCCTAGGACTAAAAGGAAGGCTTTCTCACCATCTTCTCCTCCTCTGGCACCTTCTGGCGCCTTTGGACCCAAGTTCCAGTTTTGGTCTCTTTCGCTACCATTTTGCTTACCAACAAAGGAAGACGTGCGAAACTCGTCTCCGGTCACTGAAACTCCATCAATATTACTCCAAGAACTGAACGGAAGGCTTTCTCCCACCTTCTCCCCTTCTGGCACTTTCTGGTGCCTTTGGACCCAAGTTCTAGTTTTGGTTTCTTTTAGCCCCCTTTTGCTTACCGGCAAAGGAAGATGTGCAAAACTCGTCTCAGGCCACTGAAACTCCTTGAATATCACTCCTAGGACTCAAAGGAAGGCTTTCCCACCACCTTCTCCCCTTCTGGCACTTTCTGGTGCCTTTGGACCCAAGTTCCAGTTTTGGTCTGTTTTGCTCCCCTTTTACTTACCAGCAAAGGAAGACGTGCGAAATTCATCTCAAGTTACTGAAAATCCTTGAATATCACTCCAAGGACTCAAAGGAAAGCTTTCTCACCACTCTCTTTCTGGCACTCTTTGTCGCTTTGGACCCAAGTTCTAGTTTTGGTCTCTTTTGGTCCTCTTTTGCTTACCGGCAAAGGAAGATGTGCGAAACTCATCTCAGGTAACTGAAACTCTTTGAATATCACTCCTAGGACTCAAAGGAAGGCTTTCTCACCTCATTCTCCCCTTCTGGCACTGTCTGGTGCATCTGGACCCAAGTTCCAGTTTTGGTCTCTTTCGCTCCCATCTTGCTTCCACTGAAACTGCTTAAATATCACTACAAGGACTAAAAGGAAGGATTTCTCACAACCTTCTCCCCTTATGGAACTTTCTGGTGGCTCTGGACCCAAGTTCTAGTTTTGATCACTTTTGGGCCCCTTTTGCTTACCGGCAAAGGAGGACATGCGAAACTCATCTCAGGCAACTGAAACTCTTTGAATATCACTCCTAGGACTCAAAGGAAGGCTTTCTCACCATCTTCTCCCCCTCTGGCACTTTCTGGCGCCTTTGGACCCTAGTTCTAGTTTTGGTCTCTTTTGGTCCCCTTTTGCTTGCCGGCAAAGGAAAACGTGCGAAACTTATCTAAATCACTGAAACTCCTTGAATATCACTCCAAGCACTGAACGAAAGGCTTTATCACCACCTTCTCCCTTTCTAGCTCTTTCTGGCGCCTCTGGACCCAAGTCTAGTTTTGGTCTCTTTTGGTCCTCTTCTGCTTACGGGCAAAGAAAGACGTGCGAAACTCGTCTCAGGCCACTGAAACTCCTTGAATATCACTCCTAGGACTCAAAGGAAGGCTATCCCACCACCTTTTCCCCTTGTAGCACTTTCTGGTGCCTCTAAAGCTAAGTTCCAGTTTTGGTCTCTTTTGGTCCCCTTTTGCTTACCGGCAAAGGAAGACGTGCGAAACTCATCTCAGGCAACTGAAACACCTTGAATATCACTCCTAGGACTCAAAGGAAGGCTTTCTCACCACATTCTCCCCTTCTGGCAATGTCTGGTGCCTCTGGACCCAAGTTCTAGTTTTGGTTTCTTTTGCTCCCCTTTTGCTTACCGGCAAAGGAAGACGTGAGAAACTCGTCACAGGCCACTGAAACTCCTTAACTATCACTCCTAGGACTCAAAGGAAGGCTTTATCACGACCTTCTCCCGTTCTGGCACTTTCTGGTGCCTTTGGACCCAAGTTCTAGTTTTGGTCTCTTTTGCTCCCCTTTTGCTTACCGGCAAAGGAAAACGTGAGAAGCTCGTCACAGGCCACTGAAACTCCTTAACTATCACTCCTAGGACTCAAAGGAAGTATCACCACCTTCTCCCGTCAAAGGAAGTATCATTTGCCGGTAAGCAAAAGGGGACCAAAACAGACCAAAATCGGAACTTAGGTCCAAAGACGCCAAAAAGTGCCAAAAGGGGAAATGGTGGAGAGAAAGTCTTCCTTTGAGTCCTTGGACTAATATTTAAGGAGTTTCAGTGGCCTGAGACGAGTGTCACACGTCTTTCTTTGTTGGTAAGCAAAAAGGGACCAAAAGAGGCCAAAACTGGATCTTAGGTCCAAAGGCGCCAAAAAGTGCCAGAAGGGAAGAAGGTGGTGAGCAAGACTTCCTTTGAGGCCTTAAAGTGATATTCAAGGAGTTTCAGTGGCCTGAGACGAGTTTCGCACGTCTTCCTTTTTCGGTAAGCAAAAGGGGACCAAAATAGACCAAAATTGGAACTTGAGTCCAAAGGCGCCAGAAAGTGCCAGAGGGGGAGAAGCTGGTGCGAAAGCCTCCTTTTGAGTCCTAGGAGTGATATTCAAGGAGTGTCAGTGGCCTGAGACGGGTTTCACATGTCTTCCTTTGTCGGTAAGCAAAAGGGGACCAAAAGAGACCAAAAGTTGAACTTGGGTCCAAAGGCTACAGAAAGTACCAGAAGGGGAGAAGGTGGTGAGAAAGCCTTACTTTGAGTCCTAGGAGTGATATTCAAGGATTTTCAATGGCCTGAGACAAGTTTCGCACATCTTTCTTTGTGGGTAAGCAAAAAAGGACCAAACAGACCAACTTGGGTTCAAAGGTGCCAGAATGTGCCAAAAGCGGAGAAGGAGGTGAGAAAGCCTTCCTTTGAGTCCTTCGTGTGATATTCAAGGAGTTTCAGTGGCCTGAGACGAGTTTCGCACGTCTTCCTTTGTCGGTAAGCAAAAAGGGACCAAAACAGACCAAAATTGGAACTTGGGTCCAAAGGCGCCAGAAAGTCCCAGAAGGAGAGAAGGTGGTGAGAAAGCCTTCCTTTAAGTCCTAGTAGTGATATTCAAGGAGTTTTAGTGGCTTGAGACGAGTTTCGCACGTCTTCCTTTGCAGGTAAGCAAAAAAGGACCAAAAGAGACCAAAATTGCAACTTGGGTCCAAAAGCGCCAGAAAGTACCAGAAGAGGAGAAAGTGGTGACAAAGCCTTCCTTGGAATCCTTAGAGTGATATTCAAGGAGTTTCAGTGGCCTGTGACGAGTTTCTCACGTTTTCCTTTGTCGGTAAGCAAAACAGGACCAAAAGAGACCAAAAGTTGAACTTGGGTTCAAACGCACCAGAAAGTTCCAGAAAGTGTGGTAAGAAAGCTTTCCTTTGACTCCTAGGAGGGATATTCAAGGAGTGTCAGTGGCCTGAGACGATTTTCGCACGTCTTCCTTAGCTTGTAAACAAAAGGGGACCACAAGGGACCAAAGCTGGAACTTGGGTCCAAAGGCTGGAAGTACCAGAAGGGGAGAAGGTGGTGAGAAAGCCTTACTTTGAGTCCTAGGTGTGATATTCAAGGATTTTCAGTGGCCTGAGACAAGTTTCGCACGTCTTCCTTTGTCGGTAAGCAAAACGGGACCAAAAGAGTCAAAAATAGGAACTAGGGTCCAAATGCACCAGAAATTGCAAGAAGGGGAGAAGGTGGCGTGAAAGCCTTCCTTTGAATCCTTGGAGTGATATTCAAGGAGTTTCAATGGCTTAAGACGAGTTTCGCACGTCTTCCTTTGCCGGTGTCAAAAAGGGGACCAAAACAGACAAAAACAGGAACTTGGGTCCAAAGGCTACAGAAAGTACCAGAAGGGGAGAAGGTGGTGAGAAAGCCTTACTTTGAGTCCTATGAGTGATATTCAAGGATTTTCAGTGGCCTGAGACAAGTTTCGCACATCTTCCTTTGTGGGTATACGAAAAAGGACCAAACAGACCAACTTGGGTTCAAAGGTGCCAGAATGTACCAGAAGCAGAGAAGGTGGTGAGAAAGCCTTCCTTTGAGTCCTTCGAGTGGTATTCAAGGAGTTTCAGTGGCCTGAGACGAGTTTCGCACGTCTTCCTTTGCCGGTATGAAAAAGGGGACCAAAAGAGACCAAAACTGGAACTTGGGTCCAAAGGCTACATAAAGTACCAGAAGGGGAGAAGGTGGTGAGAAAGCCTTACTTTGAGTCCTAGGAGTGATATTCAAGGATTTTCAGTGGCCTGAGACAAGTTTCGCACATCTTCCTTTGCGAGTAAGCAAAAGAGGACCAAACAGACCAACTTGGGTTCAAAGGTGCCAGAATGTGCCAGAAGTGAAGAAGGTGGTGAGAAAGCCTACCTTTGAGTCCTAAGAGTGACCTTCAAGGAGTTTCAGTGGCCTAAGACAAGTTTTTCATGTCTTTGTTTGACGGTAAGCAAAAGGGGACCAAAAGAGACCAAAACAGGAACTTGGGTCCAAAGGCGCCAGAAAGTGCAAGAAGGGGAGAAGGTGGCGGGAAAGCCTTCCTTTGAATCCTTGGAGTGATATTCAAGGACTTTCAGTGGCCTGAGACGAGTTTCGCACGTCTTCCTTTGTCGGTAAGCAAAACGGGACCAAAAGAGACAAAAACAGGAACTTGGGTCCAAATGCGCCAGAAATTGCAAGAAGGGGAGAAGGTGGTGGGAAAGCCTTCCTTTGAATCCTTGGAGTGATGTTCAAGGAGTTTCAGTGGCTTGAGACGAGTTTCGCATGTCTTCCTTTGCCGGTGTGAAAAAGGGGACCAAAACAGACCAAAACTAGAACTTAGGTCCAATGGACCCAGAAAGTGCTAGAAGGGGACAAGGTGGTGAGAAAGCCTTCCTTTGAGTCCTTGAAGTGTTATTGAAGGAGTTTCAGTGGCCTGAGTCGAGTTTCGCACGTCTTCCTTTGCCGATATGAAAAAGGGGACCAAAAGAGACCAAAACTAGAACTTGGGTCCAAAGGCTTCATAAAGTACCAGAAGGGGAGAAGGTGGTGAGAAAGCCTTACTTTGAGTCCTAGGAGTGATATTCAAGGATTTTCAGTGGCCTGAGACAAGTTTCGCACATCTTCCTTTGCGGGTAAGCAAAAAAGGACCAAACAGACCAACTTGGGTTCAAAGGCGCCAGAATGTGCTAGAAGGGGAGAAGGTGGTGAGAAAGCCTTCCTTTGAGTTCTAGGAGTGATATTCAACGAGTTTCAGTCGCCTGAGACGAGTTTCACACGTCTTCCTTTGCTGGTAAGTAAAAGGGGACCAAAATAGACCAAAATCGGAACTTGGGTCCAAAGACGCCAGAAAGTGCCAAAAGGGGAAAAGGTAGAGAGAAAGCCTTCCTTTGAGTCCTTGGAGTGATATTCAAGGAGTTTCAGTAGCCTGAGACGAGTTTCGCACGTCTTCCTTTGTCGGTAAGCCAAAGGGGACCAAAAGAGACCAAAACTAGAACTTGGGTCCAAAGGCGCCAAAAATTCTCAGAAGGGGAGAATGATGTGTTCCCAAATGGGATAGGATCTTTGAGGGCTGGACCTTGCTCGAAATTGTTCACGTGAAGAAGAAAGGAGAAATAGTGGCAAACAACACCAAACAAACACAAACGAAATTGTGGAGAAAAAAAAATGAAAACGAAATTGGAAAGAAAGAAAAAAAAAACCCAGAAAGGCAACTCAATCAAGATTAAATGATTTAGGGTTAATGAGATTTGGGAAAACGAAATCAGCAAAGAATAAAAATGAAAATTAAGGGAAATTAAAGGAATTCCATGGCATCACACACAAAGGAATTCAATTAACAACTTACCTTAGAAAAATACAAGAAACAGCCCTTGAATCACTCAAGGAATAGAGAATCACTCTCTAGGTTCTCAAGCTTCACACTTAGAGAAAAAGGAATTTTTTTTATTCACTCCAAAACCTAGCCTGATTTGATTTACCCATCATAAGTAGGTTGGCCCACATTGCCATGTCACCTAATTTTCTAAATTAAAAATTTAACTTGTGCAAATTTAAATAAACTCTTAAATCCTTGCTAAAATCTGGTCAGCATAAGACCAATATGATAATTAAAATAAAATGATACAAGTAGCCTCCAAATGTGCAAAGCTAGGACTTGAGAACCCATGACCTTCAACTCCTAACTCTCCTTTAACATTGCGTTCTTGACCACTTGAGCCCTCCTCTTGTTCTTGTCAATGCAAACAAAACAAATTGTCTTGTTATTCTTCTAAGCATGTATATGACACAAACTTGGGCTGTACTTGTAAAGGTGGTTCCTTCTCTCCAAAATGCTTGACCATGAGTTGATGCAACACCTCCTTTGCTTTTCTTGCTCTTGCCCTTGTCATCGAACCTCCAATGCCTTCAAGAGCCTTTGAATCATTGTCATGCTCCTCCAAATTGCCTAGATCGTTAGATCCCTCCAATATATGGTCTCCATCAAAAGGGGACCAAAAGAGACCAAAACTGGAATTTGGGTCCAAAGGCGCCAGAAAGTGCAAGAAGGGGAGAAGGTGGCAGGAAAGCCTTCCTTCGAATCCTTGTTGTGATATTCAAAGAGTTTCAGTGGTCTGAGACGAGTTTCGCACGTCTTCCTTTGTCGGTAAGCAAAAGGGGACCAAAACAGACCAAAATTGGAACTTGGGTCCAAAGGCGCCAGAAAGTCCCAGAAGGAGAGAAGGTGGTGAGAAAGCCTTCCTTTGAGTCCTAGGAGTGATATTCAAGGAGTTTCAGTGGTCTGAGACGAGTTTTGCACGTCTTCCTTTGTCGGTAAGCAAAAGGGGACCAAAAGAGACAAAAACAGGAACTTGGGTCCAAAGCTGCCAGAAAGTCCCAGAAGGGGAGAAGGTTGTGAAAAAGCCTTCCTTTGAGTCCTTGGAGTGATATTCAAGGAGTTTCAGCGGCCTGAGACGAGTTTCGCACGTCTTCCTTTTTCGGTAAACAAATGGGACCAAAAGAGACCAAAACTGGAACTTAGGTCCAAAGGCGCCAAAAAGTACCAGCAGGGGAGAAGGTGGTGAGAAAGACTTCCTTTGAGTCGTTGGAGTGATATTGAGAGAGATTCAGTGGCCTAAGACGAGTTTCACACGTTTTCCTTTGCCAGTATGAAAAAGGGGACCAAAAGATACCAAAACTAGAATTTAGGTCCAAAGGCTCAAAAAGTGAAGAAGGGGTGAAAGTGGTGAGAAACCCTTCCTTCGATTCCTAGGAGGGATATCCAAGTAGTTTCAGTGGCCAGAGACGAGTTTGGAACATATTCAAACCGGTAAGCAAAAAAGGACCAAAACAGACCAACTTGGGTTCAAAGGCGCCAGAATGTGCCAGAAGGGAAGGAGGTGGTGAGAAAGCCTTCCTTTGAGTCCTAGGAGTGATATTCAAGGAGTTTCAGTGGCCTGAGACAAGTTTCGCACGTCTTCCTTTGTTGGTATGAAAAGGGACAAAAATAGACCAAAACTAGAACTTGGGTCCAATGGAGCCAGAAAGTGCCAGAAATGGAGGAGGTGGTGAGAAAGCCTTCTTTTGAGTCCTATGAGTGATATTCAAGGAGTTTCAGTGGCTTGATACAAGTTTCGCACGTCTTCCTTTGCCGGTTAGCAAAAGGGGACCAAAAGAGACCAGATCAAGAACTTGGGTCCAAAGGCTCCAGAAAGTGCCAAAAGGCGTGAAGGTGGTGAGAAAGCCTTCCTTTCATTCCTAGGAGGGATATTCAAGGAGTTTCAGTGGCCTGAGACGAGTTTCGAACGTGTTCCTTTGCCGGTGTGAAAAAGGGGACCAAAAGAGACCAAAAGTGGAACTCTGGTCCAAAGGCGCCAGAATGTGCCAGAAGGGGGGAGAAGGTGATGAGAAAGCCTTCCTTTGAGTACTAGGAGGGATATTCAAGGAGTTTCACTGGCCTGAGACGAGTTTCGCACGTCTTCCTTTGTCGTTAAGCAAAAGGGGACTAAAAGTGACCAAAATTGGAACTTGGGTCCAAAGGCTCCAAAAAGTGCCAGAAGGGGAGAAGGTGGAGAGAAAGCCTTCCTTTGAGTCCTTGGAGGGATATTCAAGGAGTTTTAGTGGCCTGAGACAAGTTTCGCACGTCTTCCTTTGCCCGTAAGCAAAAGGGGACCAAAAGAGGCCAAAACTGGAACTTGGGTCCAAAGGCGCCAGAAAGTGCCAGAAGGGGAGAAGGTGGCGAGAAAGGCTTCCTTTGAGTCCTAGGAGTGATATTCAAGTAGTTTCAGTGCCCGGAGATGAGTTTCGCACGTCTACCTTTGCCGGTAAGCAAAAGGGGACCAAAAGAGACAAAAATAGGAACTTGGGTCCAAAGCTGCCAGAAAGTCCCAGAAGGGGAGAAGGTTGTGAAAAAGCCTTCCTTTGAGTCCTTGGAGTGATATTCAAGGAGTTTCAGCGGCCTGAGACGAGTTTCGCACGTCTTCCTTTTTCGGTAAACAAATGGGACCAAAAGAGACCAAAACTGGAACTTAGGTCCAAAGGCGCCAAAAAGTACCAGCAGGGGAGAAGGTGGTGAGAAAGACTTCCTTTGAGTCGTTGGAGTGATATTGAGAGAGATTCAGTGGCCTAAGACGAGTTTCACATGTTTTCCTTTGCCAGTATGAAAAAGGGGACCAAAAGATACCAAAACTAGAATTTAGGTCCAAAGGCTCAAAAAGTGAAGAAGGGGTGAAAGTGGTGAGAAACCCATCCTTCGATTCCTAGGAGGGATATTCAAGTAGTTTCAGTGGCCAGAGAGGAGTTTGGAACATATTCAAACTGGTAAGCAAAAAAGGACCAAAACAGACCAACTTGGGTTCAAAGGCGCCAGAATGTGCCAGAAGGGAAGGAGGTGGTGAGAAAGCCTTCCTTTGAGTCCTAGGAGTGATATTCAAGGAGTTTCAGTGGCCTGAGACAAGTTTCGCACGTCTTCCTTTGTTGGTATGAAAAGGGACAAAAATAGACCAAAACTAGAACTTGGGTCCAATGGAGCCAGAAAGTGCCAGAAATGGAGGAGGTGGTGAGAAAGCCTTCTTTTGAGTCCTATGAGTGATATTCAAGGAGTTTCAGTGGCTTGATACAAGTTTCGCACGTCTTCCTTTGCCGGTTAGCAAAAGGGGACCAAAAGAGACCAGATCAAGAACTTGGGTCCAAAGGCTCCAGAAAGTGCCAAAAGGCGTGAAGGTGGTGAGAAAGCCTTCCTTTCATTCCTAGGAGGGATATTCAAGGAGTTTCAGTGGCCTGAGACGAGTTTCGAACGTGTTCCTTTGCCGGTGTGAAAAAGGGGACCAAAAGAGACCAAAAGTGGAACTCTGGTCCAAAGGCGCCAGAATGTGCCAGAAGGGGGGAGAAGGTGATGAGAAAGCCTTCCTTTGAGTACTAGGAGGGATATTCAAGGAGTTTCACTGGCCTGAGACGAGTTTCGCACGTCTTCCTTTGTCGTTAAGCAAAAGGGGACTAAAAGTGACCAAAATTGGAACTTGGGTCCAAAGGCTCCAAAAAGTGCCAGAAGGGGAGAAGGTGGAGAGAAAGCCTTCCTTTGAGTCCTTGGAGGGATATTCAAGGAGTTTTAGTGGCCTGAGACAAGTTTCGCACGTCTTCCTTTGCCCGTAAGCAAAAGGGGACCAAAAGAGGCCAAAACTGGAACTTGGGTCCAAAGGCGCCAGAAAGTGCCAGAAGGGGAGAAGGTGGCGAGAAAGGCTTCCTTTGAGTCCTAGGAGTGATATTCAAGTAGTTTCAGTGCCTGGAGATGAGTTTCGCACGTCTACCTTTGCCGGTAAGCAAAAGGGGACCAAAAGAGACAAAAATAGGAACTTGGGTCCAAAGCTGCCAGAAAGTCCCAGAAGGGGAGAAGGTTGTGAAAAAGCCTTCCTTTGAGTCCTTGGAGTGATATTCAAGGAGTTTCAGCGGCCTGAGACGAGTTTCGCACGTCTTCCTTTTTCGGTAAACAAATGGGACCAAAAGAGACCAAAACTGGAACTTAGGTCCAAAGGCGCCAAAAAGTACCAGCAGGGGAGAAGGTGGTGAGAAAGACTTCCTTTGAGTCGTTGGAGTGATATTGAGAGAGATTCAGTGGCCTAAGACGAGTTTCACATGTTTTCCTTTGCCAGTATGAAAAAGGGGACCAAAAGATACCAAAACTAGAATTTAGGTCCAAAGGCTCAAAAAGTGAAGAAGGGGTGAAAGTGGTGAGAAACCCATCCTTCGATTCCTAGGAGGGATATTCAAGTAGTTTCAGTGGCCAGAGAGGAGTTTGGAACATATTCAAACTGGTAAGCAAAAAAGGACCAAAACAGACCAACTTGGGTTCAAAGGCGCCAGAATGTGCCAGAAGGGAAGGAGGTGGTGAGAAAGCCTTCCTTTGAGTCCTAGGAGTGATATTCAAGGAGTTTCAGTGGCCTGAGATCAGTTTCGCACTGTATTCCTTTGCCCGTAAGCTAAAGGGGACCGAAAGAGACCAAAACTGAAACTTGGGTCCAAAGGCGCCCAGAAAGTGCCAGAAAGGGGGAGAAGGTGATGAGAAAGCCTTCCTTTGAGTACTAGGAGGGTGTCAAGGAGTTTCAGTGGCCTGAGACGAGTTTCGCACGTATTCCTTTGTCGTTATGCAAAAGGGGACCAAAAGTGACCAAAATTGGAACTTGGGTCCAAAGGCTCCAAAAAGTGCCCGAAGGGAAGAAGGTGGTGAGAAAGCGTTCCTTTGAGTCCTAGGAGGGATATTCAAGGAGTTTTAGTGGCCTGAGACGAGTTTCAAACGTTTTCCTTTGCAAGTATGAAAAAGGGGACCAAAACAGACCAAAACTAGAACTTCGGTCCAATGGAGCCAAAAAGTGCCAGAAGGGGAGAAGGTGGTGAGAAAGGCTTCCTTTGAGTCCTAGGAGTGATATTCAAGGAGTGTCAGTGGCCTGAGAGGAGTTTCCCACATCTTTTTTTGCCGGTAAGCAAAAGCGGACCAAAGGAGGCCAAAACTAGAACTTGGGTCCAAAGGCGCTAGAAAGTGCCAGAAGGGGAGAAGGTGGTATAAAAGCCTTCCTTCTAGTCCTAGGGGTGATATTCAAGGAGTTTCAGTCGCCTGAGACAAGTTTCGCACGTCTTCCTTTGCCGGTAAGCAAAAGGGGACCAAAACAGACGAAAATCGGAACATGCGTCCAAAGGCGCCAGAAAGTGCCAAATGGGGAAAAGGTGGAGACAAAGCCTTCCTTTGAGTCCTTGGAGTGATATTCAAGGTGTTTCAGTGGCCTGAGACTAGTTTTGTACGTCTTCCTTTGTTGGTAAGCAAAAGGAGACCAAAACATGAACTTGGGTCCAAAGGCGCCAGAAAATGGCAGAAAGGGAAAAGGTGGAGAGAAAGCCTTCCTTTGAGTCCTTGGAGGGATATTCAAGGAGTTTTAGCGGCCTGAGACAAGTTTCACATGTCTTCCTTTGCCCGTAAGCAAAAGGGGACTAAAAGAGGCCAAAATTCGAACTTGGGTCCAAAGGCGCCAGAAAGTGCCAGAAGGGGAGAAGGTGGCGAGAAAGGCTTCCTTTGAGTCCTAGGAGTGATATTCAAGTAGTTTCAGTGCCTGGAGATGAGTTTCGCACGTCTTCCTTTGCCCGTAAGCAAAAGGGGACCAAAAGAGGCCAAAACTGGAACTTGGGTCCCAAGGCGCCAGAAAGTGCCAAATGGGGAAAAGGTGGAGACAAAGCCTTCCTTTGAGTCCTTGGAGTGATATTCAAGGTGTTTCAGTGGCCTGAGACCAGTTTTGTACGTCTTCCTTTGTTGGTAAGCAAAAGGAGACCAAAACATGAACTTGGGTCCAAAGGCGCCAGAAAATGGCAGAAGGGGAAAAGGTGGAGAGAAAGCCTTCCTTTGAGTCCTTGGAGGGATATTCAAGGAGTTTTAGTGGCCTGAGACAAGTTTCGCACGTCTTCCTTTGCCCGTAAGCAAAAGGGGACCAAAAGAGGCCAAAACTGGAACTTGGGTCCAAAGGCGCCAGAAAGTGCCAGAAGCGGAGAAGGTGGCGAGAAAGGCTTCCTTTGAGTCCTAGGAGTGATATTCAAGTAGTTTCAGTGCCTGGAGATGTGTTTCGCACGTCTACCTTTGCCGGTAAGCAAAAGGGGACCAAAAGAGGCCAAAATTGGAACTTGGGTCCAAAGATGCCAGAAAGTGCCAAAAGGAGAAAAGGTGGAGAGAAAGCCTTCCTTTGAGTCCTTAGAGTGATATTCAAGGAGTTTTAGTGGCCTGAGATCAGTTTCGAACTGTATTCCTTTGCCGGTAAGCTAAAGGGGACCGAAAGAGACCAAAACTGAAACTTGGGTCCAAAGGCGCCCAGAAAGTGCCAGAAGGGTGGAGAAGGTGATGAGAAAGCCTTCCTTTGTGTACTAGGATGGATATTCAAGGAGTTTCAATGGCCTGAGACGAGTTTCGCACGTCTTCCTTTGTCGTTAAGCAAAAGGGGACCAAGAGTGACCAAAATTGGAACTTGGGTCCAAAGGCTCCAAAAAGTGCCAGAAGGGGAGAAGGTGGTGAGAAAGCCTTCCTTTGAGTCCTAGGAGGGATATTTAAGGAGTTTCAGTGGCCTGAGACGAGTTTCAAACGTTTTCCTTTGCGAGTATGAAAAAGGGGACCAAAACAGACCAAAACTAGAACTTCGGTCCAATGGAGCCAAAAAGTGCCAGAAGGGGAGGAGGTGGTGAGAAAGCCTTCCTTTGAGTCCTAGGAGTGATATTCAAAGAGTGTCAGTGGCCTGAGACGAGTTTCTCACATCTTTTTTTTCCGGTAAGCAAAAGGGGACCAAAAGAGGCCAAAACTGGAACTTGGGTCCAAAGGCGCTAGAAAGTGCCAGAAAGGGAGAAGGTGGAAAGAAAGCCTTCCATCTAGTCCTAGGAGTGATATTCAAGGAGTTTCAGTCGCCGGAGACGAGTTTCGCACGTCTTCCTTTGCCGATAAGCAAAAGGGGACCAAAACAGACGAAAATCGGAACATGCGTCCAAAGGCGCCAGAAAGTGCCAAATGGGGAAAAGGTGGAGAGAAGGCCTTCCTTTGAGTCCTTAGAGTGATATTCAAGGAGTTTTAGTGGCCTGAGATCAGTTTCGCACTGTATTCCTTTGCCGGTAAGCTAAAGGGGACCGAAAGAGACCAAAACTGAAACTTGGGTCCAAAGGCGCCCAGAAAGTGCCAGAAGGGTGGAGAAGGTGATGAGAAAGCCTTCCTTTGTGTACTAGGATGGATATTCAAGGAGTTTCAATGGCCTGAGACGAGTTTCGCACGTCTTCCTTTGTCGTTAAGCAAAAGGGGACCAAGAGTGACCAAAATTGGAACTTGGGTCCAAAGGCTCCAAAAAGTGCCAGAAGGGGAGAAGGTGGTGAGAAAGCCTTCCTTTGAGTCCTAGGAGGGATATTTAAGGAGTTTCAGTGGCCTGAGACGAGTTTCAAACGTTTTCCTTTGCCAGTATGAAAAAGGGGACCAAAACAGACCGAAACTAGAACTTCGGTCCAATGGAGCCAAAAAGTGCCAGAAGAGGAGGAGGTGGTGAGAAAGCCTTCCTTTGAGTCCTAGGAGTGATATTTAAGGAGTGTCAGTGGCCTGAGACGAGTTTCTCACATCTTTTTTTTCCGGTAAGCAAAAGGGGACCAAAAGAGGCCAAAACTGGAACTTGGGTCCAAAGGCCCTAGAAAGTGCCAGAAAGGGAGAAGGTGGAAAGAAAGCCTTCCTTCTAGTCCTAGGAGTGATATTCAAGGAGTTTCAGTCGCCTGAGACGAGTTTTGCACGTCTTCCTTTGCCGGTAAGCAAAAGGGGACCAAAACAGACGAAAATCGGATTATGCATCCAAAGGCGCCAGAAAGTGCCAAATGGGGAAAAGGTGGAGAGAAGGCCTTCCTTTGAGTCCTTAGAGTGATATGCAAGGAGTTTTAGTGGCCTGAGATCAGTTTCGCACTGTATTCCTTTGCCGGTAAGCTAAAGGGGACCGAAAGAGACCAAAACTGAAACTTGGGTCCAAAGGCGCCCAGAAAGTGCCAGAAGGGTGGAGAAGGTGATGAGAAAGCCTTCCTTTGTGAACTAGGAGGGATATTCAAGGAGTTTCAGTGGCCTGAGACGAGTTTCGCACGTCTTCCTTTGTCGTTAAGCAAAAGTGGACCAAGAGTGACCAAAATTGGAACTTGGGTCCAAAGGCTCCAAAAAGTGCCAGAAGGGGAGAAGGTGGTGAGAAAGCCTTCCTTTGAGTCCTAGGAGGGATATTCAAGGAGTTTCAGTGGCCTGAGACGAGTTTCAAACGTTTTCCTTTGCCAGTATGAAAAATGGGACCAAAACAGACCAAAACTAGAACTTCGGTCCAATGGAGCCAAAAAGTGCCAGAAGGTGAGGAGGTGGTGAGAAAGCCTTCCTTTGAGTCCTAGGAGTGATATTCAAGGAGTGTCAGTGGCCTGAGACGAGTTTCCCACATCTTTTTTTTCCGGTAAGCAAAAGGGGACCAAAAGAGGCAAAATCTGGAACTTGGGTCCAAAGGCCCTAGAAAGTTCCAAAAGGGGAGAAGGTGGCGAGAAAGGCTTCCTTTGAGCCCTAGGAGTGATATTCAAGTAGTTTCAAAGCCTGGAGATGAGTTTCGCACGTCTACCTTTGCCGGTAAGCAAAAGGGGACCAAAAGAGACCAAAATCGGAACTTGGGTCCAAAGATGCCAGAGAGTGCCAAAAGGAGAAAAGGTGGAGAGAAAGCCTTCCTTTGAGTCCTTAGAGTGATATTCAAGGGGTTTTAGTGGCCTGAGATCAGTTTCGCACTGTATTCCTTTGCCGGTATGCTAAAGGAGACCGAAAGAGACCAAAACTGAAACTTGGGTCGAAAGGCTCCCAGAAAGTGCCAGAAGGGGGGAGAAGGTGACGAGAAAGCCTTCCTTTGTGTACTAGGAGGGATATTCAAGGAGTTTCAGTGGCCTGAGACGAGTTTCGCACGTCTTCCTTTGTCGTTAAGCAAAAGGGGACCAAGAGTGACCAAAATTGGAACTTGGGTCCAAAGGCTCCAAAAAGTGCCAGAAGGGGAGAAGGTGGTGAGAAAGCCTTCCTTTGAGTCCTAGGAGGGATATTCAAGGAGTTTCAGTGGCCTGAGACGAGTTTCAAACGTTTTCTTTTGCTAGTATGAAAAAGGGGACCAAAACAGACCAAAACTAGAACTTCAGTCCAATGGAGCCAAAAAGTCCCAGAAGGGGAGGAGGTGGTGTGAAAGCCTTCCTTTGAGTCCTAGGAGTGAAATTCAAGGAGTGTCAGTGGCCTGAGACGAGTTTCCCACATCTTTTTTTGCCGGTAAGCAAAAGGGGACCAAAAGAGGCCAAAACTGGAACTTGGGTCCAAAGGCGCTAGAAAGTGCCAGAAGTGGAGAAAGTGGTAAGAAAGCCTTCCTTCTAGTCCTAGGAGTGATATTCAAGGAGTTTTAGTCGCCTGAGACGAGTTTCGCACGTCTTCCTTTGCTGGTAACCAAAATGGGACCAAAACACACGAAAATCGGAACATGGGTCCAAAGGCGCCAGAAAGTGCCAAATGGGGAAAAGGTGGAGACAAAGCCTTCCTTTGAGTCCTTGGAGTGATATTCAAGGTGTTTCAGTGGCCTGAGACGAGTTTTGTACGTCTTCCTTTGTTGGTAAGCAAAAGGAGACCAAAAGAGACCAAAACATGAACTTGGGTCCAAAGGCGCCAGAAAATGGCAGAAGGGGAAAAGGTGGAGAGAAAGCCTTCCTTTGAGTCCTTGGAGGGATATTCAAGGAGTTTTAGTGGCCTGAGACAAGTTTCGCACGTCTTCCTTTGCCTGTAAGCAAAAGGGGACCAAAAGAGGCCAAAACTGGAACTTGGGTCCAAAGGCGCCAGAAAGTGCCAGAAGGGGAGAAGGTGGCGAGAAAGGCTTCCTTTGAGCCCTAGGAGTGATATTCAAGTAGTTTCAGTGCCTGGAGATGAGTTTCGCACATCTACCTTTGCCGGTAAGCAAAAGGGGACCAAAAGAGACCAAAATCGGAACTTGGGTCCAAAGATGCCAGAGAGTGCCAAAAGGAGAAAAGGTGGAGAGAAAGCCTTCCTTTGAGTCCTTAGAGTGATATTCAAGGGGTTTTAGTGGCCTGAGATCAGTTTCGCACTGTATTCCTTTGCCGGTATGCTAAAGGGGACCGAAAGAGACCAAAACTGAAACTTGGGTCCAAAGGCGCCCAAAAAGTGCCCAAAGGGGGGAGAAGGTGATGAGAAAGCCTTCCTTTGAGTACTAGGAGGGATATTCAAGGAGTTTCAGTGGCCTGAGACGAGTTTCGCACGTCCTCCTTTGTCGTTAAGCAAAAGGGGACCAAGAGTGACCAAAATTGGAACTTGGGTCCAAAGGCTCCAAAAAGTGCCAGAACGGAGAAGGTGGTGAGAAAGCCTTCCTTTGAGTCCTAGGAGGGATATTCAAGGAGTTTCAGTGGCCTGAGACGAGTTTCAAACATTTTCCTTTGCCAGTATGAAAAAGGGGACCAAAGCAGACCAAAACTAGAACTTCGGTCCAATGGATCCAAAAAGTGCCAGAAGGCGAGGAGGTGGTGAGAAAGCCTTCCTTTGAGTCCTAGGAGTGATATTCAAGGAGTGTCAGTGGCCTGAGACGAGTTTCCCACATCTTTTTTTTTCTGGTAGGCAAAAGGGGACGAAAAGAGCCCAAAATTGGAACTTGGGTGCAAAGGCGCTAGAAAGTGCCAGAAGGGGAGAAGGTGGTAAGAAAGCCTTCCTTCTAGTCCTAGGAGTGATACTCAAGGAGTTTCAGTGGCCTGAGACGAGTTTTGTACGTCTTCCTTTGTTGGTAAGCAAAAAGGAGACAAAAAGAGACCAAAACATGAACTTGGGTCCAAAGGCGCCAGAAAATGGCAGAAGGGGAAAAGGTGGAGAGAAAGCCTTCCTTTGAGTCCTTAGAGTGATATTCAAGGAGTTTTAGTGGCCTGAGATCAGTTTCGAACTGTATTCCTTTGCCGGTAAGCTAAAGGGGACCGAAAGAGACCAAAACTGAAACTTGGGTCCAAAGGCGCCCAGAAAGTGCCAGAAGGGTGGAGAAGGTGATGAGAAAGCCTTCCTTTGTGTACTAGGAGGGATATTCAAGGAGTTTCAGTGGCCTGAGACGAGTTTCGCACGTCTTCCTTTGTCGTTAAGCAAAAGGGGACCAAGAGTGACCAAAATTGGAACTTGGGTCCAAAGGCTCCAGAAAGTGCCAGAAGGGGAGAAGGTGGTGAGAAAGCCTTCCTTTGAGTCCTAGGAGGGATATTCAAGGAGTTTCAGTGGCCTGAGACGAGTTTCAAACGTTTTCCTTTGCCAATATGAAAAAGGGGACCAAAACAGACCAAAACTAGAACTTCGGTCCAATGGAGCCAAAAAGTGCCAGAAGGGGAGGAGGTGGTGAGAAAGCCTTCCTTTGAGTCCTAGGAGTGATATTCAAGGAGTGTCAGTGGCCTGAGACGAGTTTCCCACATCTTTTTTTTCTGGTAAGCAAAAGGGGACGAAAAGAGCCCAAAATTGGAACTTGGGTGCAAAGGCGCCAGAAAGTGCCAAATGGGGAAAAGGTGGAGACAAAGCCTTCCTTTGAGTCCTTGGAGTGATATTCAAGGTGTTTCAGTGGCCTGAGACGAGTTTTGTATGTCTTCCTTTGTTGGTAAGCAAAAGGAGACCAAAAGAGACTAAAACATGAACTTGGGTCTAAAGGCTCCAGAAAATGGCAGAAGGGGAAAAGGTGGAGAGAAAGACTTCCTTTGAGTCCTTGGAGGGGTATTCAAGGAGTTTTAGTGGCCTGAGACAAGTTTCGCACGTCTTCCTTTGCCCGTAAGCAAAAGGGGACCAAAAGAGGCCAAAACTGGAACTTGGGTCCAAAGGCGCTAGAAGGGGAGAAGGTGGCGAGAAAGGCTTCCTTTGAGTCCTAGGAGTGATATTCAAGTAGTTTCAGTGCCTGGAGATGAGTTTCGCACGTCTACCTTTGCCGGTAAGCAAAAGGGGACCAAAAGAGACCAAAATCGGAACTTGGGTCCAAAGATGCCAGAAAGTGCCAAAAGGAGAAAAGGTGGAGAGAAAGCCTTCCTTTGAGTCCTTAGAGTGATATTCAAGGAGTTTTAGTGGCCTGAGATCAGTTTCGTACTGTATTCCTTTGCCGGTAAGCTAAAGGGGACCGAAAGAGACCAAAACTGAAACTTGGGTCCAAAGGCGCCCAGAAAGTGCCAGAAGGGGGGATAAGGTGATGAGAAAGCCTTCCTTTGAGTACTAGGAGGGATATTCAAGGAGTTTCAATGGCCTGAGACGGGTTTCGCACGTCCTCCTTTGTCGTTAAGCAAAAGGGGACCAAGAGTGACCAAAATTGGAACTTGGGTCCAAAGGCTCCAAAAAGTGCCAGAAGGGGAGAAGGTGGTGAGAAAGCCTTCCTTTGAGTCCTAGGAGGGATATTCAAGGAGTTTCAGTGGCCTGAGACGAGTTTCAAACGTTTTCCTTTGCCAGTATGAAAAAGGGGACCAAAGCAGACCAAAACTAGAACTTCGGTCCAATGAAGCCAAAAAGTGCCAGAAGGGGAGGAGGTGGTGAGAAAGCCTTCCTTTGAGTTCTAGGAGTGATATTCAAGGAGTGTCAGTGGCCTGAGACGAGTTTCCCACATCTTTTTTTGCTGGTAAGCAAAAGGGGACCAAAAGAGGCCAAAACTGGAACTTGGATGCAAAGGCGCTAGAAAGTGCCAGAAGGGGAGAAGGTTGTAAGAAAGCCTTCCTTCTAGTCTGAGGATGGTATGCCGAGCTAAGCTTTATTTTTGTTCCAAGAGATTGATGAAGACTCTGCCAGAATCTTGAAGTAAAACGAGGTTCTCTGTCCGACACGATACTCTCGGGTACTCCATGGAGTCGTACAATCTCCTTGATATAAATTTGAGTTAGTCGTTCCAGGGAATGCTTCATGTTTGCAGGCAGGAAGTGGGCTGATTTGGTGAGACGGTCAACTATGACCCAAATAGCATCGTTCCCGTTTCTGGTTCTTGGAAATCCAGAAACAAAATCCATAGCAATGTCGCTCCATTTCCACTCCCGAATACTCAATGGTTGGAGTTGTCCCGCTGGTTTCTGATGCTCCACCTTTACTTTTTGGCAAGTTAGGCACGAGGCAACATATTCCGCTACTGCTCTCTTCATCCCAGGCCACCAGAAACTCTTCTTCAAATCTTGATACATCTTCGTGGATCCAAGATGAATACTCAGAGCGCTTTTGTGAGCTTCCTCCAAGATCATTCTTCTTAAATCTTCCTTGGCAGGAAGATAAATCCGCTCCTTGTACCTAATCAATCCCTCCTCATCTTGGTAAATATGGGATTCTTTTCCTTTCTTCTTTGCTTCGAGCCTTTCTAGTAGATACTTGTCATCTCCTTGAGCTGATCTTAATTGTTCCAAGAATTCATTAGTGATCTTCAGATTTCCCAATATTATGCTAGAAGGAGTAAATTGAGTTGCCAAGTTCAAGTCCTTAAACGATTCTAGCATTTCCAGCTCTTTGATCATCAAGGTTGACACATGCAGTGACTTACGACTTAGAGCGTCCGCTACAACGTTTGCTTTTCCAGGGTGATATCGCAACTCGAAGTCGTAATCCTTGAGAAACTCCATCCATCTCCTCTGGCGCATGTTCAGCTTTTTCTGGTCAAACAGGTACTTCAGACTCTTATGGTCGCTGAATACCTCAAATTTTGCTCCATACAAGTAATGTCGCCATATCTTGAGTGCAAAAACTACGGCCGCTAACTCAAGGTCATGGGTTGGGTAGTTCTTCTCGTGTGATCTTAGTTGTCGAGAGGCATATGCCACAACCTTCTTATTTTGCATCAACACGCATCCAAGTCCTTGGTACGAAGCATCACAGTATACATCAAACCTTTGTTATGGATCAGGAAGTATTAAGATAGGTGCAGAGGTTAAACGAGTCTTTAATTCTTGAAAACTATCTTCACACTTGCTGTCCCATTGAAAAGGTTGATCCTTGCGAGTTAGTCGAGTCATAGGTGTAGCTATCTTGGAAAATCCTTCGATGAAACGCCGATAGTATCCAGCAAGTCCTAAGAAACTTTTGATTTACATCGACTTAGGTGGTTCCCACTTCAATACGGCTTCTACTTTCGATGGATCTACCACAATTCCTTCCCTTGAAATTACATGTCCCAAAAATTGAACTTCTTTTAACCAGAATTCGCACTTAGAAAGTTTCGCATAGAGTCGCTTTTCACGTAGTATTTCAAGAACAATCTTCAGATGTTCTGAGTGCTCTTCGGGAGTGCGAGAATAGACCAGAATATCATCGATAAAAACCACCACAAATTGGTCCAAGAAAGGATGAAAAACCCGATTCATATAGTCCATGAACACCGCAGGCACGTTCGTCACTCCAAAAGGCATCACTTGATACTCGTAGTGTCCATACCGAGTCCTGAAAGCTGTCTTTGGAATGTCTTCTTCTTTAACTCGAATTTGATGATAACCTAACCTCAAGTCTATTTTGGAGAACATTGCGGCTCCTTTCAATTGATCCATGAGGTCATCGATTCGTGGCAGCGGGTACCTGTTTTTGATGGTGACCTTATTCAGTTGGCGATAATCAATGCATAATCTCATGCTTCCATCCTTTTTCTTTACAAGTAAGACTGGGGCTCCCCAGGGTGAGACACTAGGTCTGACCAGTTGTTTGGCGAGTAACTCTTCCAGTTGATTCTTGACTACGATAGTTCGCAGTGCCATTCTGTAAGGCGCAATAGATATGGGGCCAGTGCCAGGCATTAAATCTATGGAAAACTCGGTTTCCCTAATTGGGGGTAAGCCAGGAATATCATTAGGAAATACTTTAGGAAATTCACAAACCACTGGGATATTTTCTAACTTCTCTTCTCCCTTGGCTTCAACAGTGGCCAAAATAATATAGGCTTGAGCTTGCTCTACTAAGACGTCTACCTGGTTTTCAGCACGAGACTCTGGATGACTCAATTCCGTATGTTTAGGAAGGTCAAAAACTAAGGTCTTCTCTTGGCAATCTAAAAGGACATGATTGGCAGAGAGCCAATCCATTCCCAGGATAATATCCAGGTCGGTAAGAGGCAAGCATATCAAATTAACAAGAAAGCTCTTGCCCTCTATTTGAATTGGACAATGTAAGCAAACATGGTATGCGGTTACGGGATTATTAGTGGGGGTAGAAACAACAATATTACATTTCATGACAAGAACAGGTAATTTCAATCGCCTCACACAAGATTCAGAGATAAAGGAATGTGTGGCGCCTGAATCAAACAACACATTAAGGGATGTCCCATTTAGAATGCATGTACCTTGGATTAGGTTTTCAGACTGAGCAGCTTCAGCACCACTCATTGTAAATACTCTCCCTCTTGTATTAGGTCTTCCTACCGATGTTCGTGATACGTTAACGGGGTTTCCTACTGATTGCTGGAATTCCTTTGGCCTTGACTGGGGTTTCCTCGGTTCGTTCCCACAGAGATAGTGTCATTGCCGCGGGTAGATTGTCTACAAAAGCGACCAAGATGGCCCGTTCTTTGACATTTAGGACAAGGGTTAGGATGCTGACGGCATTGAGATTTGAAATGAGGACCTCCACAGTTAAAGCACATCAAGGGTGGTTGATTTACGCTTCCACTGCTTGACCTCTGGCTTTTTACAGGTTCGCTCCAATAACTCCTTGTGGGCGCAAAATACGGCTTATGTTTTTCTTGAACTTCTTTACCCCTTGACCCGAAACTATGAGCAGGGCGATGAGGACCAAATTGCTTCCATAGAGTTGGCGAGCTTTGGTGTCATTCTCATATATTCGACATCTGTCCACCAAGGTTGGGAAATGTTGGACTTGTTGACAGCTAATAGCTTTGTTTGATATCGGAGTCGAAGTCCGCTTTCAAACTTAGAACATCTAGACCGATCATCAGCTTGAGCAAAATATGGGCAGTATTTTGACAGTTTGTCAAACTTAGCTGCATATTCTCCTACACTCATCTGTCCTTGAGTCAGAGTTAAAAACTCTTGTTCCCTCCTCCTACGGATGTCTTCCGGAAAATACTTTTCCAGGAACCGGCGGCGGAAGATGGTCCACTCCACCATGATTCCTTCAGTCTCTAGTTGTTGGCGAGCAATCCGCCACCAATATTCAGCCTCTCCCACTAGCATACAGGCTGCATAAGTTACCTTTTCCTCCTCGGTGCAAACCATTGCCTCATATATTTTCTCCAATTCTTCTATCCAAAGTTGAGCACCATCAGGGTTAAATCCGCCTCGGAACTGCGAGGGTTTATTCTTACGGAATTCAGACAATCCACGGTTCAGAACTGGTTTATTCTGTCTTTCTAAGATATCTACTACTCTCCCCAATAGGGTTTCCATGACATCATCCCTAACTCTCCTAGCCATAACTTTCTGAAATACAAATAAGCACATCAATTCTCAAAAGTCAATCAGTCACAGCAAAGTAACAAGCACACTAACACACAAACCATAAGGGTTTCCAAACAATTCAGAGATTCACACAGAAGTTGGGCGGTTAGGCCATGCCCCAAGGCCTCAATTGACCGAATCGCTTCCGATACCACTTAATTGTGACGCCTAAAAATAACAGGATTTTTTTTTCTTTTTAAAACAGGAGAAGCGGAAGGATAACACATTCTTTCAATTCACCTCTAGTGTACCACATTTCAATTTAGAGGTTTGTGGTCTCATCATATAATATCAACATTAAGTAAAACAACCACAACAATACTCCATCATACTGAATAACCTCATGCAATAGATATGGAAATGTTTGGTAATAATCTCAGAGTACTGCAACTTAATAAAATGAAATGACATAATTAAAGTGCACAAGATTAACATAGTTCAGAGATACATGGAATGAAACAGACTGACTCCCTAAGAGCAGTTCCCTAAAAACCACAACAGACAAACTATCCCAATCAGTCGAGGGGAGAATAATCCTCGATGGGATCGGACTCCTCAGAGGATGTCGCGGAAGCGGAGCTAGAAGAAGCAGCGTCTTCTGTGTCCTCTATAATCCATCCAGCAGTGCGAGGTGGTGAATGAACTGTGGTAAAGGGCGAGTAAGTGTTTGGGTAGGTAGGGAGCATGTGAGGCAGTACATCATCATTCCTCACTAAGGGTTCAGCCATATATGTATCTCTCTCAGTGGTCACAGGGGGTGAAGTAGGTTCCTCAGTAGGGAATGGTACAGGCGTAGGTGCTGGTCTAGAACTGGGAGTACGGGGATCAACAGACATGGGAGAAGGGGTAGTTGGAAGTGCAGGATAAGGTAGGTGAGAGTCTCCAGGTGGGGTAGAGAAAACAAGTTCAATGGGGGTATCAACCACAAAGTGGGTGGTCCATGAGTGTCTGACATCTTGTCCATGAATCACCCGTGCCATTCCATGGAAGATGCTTTGCTGTGCTGCCGCGTCGAACACCCAGACGTCCTTCTCAGATGGCAGGATCCATACCTTCACTCGGAAGCTGGTCATCTGTATAGGGCATATACAAAGGTACAACAACACACACAAACAGGGGTGAGTTCTACAAGCACAAGCAAGCATTCAATACCCGTACCCCAAGGAAGGTGGCTTTTCACACCATCACTCAAGTCACATCATCATCCACTCTTAGAACAAACATCATTACAATATAAGTCAGTTCATACTTTTCACAGAAAATTCCTAGGTTCATCAAACTAATAATGCACATGATGCATGAATGCAAGTTTCATTCCTCACTATCCATCCCTCAAATTTTCGTGTTAATGCATATGATATGCATGGGGATCCCTTACTCTACTGCCAACGACTTGCCCAGCATTTAGTGTAGAGTTCACAATTTCATATCCAAGTCGTGTGGCGATCGGAGGACTCCATTCCCTGCATCACAATTGCACAGAAAAGATTTCATATCATTATTCAAAAACACCCGAACTGGTGCTGGCCCCAAACTGGGTCTCTTCGGGAATGGACCTCAACGACCCTAGGATGTGGAGTTCTTGTTGGGCTTGGCTAAGGCTTGCAAGTAGGGTCACGACCCGGCCACAGAGAGCTCTGCTGCGCCATCTAGGTCGACTGTTCCCCCTTTCACCACCCCCGTAGGTCTACTCGGGACCGAACCTCCAATACCTACAGCTGTGCCTCTGTTATGCCATCAAGTCGTTCCAAAGAAATGTTATGATGCATGAAGTGTGATTCTTCTTTTCTCTCCTCAAGGTTTTCTCAATCTTGGGTCACATGGAATTCAAGCACAGAAACAAAGCCCTCACAAGGCTTGCTCAATCACTATTCACTTTTTCTTCTAGCATAGATTTGCCAAGCAATAAAGTTTAAGGATTACCCACAAGCTTCCAATCCCACCAATGGACATCCACTATTTCCCAACACATAATTCTCAGTGATTTTGACACAACCCTCTCAGATTTTCCCACTCAAATCCTATTACATTAACTTACTATATTAACACTACTCACTTTATCATTTCCATTATTGTTAACCATACTACCTCCTACTTTAAATATGACTTATCTCCACTTTTCTCTATCTCTCTGGTTTTTCCTTTTAGTTATTTTCTAATTGCGTGTATTGATTCCCGACTACCTATTTAATTCAAGGTTACTTAGTTTCGTTCTAATTCTTTTTAAGTTCATTAATATTAGTCCTCACGTGATAGGTTCCATTAAGCTAATAGTGAGATCTTTCTAAGGATGGCCTTTATTGATTAACTACTATATTCAGTCCCTTAATTACCATCTCCATACCTTTAATTAATATCCTTTTAGTTTAGGTAAACTTTCCATCAAAAAGGGCTGCGCTTGATTCTCTCCTTTTATTCCTTGTATAATGTAATGAACATGATGCATGATTCATCTTAGTGCTCATGGATTCAAGTGCAAACAGCAAACACACACTATCATTATGCAGTCCTTATCATCCATATTTCATCAAAATTATCACAATTTTAAGTACAACTTTTAGGATTTCTCATCATCAAAACCGAGAGTGAATAGTTCTCACTTTCTTGTCCACCACAATTTTCCAAGACACCACATGCATAAAGCTTTTCAAACCAAGTGAACACATCCATCACAATCAATTCAATCATCCATCATCCAAACTAACAAGCAACCATTCTCATGCAAATCACACAAAGTCCAACACGGTTTTCAATTTCTAAGTGTAGTTCAATATTCTAGGCTTTCTCCATGCAAGATCAAATCTGTCCAGCTTTTCCACTAGATTTTTATCCACTAAAAATTATATAACATAAAGGAAATTAACATGCAATGATATAGTTTCATCGTCCAAGTGGAGGAACAACATTTCCAAGTGACATTCGAATTTCTAAGGGAAAACCGAAACACTTAGGGGCTGAAATCAACATGTAATGGCTTCCATTTCACATGCAATCCAAGTTTCATTGATTACAAGGATAAATCCACATTTTAAACAAAGAATCCAGCCAAACAAAGGTGAAACCGAGGCATGTACAAAGAGATCCAAAGCATTTCATGGTTAAAAATTAACATGCAAGGGAAAGAACATATTGATCAAGTTCACGGTTCATGGTTTCAAGAAGAAAATGTCATTAGTTCAAAGATTCTACCAAGGGAATACAAAAACCGAGACATGCACAAAGAAAGATCCACATCCACACATCAAAGTTTCAAGCTTTTTAGGAATCAAAGTTGATTGAAGGTGAAATCAAACTCTTTGAGAGGTAACGGAGACATGCAACAAGGAAATCCATACACTTTTTGGATAAAACTTAACATGCAAGTTCAGATCTGAAGTTCTTTCAACATGCAGTCCAACACACACTAATTTTTCAAGGAAAAAAGTGTAAAAACAGCCAAGAGATGGACATGCAAACACGTCAATTGTGAGAACTCCCCTTTGCCTTGATTGTGACGAAAATTTAGGAGCAAAAGGAGTTGATCTTGGCTGGTTCCTTAAAGGAAAGCTGCTGGACCGAGAGGATGAGTCTCAAACTTCAAACTTCCTCCTCTTGGTTAGGTTGTCTTCCTCGGTTCTTTGAAGAGAAAAAAGGGAAAAAGCTTCAAATGGTTAGGATCAAGTGAAAAAGGAGTTTCTTAGGAGTTTTCAGTGTTAGGCTTCCATGGATCTTCAAATCAAAGAAGGAAAAAGGATGAGAAAGCTTACCTCTTTGAAGGAAGGGTCACGGTTTTGAAGAATCAAGCAAGAGAATGCAAGAGTGAAAGCTTGGAGCTCCTTGGCTTGTCTTGGAAGGTTGAAAAGATGAGAATTTTTTGAGGGATTTAGGGAGGAAGGTTCTTGGTTCCTTTGAAGAAAAAGAGAGAATGGAACTTTGAAAGGAATTTTGAGAGGAAGGGTGGAGAGCTCACGGTTTTTGAGTGAAAAAAGAGAGAAATGAGGTGGTTTGATCTATTTATATGGAGGGTTTAACCTTTAAGTGACCAATTGCCACTTAACATGTTCATTTTGGCTTGCTTAGCAAGACTTCCAAACAGAAAACTGCACACGATTTTCATTGAGTAAAAGCTGAAGTGAATTTGGTAAATTGATGCAAGGAAAGGGGTGCCACGGTTTTTTGTGCATGAATAGTGAATTTTGGGAAAGCTTGTAGGCAAAGTTAGTAAAATTCAGGAAGTTAAGTGCATGAAATACCCTAGGCTGCATGCACACGGTTTGGACATCACAATTTCTGAAATTCTGCACAAAATCCAAAGGTAAGATTTTGGACAGCAATTGCATGAAATTTGGTTGGCCGAGAAAAATGCGACATGACTAGGTTGTCACTTGGACGAGACTTTTGATGTGGTGTTAAGTTCAAGAGAATGTGATTGGTTAGAATAATTATGATGTCGGCAATTTGGAAGACATGAAAAGAAAGTTCCGAAATGACTTTGCCGACAAATCGGGAGACAAAATCCCGTGCATGGAATTCTAGTGGTCAATACTAGATTTCAGAATATCGGGGCAATCACGATGTTTGTAAAATAGGAGACAAGGTTTGTTTGCATGAAAGTCTAGTGGCCGATACTAGATTTGGAAATCTCCGGGTAATGATTGCTAGATCTCACAGAATTTTATGCAATGATTTTGACGGCTAAGAAATCATTACTAAATCTTTGTAATGACTAGGAAATCTTTACAATAATGATTTCTAGATTTCGTGAGATTCCGTGTAAAATTTTGACGGCTAAGGAATGATTACAAAATGTTAGCAATGATTATAAAATCTCACGTTTTTCAAGGCGAATACCTTTGATTTGACAATTTAAATAAGATAAAATTTTAACTTTCGGGATAGATTATCAGGGGCATTGTGAACAGCACAATTGAACATACTCAGGAAAATCCTTGGACGATATTGAAACTATCTATTCGCATGCAGTTACCTTAAAATACCGGATTCGGAAATAATTCAATATTCTAAAAATAAAAATGCAGCATCTATCTAATTATACCGACGCTAGCGAGCCGGAATAAGCTAATAATTGGAATCTAAAGACTACTAGCTAATTCTCAAAAATTGGGGCGTTACATTTCGCACGTCTTCCTTTGCTCGTAAGCAAAAGGGGACCAAAAGAGGCCAAAACTGGAACATGGGTCCAAAGGCGCCAGAAGGGGAGAAGGTGGCGAGAAAGGCTTCCTTTGAGTCCTAGGAGTGATATTCAAGTAGTTTCAGTGCCTGGAGATGAGTTTTGCACGTCTACCTTTGCCGGTAAGCAAAAGGGGACCAAAAGATACCAAAATCGGAACTTGGGTCCAAAGATGCCAGAAAGTGCCAAAAGGAGAAAAGGTGGAGGGAAAGCCTTCCTTTGAGTCCTTAGAGTGATATTCAAGGAGTTTTAGTGGCCTGAGATCACTTTCGCACCGTATTCCTTTGCCGGTAAGCTAAAAGGGACCAAAACAGACGAAAATCGGAACATGCGTCCAAAGGCGCCAGAAAGTGCCAAATGGGGAAAAGGTGGAGACAAAGCCTTCCTTTGAGTCCTTGGAGTGATATTCAAGGTGTTTCAGTGGCCTGAGACGAGTTTTGTACGTCTTCCTTTGTTGGTAAGCAAAAGGAGACCAAAAGAGACCAAAACATGAACTTGGGTCCAAAGGCGCCAGAAAAAGGCAGAAGGGGAAAAGGTGGAGAGAAAGCCTTCCTTTGAGTCCTTGGAGGGATATTCAAGGAGTTTTAGTGGCCTGAGACAAGTTTCGCACGTCTTCCTTTGCCCGTAAGCAAAAAGGGACCAAAAGAGGCCAAAACTGGAACTTGGGTCCAAAGGCGGCAGAAAGTGCCAGAAGGGGAGAAGGTTGCGAGAAAGGCTTCCTTTGAGTCCTAGGAGTGATATTCAAGTAGTTTCAGTGCCTGAGACGAGTTTTGCACGTCCTCCTTTGTCGTTAAGCGAAAGGGGACCAAGAGTGACCAAAATTGGAACTTGGGTCCAAAGGCTCCAAAAAGTGCCAGAAGGGGAGAAGGTGGTGAGAAAGCCTTCCTTTGAGTCCTAGGAGGGATATTCAAGGAGTTTCAGTGGCCTGAGACGAGTTTCAAACGTTTTCCTTTGCGAGTATGAAAAAGGGGACCAAAACAGACCAAAACTAGAACTTCGGTCCAATGGAGCCAAAAAGTGCCAGAAGGGGAGGAGGTGGTGAGAAAGCCTTCCTTTGAGTCCGAGGAGTGATATTCAAAGAGTGTCAGTGGCCTGAGACGAGTTTCTCACATCTTTTTTTTCCGGTAAGCAAAAGGGGACCAAAAGAGGCCAAAACTGGAACTTGGGTCCAAAGGCGCTAGAAAGTGCCAGAAAGGGAGAAGGTGGAAAGAAAGCCTTCCATCTAGTCCTAGGAGTGATATTCAAGGAGTTTCAGTCGCCGGAGACGAGTTTCGCACGTCTTCCTTTGCCGATAAGCAAAAGGGGACCAAAACAGACGAAAATCGGAACATGCGTCCAAAGGCGCCAGAAAGTGCCAAATGGGGAAAAGGTGGAGAGAAGGCCTTCCTTTGAGTCCTTAGAGTGATATTCAAGGAGTTTTAGTGGCCTGAGATCAGTTTCGCACTGTATTCCTTTGCCGGTAAGCTAAAGGGGACCGAAAGAGACCAAAACTGAAACTTGGGTCCAAAGGCGCCCAGAAAGTGCCAGAAGGGGGGATAAGGTGATGAGAAAGCCTTCCTTTGAGTACTAGGAGGGATATTCAAGGAGTTTCAATGGCCTGAGACGGGTTTCGCATGTCCTCCTTTGTCGTTAAGCAAAAGGGGACCAAGAGTGACCAAAATTGGAACTTGGGTCCAAAGGCTCCAAAAAGTGCCAGAAGGGGAGAAGGTGGTGAGAAAGCCTTCCTTTGAGTCCTAGGAGGGATATTCAAGGAGTTTCAGTGGCCTGAGACGAGTTTCGCACGTCTTCCTTTGTCGTTAAGCAAAAGGGGACCAAGAGTGACCAAAATTGGAACTTGGGTCCAAAGGCTCCAAAAAGTGCCAGAAGGGGAGAAGGTGATGAGAAAGCCTTCCTTTGAGTCCTAGGAGGGATATTTAAGGAGTTTCAGTGTCCTGAGACGAGTTTCAAACGTTTTCCTTTGCCAGTATGAAAAAGGGGACCAAAACAGACCGAAACTAGAACTTCGGTCCAATGGAGCCAAAAAGTGCCAGAAGGGGAGGAGGTGGTGAGAAAGCCTTCCTTTGAGTCCTAGGAGTTATATTTAAGGAGTGTCGGAGAAGGTGGAAAGAAAGCCTTCCATCTAGTCCTAGGAGTGATATTCAAGGAGTTTCAGTAGCCGGAGACGAGTTTCGCACGTCTTCCTTTGCCGATAAGCAAAAGGGGACCAAAACAGACGAAAATCGGAACATGCGTCCAAAGGCGCCAGAAAGTGCCAAATGGGGAAAAGGTGGAGAGAAGGCCTTCCTTTGAGTCCTTAGAGTGATATTCAAGGAGTTTTAGTGGCCTGAGATCAGTTTCGCACTGTATTCCTTTGCCGGTAAGCTAAAGGGGACCGAAAGAGACCAAAACTGAAACTTGGGTCCAAAGGCGCCCAGAAAGTGCCAGAAGGGGGGATAAGGTGATGAGAAAGCCTTCCTTTGAGTACTAGGAGGGATATTCAAGGAGTTTCAATGGCCTGAGACGGGTTTCGCAGGTCCTCCTTTGTCGTTAAGCAAAAGGGGACCAAGAGTGACCAAAATTGGAACTTGGGTCCAAAGGCTCCAAAAAGTGCCAGAAGGGGAGAAGGTGGTGAGAAAGCCTTCCTTTGAGTCCTAGGAGGGATATTCAAGGAGTTTCAGTGGCCTGAGACGAGTTTCGCACGTCTTCCTTTGTCGTTAAGCAAAAGGGGACCAAGAGTGACCAAAATTGGAACTTGGGTCCAAAGGCTCCAAAAAGTGCCAGAAGGGGAGAAGGTGATGAGAAAGCCTTCCTTTGAGTCCTAGGAGGGATATTTAAGGAGTTTCAGTGTCCTGAGACGAGTTTCAAACGTTTTCCTTTGCCAGTATGAAAAAGGGGACCAAAACAGACCGAAACTAGAACTTCGGTCCAATGGAGCCAAAAAGTGCCAGAAGGGGAGGAGGTGGTGAGAAAGCCTTCCTTTGAGTCCTAGGAGTTATATTTAAGGAGTGTCAGTGGCCTGAGACGAGTTTCTCACATCTTTTTTTTCCGGTAAGCAAAAGGGGACCAAAAGAGGGCAAAACTGGAACTTGGGTCCAAAGGCCCTAGAAAGTGCCAGAAAGGGAGAAGGTGGAAAGAAAGCCTTCCTTCTAGTCCTAGGAGTGATATTCAAGGAGTTTCAGTCGCCTGAGACGAGTTTCGCACGTCTTCCTTTGCCGGTAAGCAAAAGGGGACCAAAACAGACGAAAATCGGATTATGCGTCCAAAGGCGCCAGAAAGTGCCAAATGGGGAAAAGGTGGAGAGAAGGCCTTCCTTTGAGTCCTTAGAGTGATATTCAAGGAGTTTTAGTGGCCTGAGATCAGTTTCGCACTGTATTCCTTTCTTAGGTAAGCTAAAGGGGACCGAAAGAGACCAAAACTGAAACTTGGGTCCAAAGGCGCCCAGAAAGTGCCAGAAGGGTGGAGAAGGTGATGAGAAAGCCTTCCTTTGTGAACTAGGAGGGATATTCAAGGAGTTTCAGTGGCCTGAGACGAGTTTCGCACGTCTTCCTTTGTCGTTAAGCAAAAGGGGACCAAGAGTGACCAAAATTGGAACTTGGGTCCAAAGGCTCCAAAAAGTGCCAGAAGGGGAGAAGGTGGTGAGAAAGCCTTCCTTTGAGTCCTAGGAGTGATATTTAAGGAGTGTCAGTGGCCTGAGACGAGTTTCTCACATCTTTTTTTTCCGGTAAGCAAAAGGGGACCAAAAGAGGCCAAAACTGGAACTTGGGTCCAAAGGCCCTAGAAAGTGCCAGAAAGGGAGAAGGTGGAAAGAAAGCCTTCCTTCTAGTCCTAGGAGTGATATTCAAGGAGTTTCAGTCGCCTGAGACGAGTTTCGCACGTCTTCCTTTGCCGGTAAGCAAAAGGGGACCAAAACAGACGAAAATCGGATTATGCGTCCAAAGGCGCCAGAAAGTGCCAAATGGGGAAAAGGTGGAGAGAAGGCCTTCCTTTGAGTCCTTAGAGTGATATTCAAGGAGTTTTAGTGGCCTGAGATCAGTTTCGCACTGTATTCCTTTGCCGGTAAGCTAAAGGGGACCGAAAGAGACCAAAACTGAAACTTGGGTCCAAAGGCGCCCAGAAAGTGCCAGAAGGGTGGAGAAGGTGATGAGAAAGCCTTCCTTTGTGAACTAGGAGGGATATTCAAGGAGTTTCAGTGGCCTGAGACGAGTTTCGCACGTCTTCCTTTGTCGTTAAGCAAAAGGGGACCAAGAGTGACCAAAATTGGAACTTGGGTCCAAAGGCTCCAAAAAGTGCCAGAAGGGGAGAAGGTGGTGAGAAAGCCTTCCTTTGAGTCCTAGGAGTGATATTTAAGGAGTGTCAGTGGCCTGAGACGAGTTTCTCACATCTTTTTTTTCCGGTAAGCAAAAGGGGACCAAAAGAGGCCAAAACTGGAACTTGGGTCCAAAGGCCCTAGAAAGTGCCAGAAAGGGAGAAGGTGGAAAGAAAGCCTTCCTTCTAGTCCTAGGAGTGATATTCAAGGAGTTTCAGTCGCCTGAGACGAGTTTCGCACGTCTTCCTTTGCCGGTAAGCAAAAGGGGACCAAAACAGACGAAAATCGGATTATGCGTCCAAAGGCGCCAGAAAGTGCCAAATGGGGAAAAGGTGGAGAGAAGGCCTTCCTTTGAGTCCTTAGAGTGATATTCAAGGAGTTTTAGTGGCCTGAGATCAGTTTCGCACTGTATTCCTTTGCCGGTAAGCTAAAGGGGACCGAAAGAGACCAAAACTGAAACTTGGGTCCAAAGGCGCCCAGAAAGTGCCAGAAGGGTGGAGAAGGTGATGAGAAAGCCTTCCTTTGTGAACTAGGAGGGATATTCAAGGAGTTTCAGTGGCCTGAGACGAGTTTCGCACGTCTTCCTTTGTCGTTAAGCAAAAGGGGACCAAGAGTGACCAAAATTGGAACTTGGGTCCAAAGGCTCCAAAAAGTGCCAGAAGGGGAGAAGGTGGTGAGAAAGCCTTCCTTTGAGTCCTAGGAGGGATATTCAAGGAGTTTCAGTGGCCTGAGACGAGTTTCAAACGTTTTCCTTTGCCAGTATGAAAAAGGGGACCAAAACAGACCAAAACTAGAACTTCGGTCCAATGGAGCCAAAAAGTGCCAGAAGGTGAGGAGGTGGTGAGAAAGCCTTCCTTTGAGTCCTAGGAGTGATATTCAAGGAGTGTCAGTGGCCTGAGACGAGTTTCCCACATCTTTTTTTTCCGGTAAGCAAAAGGGGACCAAAAGAGGCAAAAACTGGAACTTGGGTCCAAAGGCCCTAGAAAGTTCCAGAAGGGGAGAAGGTGGCGAGAAAGGCTTCCTTTGAGCCCTAGGAGTGATATTCAAGTAGTTTCAGTGCCTGGAGATGAGTTTCCCACGTCTACCTTTGCCGGTAAGCAAAAGGGGACCAAAAGAGACCAAAATCGGAACTTGGGTCCAAAGATGCCAGAGAGTGCCAAAAGGAGAAAAGGTGGAGAGAAAGCCTTCCTTTGAGTCCTTAGAGTGATATTCAAGGGGTTTTAGTGGCCTGAGATCAGTTTCGCACTGTATTCCTTTGCCGGTATGCTAAAGGAGACCGAAAGAGACCAAAACTGAAACTTGGGTCGAAAGGCTCCCAGAAAGTGCCAGAAGAGGGGAGTAGGTGATGAGAAAGCCTTCCTTTGTGTACTAGGAGGGATATTCAAGGAGTTTCAGTGGCCTGAGACGAGTTTCGCACGTCTTCCTTTGTCGTTAAGCAAAAGGGGACCAAGAGTGACCAAAATTGGAACTTGGGTCCAAAGGCTCCAAAAAGTGCCAGAAGGGGAGAAGGTGGTGAGAAAGCCTTCCTTTGAGTCCTAGGAGGGATATTCAAGGAGTTTCAGTGGCCTGAGACGAGTTTCAAACGTTTTCTTTTGCTAGTATGAAAAAGGGGACCAAAACAGACCAAAACTAGAACTTCAGTCCAATGGAGCCAAAAAGTGCCAGAAGGTGAGGAGGTGGTGAGAAAGCCTTCCTTTGAGTCCTAGGAGTGATATTCAAGGAGTGTCAGTGGCCTGAGACGAGTTTCCCACATCTTTTTTTTCCGGTAAGCAAAAGGGGACCAAAAGAGGCAAAAACTAGAACTTGGGTCCAAAGGCCCTAGAAAGTTCCAGAAGGGGAGAAGGTGGTGAGAAAGGCTTCCTTTGAGCCCTAGGAGTGATATTCAAGTAGTTTTAGTGCCTGGAGATGAGTTTCCCACGTCTACCTTTGCCGGTAAGCAAAAGGGGACCAAAAGAGACCAAAATCGGAACTTGGGTCCAAAGATGCCAGAGAGTGCCAAAAGGAGAAAAGGTGGAGAGAAAGCCTTCCTTTGAGTCCTTAGAGTGATATTCAAGGGGTTTTAGTGGCCTGAGATCAGTTTCGCACTGTATTCCTTTGCCGGTATGCTAAAGGAGACCGAAAGAGACCAAAACTGAAACTTGGGTCGAAAGGCTCCTAGAAAGTGCCAGAAGGGGGGAGAAGGTGATGAGAAAGCCTTCCTTTGTGTACTAGGAGGGATATTCAAGGAGTTTCAGTGGCCTGAGACGAGTTTCGCACGTCTTCCTTTGTCGTTAAGCAAAAGGGGACCAAGAGTGACCAAAATTGGAACTTGGGTCCAAAGGCTCCAAAAAGTGCCAGAAGGGGAGAAGGTGGTGAGAAAGCCTTCCTTTGAGTCCTAGGAGGGATATTCAAGGAGTTTCAGTGGCCTGAGACGAGTTTCAAACGTTTTCTTTTGCTAGTATGAAAAAGGGGACCAAAACAGACCAAAACTATAACTTCAGTCCAATGGAGCCAAAAAGTCCCAGAAGGGGAGGAGGTGGTGAGAAAGCCTTCCTTTGAGTCCTAGGAGTGAAATTCAAGGAGTGTCAGTGGCCTGAGACGAGTTTCCCACATCTTTTTTTGCCGGTAAGCAAAAGGGGACCAAAAGAGGCCAAAGCTGGAACTTGGGTCCAAAGGCGCTAGAAAGTGCCAGAAGTGGAGAAAGTGGTAAGAAAGCCTTCCTTCTAGTCCTAGGAGTGATATTCAAGGAGTTTTAGTCGCCTGAGACGAGTTTCGCACCTCTTCCTTTGCCGGTAAGCAAAATGGGACCAAAACAGACGAAAATCGGAACATGCGTCCAAAGGCGCCAGAAAGTGCCAAATGGGGAAAAGGTGGAGACAAAGCCTTCCTTTGAGTCCTTGGAGTGATATTCAAGGTGTTTCAGTGGCCTGAGACGAGTTTTGTACGTCTTCCTTTGTTGGTAAGCAAAAGGAGACCAAAAGAGACCAAAACATGAACTTGGGTCAAAAGGCGCCAGAAAATGGCAGAAGGGGAAAAGGTGGAGAGAAAGCCTTCCTTTGAGTCCTTGGAGGGATATTCAAGGAGTTTTAGTGGCCTGAGACAAGTTTCGCACGTCTTCCTTTGCCTGTAAGCAAAAGGGGACCAAAAGAGGCCAAAACTGGAACTTGGGTCCAAAGGCGCTAGAAGGGGAGAAGGTGGCGAGAAAGACTTCCTTTGAGTCCTAGGAGTGATATTCAAGTAGTTTCAGTGCCTGGAGATGAGTTTCGCACGTCTACCTTTGCCGGTAAGCAAAAGGAGACCAAAAGAGACCAAAATCGGAACTTGGGTCCAAAGATGCCAGAAAGTGCCAAAAGGAGAAAAGGTGGAGAGAAAGCCTTCCTTTGAGTCCTTAGAGTGATATTCAAGGAGTTTTAGTGGCCTGAGATCAGTTTCGTACTGTATTCCTTTGCCGGTAAGCTAAAGGGGACCGAAAGAGACCAAAACTGAAACTTGGGTCCAAAGGCGCCCAGAAAGTGCCAGAAGGGGGGATAAGGTGATGAGAAAGCCTTCCTTTGAGTACTAGGAGGGATATTCAAGGAGTTTCAATGGCCTGAGACGGGTTTTGCACGTCCTCCTTTGTCGTTAAGCAAAAGGGGACCAAGAGTGACCAAAATTGGAACTTGGGTCCAAAGGCTCCAAAAAGTGCCAGAAGGGGAGAAGGTGGTGAGAAAGCCTTCCTTTGAGTCCTAGGAGGGATATTCAAGGAGTTTCAGTGGCCTGAGACGAGTTTCGCACGTCTTCCTTTGTCGTTAAGCAAAAGGGGACCAAGAGTGACCAAAATTGCAACTTGGGTCCAAAGGCTCCAAAAAGTGCCAGAAGGGGAGAAGGTGGTGAGAAAGCCTTCCTTTGAGTCCTAGGAGGGATATTCAAGGAGTTTCAGTGGCCTGAGACGAGTTTCAAACGTTTTCCTTTGCCAGTATGAAAAAGGGGACCAAAACAGACCAAAACTAGAACTTCGGTCCAATGGAGCCAAAAAGTGCCAGAAGGTGAGGAGGTGGTGAGAAAGCCTTCCTTTGAGTCCTAGGAGTGATATTCAAGGAGTGTCAGTGGCCTGAGACGAGTTTCCCACATCTTTTTTTTCCGGTAAGCAAAAGGGGACCAAAAGAGGCAAAAACTGGAACTTGGGTCCAAAGGCCCTAGAAAGTTCCAGAAGGGGAGAAGGTGGCGAGAAAGGCTTCCTTTGAGCCCTAGGAGTGATATTCAAGTAGTTTCAGTGCCTGGAGATGAGTTTCCCACGTCTACCTTTGCCGGTAAGCAAAAGGGGACCAAAAGAGACCAAAATCGGAACTTGGGTCCAAAGATGCCAGAGAGTGCCAAAAGGAGAAAAGGTGGAGAGAAAGCCTTCTTTTGAGTCCTTAGAGTGATATTCAAGGGGTTTTAGTGGCCTGAGATCAGTTTCGCACTGTATTCCTTTGCCGGTATGCTAAAGGAGACCGAAAGAGACCAAAACTGAAACTTGGGTCGAAAGGCTCCCAGAAAGTGCCAGAAGAGGGGAGTAGGTGATGAGAAAGCCTTCCTTTGTGTACTAGGAGGGATATTCAAGGAGTTTCAGTGGCCTGAGACGAGTTTCGCACGTCTTCCTTTGTCGTTAAGCAAAAGGGGACCAAGAGTGACCAAAATTGGAACTTGGGTCCAAAGGCTCCAAAAAGTGCCAGAAGGGGAGAAGGTGGTGAGAAAGCCTTCCTTTGAGTCCTAGGAGGGATATTCAAGGAGTTTCAGTGGCCTGAGACGAGTTTCAAACGTTTTCTTTTGCTAGTATGAAAAAGGGGACCAAAACAGACCAAAACTAGAACTTCAGTCCAATGGAGCCAAAAAGTCCCAGAAGGGGAGGAGGTGGTGAGAAAGCCTTCCTTTGAGTCCTAGGAGTGAAATTCAAGGAGTGTCAGTGGCCTGAGACGAGTTTCCCACATCTTTTTTTGCCGGTAAGCAAAAGGGGACCAAAAGAGGCCAAAACTGGAACTTGGGTCCAAAGGCGCTAGAAAGTGCCAGAAGTGGAGAAAGTGGTAAGAAAGCCTTCCTTCTAGTCCTAGGAGTGATATTCAAGGAGTTTTAGTCGCCTGAGACGAGTTTCGCACGTCTTCCTTTGCCGGTAAGCAAAATGGGACCAAAACAGACGAAAATCGGAACATGCGTCCAAAGGCGCCAGAAAGTGCCAAATGGGGAAAAGGTGGAGACAAAGCCTTCCTTTGAGTCCTTGGAGTGATATTCAAGGTGTTTCAGTGGCCTGAGACGAGTTTTGTACGTCTTCCTTTGTTGGTAAGCAAAAGGAGACCAAAAGAGACCAAAACATGAACTTGGGTCCAAAGGCGCCAGAAAATGGCAGAAGGGGAAAAGATGGAGAGAAAGCCTTCCTTTGAGTCCTTGGAGGGATATTCAAGGAGTTTTAGTGGCCTGAGACAAGTTTCGCACGTCTTCCTTTGCCTGTAAGCAAAAGGGGACCAAAAGAGGCCAAAACTGGAACTTGGGTCCAAAGGCGCCAGAAAGTGCCAGAAGGGGAGAAGGTGGCGAGAAAGGCTTCCTTTGAGCCCTAGGAGTGATATTCAAGTAGTTTCAGTGCCTGGAGATGAGTTTCGCACGTCTACCTTTGCTGGTAAGCAAAAGGGGACCAAAAGAGACCAAAATCGGAACTTGGGTCCAAAGATGCCACACAGTGCCAAAAGGAGAAAAGGTGAAGAGAAAGCCTTCCTTTGAGTCCTTAGAGTGATATTCAAGGGGTTTTAGTGGCCTGAGATCAGTTTCGCACTGTATTCCTTTGCCGGTATGCTAAAGGGGACCGAAAGAGACCAAAACTGAAACTTGGGTCCAAAGGCGCCCAGAAAGTGCCCAAAGGGGGGAGAAGGTGATGAGAAAGCCTTCCTTTGTGTACTAGGAGGGATATTCAAGGAGTTTCAGTGGCCTGAGACGAGTTTCGCACGTCCTCCTTTGTCGTTAAGCAAAAGGGGACCAAGAGTGACCAAAATTGGAACTTGGGTCCAAAGGCTCCAAAAAGTGCCAGAACGGAGAAGGTGGTGAGAAAGCCTTCCTTTGAGTCCTAGGAAGGATATTCAAGGAGTTTCAGTGGCCTGAGACGAGTTTCAAACGTTTTCCTTTGCCAGTATGAAAAAGGGGACCAAAGCAGACCAAAACTAGAACTTCGGTCCAATGGAGCCAAAAAGTGCCAGAAGGCGAGGAGGTGGTGAGAAAGCCTTCCTTTGAGTCCTAGGAGTGATATTCAAGGAGTGTCAGTGGCCTGAGACGAGTTTCCCACATCTTTTTTTTTCTGGTAAGCAAAAGGGGATGAAAAGAGCCCAAAATTGGAACTTGGGTGCAAAGGCGCTAGAAAGTGCCAGAAGGGGAGAAGGTGGTAAGAAAGCCTTCCTTCTAGTCCTAGGAGTGATACTCAAGGAGTTTCAGTGGCCTGAGACGAGTTTTGTACGTCTTCCTTTGTTGGTAAGCAAAAGGAGACAAAAAGAGACCAAAACATGAACTTGGGTCCAAAGGTGCCAGAAAATGGCAGAAGGGGAAAAGGTGGAGAGAAAGCCTTCCTTTGAGTCCTTAGAGTGATATTCAAGGAGTTTTAGTGGCCTGAGATCAGTTTCGAACTGTATTCCTTTGCCGGTAAGCTAAAAGGGACCGAAAGAGACCAAAACTGAAACTTGGGTCCAAAGGCGCCCAGAAAGTGCCAGAAGGGTGGAGAAGGTGATGAGAAAGCCTTCCTTTGTGTACTAGGAGGGATATTCAAGGAGTTCCAGTGGCCTGAGACGAGTTTCGCACGTCTTCCTTTGTCGTTAAGCAAAAGGGGACCAAGAGTGACCAAAATTGGAACTTGGGTCCAAAGGCTCCAGAAAGTGCCAGAAGGGGAGAAGGTGGTGAGAAAGCCTTCCTTTGAGTCCTAGGAGGGATATTCAAGGAGTTTCAGTGGCCTGAGACGAGTTTCAAACGTTTTCCTTTGCCAATATGAAAAAGGGGACCAAAACAGACCAAAACTAGAACTTCGGTCCAATGGAGCCAAAAAGTGCCAGAAGGGGAGGAGGTGGTGAGAAAGCCTTCCTTTGAGTCCTAGGAGTGATATTCAAGGAGTGTCAGTGGCCTGAGACGAGTTTCCCACATCTTTTTTTTCTGGTAAGCAAAAGGGGACGAAAAGAGCCCAAAATTGGAACTTGGGTGCAAAGGCGCCAGAAAGTGCCAAATGGGGAAAAGGTGGAGACAAAGCCTTCCTTTGAGTCCTTGGAGTGATATTCAAGGTGTTTCAGTGGCCTGAGACGAGTTTTGTATGTCTTCCTTTGTTGGTAAGCAAAAGGAGACCAAAAGAGACTAAAACATGAACTTGGGTCTAAAGGCTCCCAAAAATGGCAGAAGGGGAAAAGGTGGAGAGAAAACCTTCCTTTGAGTCCTTGGAGGGGTATTCAAGGAGTTTTAGTGGCCTGAGACAAGTTTCGCACGTCTTCCTTTGCCCGTAAGCAAAAGGGGACCAAAAGAGGCCAAAACTGGAACTTGGGTCCAAAGGCACTAGAAGGGGAGAAGGTGGCGAGAAAGGCTTCCTTTGAGTCCTAGGAGTGATATTCAAGTAGTTTCAGTGCCTGGAGATGAGTTTCGCACGTCTACCTTTGCCGGTAAGCAAAAGGGGACCAAAAGAGACCAAAATCGGAACTTGGGTCCAAAGATGCCAGAAAGTGCCAAAAGGAGAAAAGGTGGAGAGAAAGCCTTCCTTTGAGTCCTTAGAGTGATATTCAAGGAGTTTTAGTGGCACGAGATCGGTTTCCAGATCGTATTCCTTTGCTAGGTAAGCTAAAGGGGACCGAAAGAGACCAAAACTGAAACTTGGGTCCAAAGGCGCCCAGAAAGTGCCAGAAGGGGGGATAAGGTGATGAGAAAGCCTTCCTTTGAGTACTAGGAGGGATATTTAAGGAGTTTCAATGGCCTGAGACGGGTTTCGCACGTCCTCCTTTGTCGTTAAGCAAAAGGGGACCAAGAGTGACCAAAATTGGAACTTGGGTCCAAAGGCTCCAAAAAGTGCCAGAAGGGGAGAAGGTGGTGAGAAAGCCTTCCTTTGAGTCCTAGGAGGGATATTCAAGGAGTTTCAGTGGCCTGAGACGAGTTTCAAACGTTTTCCTTTGCCAGTATGAAAAAGGGGACCAAAGCAGACCAAAACTAGAACTTCGGTCCAATGGAGCCAAAAAGTGCCAGAAGGGGAGGAGGTGGTGAGAAAGCCTTCCTTTGAGTTCTAGGAGTGATATTCAAGGAGTGTCAGTGGCCTGAGACGAGTTTCCCACATCTTTTTTTGCTGGTAAGCAAAAGGGGACCAAAAGAGGCCAAAACTGGAACTTGGATGCAAAGGCGCTAGAAAGTGCCAGAAGGGGAGAAGGTGGTAAGAAAGCCTTCCTTCTAGTCTGAGGATGGTATGCCGAGCTAAGCTTTATTTTTGTTCCAAGAGATTGATGAAGACTCTGCCAGAATCTTGAAGTAAAACAGGGTTCTCTGTCCGACACGATACTCTCGGGTACTCCATGGAGTCGTACAATCTCCTTGATATAAATTTGAGTTAGTCGTTCCAGGGAATGCTTCATGTTTGCAGGCAGGAAGTTGGCTGATTTGGTGAGACGGTCAACTATGACCCAAATAGCATCGTTCCCGTTTCTGGTTCTTGGAAATCCAGAAACAAAATCCATAGCAATGTCGCTCCATTTCCACTCCGGAATACTCAATGGTTGGAGTTGTCCCGCTGGTTTCTGATGCTCCACCTTTACTTTTTGGCAAGTTAGGCACGAGGCAACATATTCCGCTACTGCTCTCTTCATCCCAGGCCACCAGAAACTCTTCTTTAAATCTTGATACATCTTCGTGGATCCAAGATGAATACTCAGAGCGCTTTTGTGAGCTTCCTCCAAGATCATTCTTCTTAAATCTTCCTTGGCAGGAAGATAAATCCGCTCCTTGTACCTAATCAATCCCTCCTCATCTTGGTAAATATGGGATTCTTTTCCTTTCTTCTTTGCTTCGAGCCTTTCTAGTAGATACTTGTCATCTCCTTGAGCTGATCTTAATTGTTCCAAGAATTCATTAGTGATCTTCAGATTTCCCAATATTATGCTAGAAGGAGTAAATTGAGTTGCCAAGTTCAAGTCCCTAAACGATTCTAGCATTTCCAGCTCTTTGATCATCAAGGTTGACACATGCAGTGACTTACGACTTAGAGCGTCCGCTACAACGTTTGCTTTTCCAGGGTGATATCGCAACTCGAAGTCGTAATCCTTGAGAAACTCCATCCATCTCCTCTGGCGCATGTTCAGCTTTTTCTGGTCAAACAGGTACTTCAGACTCTTATGGTCGCTGAATACCTCAAATTTTGCTCCATACAAGTAATGTCGCCATATCTTGAGTGCAAAAACTACGGCCGCTAACTCAAGGTCATGGGTTGGGTAGTTCTTCTCGTGTGATCTTAGTTGTCGAGAGGCATATGCCACAACCTTCTTATTTTGCATCGACACGCATCCAAGTCCTTGGTACGAAGCATCACAGTATACATCAAACCTTTGTTATGGATCAGGAAGTATTAAGATAGGTGCAGAGGTTAAACGAGTCTTTAATTCTTGAAAACTATCTTCACACTTGCTGTCCCATTGAAAAGGTTGATCCTTGCGAGTTAGTCGAGTCATAGGTGTAGCTATCTTGGAAAATCCTTCGATGAAACGCCGATAGTATCCAGCAAGTCCTAAGAAACTTTTGATTTCTGTCACTGACTTAGGTGGTTCCCACTTCAATACGGCTTCTACTTTCGATGGATCTACCACAATTCCTTCCCTTGAAATTACATGTCCCAAAAATTGAACTTCTTTTAACCAGAATTCGCACTTAGAAAGTTTCGCATAGAGTCGCTTTTCATGTAGTATTTCAAGAACAATCTTCAGATGTTCTGAGTGCTCTTCGGGAGTGCGAGAATAGACCAGAATATCATCGATAAAAACCACCACAAATTGGTCCAAGAAAGGATGAAAAACCCGATTCATATAGTCCATGAACACCGCAGGCGCGTTCGTCACTCCAAAAGGCATCACTTGATACTCGTAGTGTCCATACCGAGTCCTGAAAGCTGTCTTTGGAATGTCTTCTTCTTTAACTCGAATTTGATGATAACCTAACCTCAAGTCTATTTTGGAGAACATTGCGGCTCCTTTCAATTGATCCATGAGGTCATCGATTCGTGGCAGCGGGTACCTGTTTTTGATGGTGACCTTATTCAGTTGGCGATAATCAATGCATAATCTCATGCTTCCATCCTTTTTCTTTACAAGTAAGACTGGGGCTCCCCAGGGTGAGACACTAGGTCTGACCAGTTGTTTGGCGAGTAACTCTTCCAGTTGATTCTTCAGCTCTGATAGTTCCGCAGGTGCCATTCTGTAAGGCGCAATAGATATGGGGCCAGTGCCAGGCATTAAATCTATGGAAAACTCGGTTTCCCTAATTAGGGGTAAGCCAGGAATATCATTAGGAAATACTTTAGGAAATTCACAAACCACTGGGATATTTTCTAACTTCTCTTCTCCCTTGGCTTCAACAGTGGCCAAAATAATATAGGCTTGAGCTTGCTCTACTAAGACGTCTACCTGGTTTTCAGCACGAGACTCTGGATGACTCAATTCCGTATGTTTAGGAAGGTCAAAAACTAAGGTCTTCTCTTGGCAATCTAAAAGGACATGATTGGCAGAGAGCCAATCCATTCCCAGGATAATATCCAGGTCGGTAAGAGGCAAGCATATCAAATTAACAAGAAAGCTCTTGCCCTCTATTTGAATTGGACAATGTAAGCAAACATGGTATGCGGTTACGGGATTATTAGTGGGGGTAGAAACAACAATATTACATTTCATGACAAGAACAGGTAATTTCAATCGCCTCACACAAGATTCAGAGATAAAGGAATGTGTGGCGCCTGAATCAAACAACACATTAAGGGATGTCCCATTTAGAATGCATGTACCTTGGATTAGGTTTTCAGACTGAGCAGCTTCAGCACCACTCATTGTAAATACTCTCCCTCTTGTATTAGGTCTTCCTACCGATGTTCGTGATACGTTAACGGGGTTTTGACTTCTCACTTCACCCTGATTGCTGGAATTCCTTTGGCCTTGACTGGGGTTTCCTCGGTTCGTTCCCACAGAGATAGTGTCATTGCCGCGGGTAGATTGTCTACAAAAGCGACCAAGATGGCCCGTTCTTTGACATTTAGGACAAGGGTTAGGATGCTGACGGCATTGAGATTTGAAATGAGGACCTCCACAGTTAAAGCACATCAAGGGTGGTTGATTTACGCTTCCACTGCTTGACCTCTGGCTTTTTACAGGTTCGCTCCAATAACTCCTTGTGGGCGCAAAATACGGCTTATGTTTTTCTTGAACTTCTTTACCCCTTGACCCGAAACTATGAGCAGGGCGATGAGGACCAAATTGCTTCCATAGAGTTGGCGAGCTTTGGTGTCATTCTCATATATTCGACATCTGTCCACCAAGGTTGGGAAATGTTGGACTTGTTGACAGCTAATAGCCTGTTTCATATCAGGTCGAAGTCCGCTTTCAAACTTAGAACATCTAGACCGATCATCAGCTTGAGCAAAATATGGGCAGTATTTTGACAGTTTGTCAAACTTAGCTGCATATTCTCCTACACTCATCTGTCCTTGAGTCAGAGTTAAAAACTCTTGTTCCCTCCTCCTACGGATGTCTTCCGGAAAATACTTTTCCAGGAACCGGCGGCGGAAGATGGTCCACTCCACCATGATTCCTTCAGTCTCTAGTTGTTGGTGAGCAATCCGCCACCAATATTCAGCCTCTCCCACTAGCATAAAGGCTGCATAAGTTACCTTTTCCTCCTCGGTGCAAACCATTGCCTCATATATTTTCTCCAATTCTTCTATCCAAAGTTGAGCACCATCAGGGTTAAATCCGCCTCGGAACTGTGAGGGTTTATTCTTACGGAATTCAGACAATCCACGGTTCAGAACTGGTTTATTCTGTCTTTCTAAGATATCTACTACTCTCCCCAATAGGGTTTCCATGACATCATCCCTAACTCTCCTAGCCATAACTTTCTGAAATACAAATAAGCACATCAATTCTCAAAAGTCAATCAGTCACAGCAAAGTAACAAGCACACTAACACACAAACCATAAGGGTTTCCAAACAATTCAGAGATTCACACAGAAGTTGGGCAGTTAGGCCATGCCCCAAGGCCTCAATTGACCGAACTGCTCTGATACCACTTAATTGTGACGCCTAAAAATAACAGGATTTTTTTTTTCTTTTTAAAACAGGAGAAGCGGAAGGATAACACATTCTTTCAATTCACCTCTAGTGTACCACATTTCAATTTAGAGGTTTGTGGTCTCATCATATAATATCAACATTAAGTAAAACAACCACAACAATACTCCATCATACTGAATAACCTCATGCAATAGATATGAAAATGTTTGGTAATAATCTCAGAGTACTGCAACTTAATAAAATGAAATGACATAATTAAAGTGCACAAGATTAACATAGTTCAGAGATACATGGAATGAAACAGACTGACTCCCTAAGAGCAGTTCCCTAAAAACCACAACAGACAAACTATCCCAATCAGTCGAGGGGAGAATAATCCTCGATGGGATCGGACTCCTCAGAGGATGTCACGGAAGCGGAGCTAGAAGAAGCAGCGTCTTCTGTGTCCTCTATAATCCATCCAGCAGTGCGAGGTGGTGAATGAACTGTGGTAAAGGGCGAGTAAGTGTTTGGGTAGGTAGGGAGCATGTGAGGCAGTACATCATCATTCCTCACTAAGGGTTCAGCCATATATGTATCTCTCTCAGTGGTCACAGGGGGTGAAGTAGGTTCCTCAGTAGGGAATGGTACAGGCGTAGGTGCTGGTCTAGAACTGGGAGTACGGGGATCAACAGACATGGGAGAAGGGGTAGTTGGAAGTGCAGGATAAGGTAGGTGAGAGTCTCCAGGTGGGGTAGAGAAAACAAGTTCAATGGGGGTATCAACCACAAAGTGGGTGGTCCATGAGTGTCTGACATCTTGTCCATGAATCACCCGTGCCATTCCATGGAAGATGCTTTGCTGTGCTGCCGCGTCGAACACCCAGATGTCCTTCTCAGATGGCAGGATCCATACCTTCACTCGGAAGCTGGTCATCTGTATAGGGCATATACAAAGGTACAACAACACACACAAACAGGGGTGAGTTCTCCAAGCACAAGCAAGCATTCAATAGCCGTACCCCAAGGAAGGTGGCTTTTCACACCATCACTCAAGTCACATCATCATCCACTCTTAGAACAAACATCATTACAATATAAGTCAGTTCATACTTTTCACAGATAATTCCTAGGTTCATCAAACTAATAATGCACATGATGCATGAATGCAAGTTTCATTCCTCACTATCCATCCCTCAAATTTTCGTGTTAATGCATATGATATGCATGGGGATCCCTTACTCTACTGCCAACGACTTGCCCAGCATTTAGTGTAGAGTTCACAATTTCATATCCAAGTCGTGTGGCGATCGGAGGACTCCATTCCCTGCATCACAATTGCACAGAAAAGATTTCATATCATTATTCAAAAACACCCGAACTGGTGCTGGCCCCAAACTGGGTCTCTTCGGGAATGGACCTCAACGACCCTAGGATGTGGAGTTCTTGTTGGGCTTGGCTAAGGCTTGCAAGTAGGGTCACGACCCGGCCACAGAGAGCTCTGCTGCGCCATCTAGGTCGACTGTTCCCCCTTTCACCACCCCCGTAGGTCTACTCGGGACCGAACCTCCAATACCTACAGCTGTGCCTCTGTTATGCCATCAAGTCGTTCCAAAGAAATGTTATGATGCATGAAGTGTGATTCTTCTTTTCTCTCCTCAAGGTTTTCTCAATCTTGGGTCACATGGAATTCAAGCACAGAAACAAAGCCCTCACAAGGCTTGCTCAATCACTATTCACTTTTTCTTCTAGCATAGATTTGCCAAGCAATAAAGTTTAAGGATTACCCACAAGCTTCCAATCCCACCAATGGACATCCACTATTTCCCAACACATAATTCTCAGTGATTTTGACACAACCCTCTCAGATTTTCCCACTCAAATCCTATTACATTAACTTACTATATTAACACTACTCACTTTATCATTTCCATTATTGTTAACCATACTACCTCCTACTTTAAATATGACTTATCTCCACTTTTCTCTATCTCTCTGGTTTTTCCTTTTAGTTATTTTCTAATTGCGTGTATTGATTCCCCGACTACCTATTTAATTCAAGGTTACTTAGTTTCGTTCTAATTCTTTTTAAGTTCATTAATATTAGTCCTCACGTGATAGGTTCCATTAAGCTAATAGTGAGATCTTTCTAAGGATGGCCTTTATTGATTAACTACTATATTCAGTCCCTTAATTACCATCTCCATACCTTTAATTAATATCCTTTTAGTTTAGGTAAACTTTCCATCAAAAAGGGCTGCGCTTGATTCTCTCCTTTTATTCCTTGTATAATGTAATGAACATGATGCATGATTCATCTTAGTGCTCATGGATTCAAGTGCAAACAGCAAACACACACTATCATTATGCAGTCCTTATCATCCATATTTCATCAAAATTATCACAATTTTAAGTACAACTTTTAGGATTTCTCATCATCAAAACCGAGAGTGAATAGTTCTCACTTTCTTGTCCACCACAATTTTCCAAGACACCACATGCATAAAGCTTTTCAAACCAAGTGAACACATCCATCACAATCAATTCAATCATCCATCATCCAAACTAACAAGCAACCATTCTCATGCAAATCACACAAAGTCCAACACGGTTTTCAATTTCTAAGTGTAGTTCAATATTCTAGGCTTTCTCCATGCAAGATCAAATCTGTCCAGCTTTTCCACTAGATTTTTATCCACTAAAAATTATATAACATAAAGGAAATTAACATGCAATGATATAGTTTCATCGTCCAAGTGGAGGAACAACATTTCCAAGTGACATTCGAATTTCTAAGGGAAAACCGAAACACTTAGGGGCTGAAATCAACATGTAATGGCTTCCATTTCACATGCAATCCAAGTTTCATTGATTACAAGGATAAATCCACATTTTAAACAAAGAATCCAGCCAAACAAAGGTGAAACCGAGGCATGTACAAAGAGATCCAAAGCATTTCATGGTTAAAAATTAACATGCAAGGGAAAGAACATATTGATCAAGTTCACGGTTCATGGTTTCAAGAAGAAAATGTCATTAGTTCAAAGATTCTACCAAGGGAATACAAAAACCGAGACATGCACAAAGAAAGATCCACATCCACACATCAAAGTTTCAAGCTTTTTAGGAATCAAAGTTGATTGAAGGTGAAATCAAACTCTTTGAGAGGTAACCGAGACATGCAACAAGGAAATCCATACACTTTTTGGATAAAACTTAACATGCAAGTTCAGATCTGAAGTTCTTTCAACATGCAGTCCAACACACACTAATTTTTCAAGGAAAAAAGTGTAAAAACAGCCAAGAGATGGACATGCAAACACGTCAATTGTGAGAACTCCCCCTTGCCTTGATTGTGACGAAAATTTAGGAGCAAAAGGAGTTGATCTTGGCTGGTTCCTTAAAGGAAAGCTGCTGGACCGAGAGGATGAGTCTCAAACTTCAAACTTCCTCCTCTTGGTTAGGTTGTCTTCCTCGGTTCTTTGAAGAGAAAAAAGGGAAAAAGCTTCAAATGGTTAGGATCAAGTGAAAAAGGAGTTTCTTAGGAGTTTTCGGTGTTAGGCTTCCATGGATCTTCAAATCAAAGAAGGAAAAAGTATGAGAAAGCTTACCTCTTTGAAGGAAGGGTCACGGTTTTGAAGAATCAAGCAAGAGAATGCAAGAGTGAAAGCTTGGAGCTCCTTGGCTTGTCTTGGAAGGTTGAAAAGATGAGAATTTTTTGAGGGATTTAGGGAGGAAGGTTCTTGGTTTCTTTGAAGAAAAAGAGAGAATGGAACTTTGAAAGGAATTTTGAGAGGAAGGGTGGAGAGCTCACGGTTTTTGAGTGAAAAAAGAGAGAAATGAGGTGGTTTGATCTATTTATATGGAGGGTTTAACCTTTAAGTGACCAATTGCCACTTAACATGTTCATTTTGGCTTGCTTAGCAAGACTTCCAAACAGAAAACTGCACACGATTTTCATTGAGTAAAAGCTGAAGTGAATTTGGTAAATTGATGCAAGGAAAGGGGTGCCATGGTTTTTTGTGCATGAATAGTGAATTTTGGGAAAGCTTGTAGGCAAAGTTAGTAAAATTCAGGAAGTTAAGTGCATGAAATACCCTAGGCTGCATGCACACGGTTTGGACATCACAATTTCTGAAATTCTGCACAAAATCCAAAGGTAAGATTTTGGACAGCAATTGCATGAAATTTGGTTGGCCGAGAAAAATGCGACATGACTAGGTTGTCACTTGGACGAGACTTTTGATGTGGTGTTAAGTTCAAGAGAATGTGATTGGTTAGAATAATTATGATGTCGGCAATTTGGAAGACATGAAAAGAAAGTTCCGAAATGACTTTGCCGACAAATCGGGAGACAAAATCCCGTGCATGGAATTCTAGTGGTCAATACTAGATTTTAGAATATCGGGGCAATCACGATGTTTGTAAAATAGGAGACAAGGTTTGTTTGCATGAAAGTCTAGTGGCCGATACTAGATTTGGAAATCTCCGGGTAATGATTGCTAGATCTCACAGAATTTTATGCAATGATTTTGACGGCTAAGAAATCATTACTAAATCTTTGTAATGACTAGGAAATCTTTACAATAATGATTTCTAGATTTCGTGAGATTCCGTGTAAAATTTTGACGGCTAAGGAATGATTACAAAATGTTAGCAATGATTATAAAATCTCACGTTTTTCAAGGCGAATACCTTTGATTTGACAATTTAAATAAGATAAAATTTTAACTTTCGGGATAGATTATCAGGGGCATTGTGAACAGCACAATTGAACATACTCAGGAAAATCCTTGGACGATATTGAAACTATCTATTCGCATGCAGTTACCTTAAAATACCGGATTCGGAAATAATTCAATATTCTAAAAATAAAAATGCAGCATCTATCTAATTATACCGACGCTAGCGAGCCGGAATAAGCTAATAATTGGAATCTAAAGACTACTAGCTAATTCTCAAAAATTGGGGCGTTACATTTCGCACGTCTTCCTTTGCTCGTAAGCAAAAGGGGACCAAAAGAGGCCAAAACTGGAACATGGGTCCAAAGGCGCCAGAAGGGGAGAAGGTGGCGAGAAAGGCTTCCTTTGAGTCCTAGGAGTGATATTCAAGTAGTTTCAGTGCCTGGAGATGAGTTTTGCACGTCTACCTTTGCCGGTAAGCAAAAGGGGACCAAAAGATACCAAAATCGGAACTTGGGTCCAAAGATGCCAGAAAGTGCCAAAAGGAGAAAAGGTGGAGAGAAAGCCTTCCTTTGAGTCCTTAGAGTGATATTCAAGGAGTTTTAGTGGCCTGAGATCACTTTCGCACCGTATTCCTTTGCCGGTAAGCTAAAAGGGACCAAAACAGACGAAAATTGGAACATGCGTCCAAAGGCGCCAGAAAGTGCCAAATGGGGAAAAGGTGGAGACAAAGCCTTCCTTTGAGTCCTTGGAGTGATATTCAAGGTGTTTCAGTGGCCTAAGACGAGTTTTGTACGTCTTCCTTTGTTGGTAAGCAAAAGGAGACCAAAAGAGACCAAAACATGAACTTGGGTCCAAAGGCGCCAGAAAAAGGCAGAAGGGGAAAAGGTGGAGAGAAAGCCTTCCTTTGAGTCCTTGGAGGGATATTCAAGGAGTTTTAGTGGCCTGAGACAAGTTTCGCACGTCTTCCTTTGCCCGTAAGCAAAAAGGGACCAAAAGAGGCCAAAACTGGAACTTGGGTCCAAAGGCGGCAGAAAGTGCCAGAAGGGGAGAAGGTTGCGAGAAAGGCTTCCTTTGAGTCCTAGGAGTGATATTCAAGTAGTTTCAGTGCCTGAGACGAGTTTCGCACGTCCTCCTTTGTCGTTAAGCGAAAGGGGACCAAGAGTGACCAAAATTGGAACTTGGGTCCAAAGGCTCCAAAAAGTGCCAGAAGGGGAGAAGGTGGTGAGAAAGCCTTCCTTTGAGTCCTAGGAGGGATATTCAAGGAGTTTCAGTGGCCTGAGACGAGTTTCAAACGTTTTCCTTTGCCAGTATGAAAAAGGGGACCAAAATAGACTAAAACTAGAACTTCGGTCCAATGGAGCCAAAAAGTGCCAGAAGGGGAGGAGGTGGTGAGAAAGCCTTCCTTTGAGTCCTAGGAGTGATATTCAAGGAGTGTCAATGGCCTGAGACGAGTTTCCCACATCTTTTTTTCCCGGTAAGCAAAAGGGGACCAAAAGAGGCCAAAACTGGAACTTGGGTCCAAAGGCGCTAGAAAGTGCCAGAAGGGGAGAAGGTGGTAAGAAAGCCTTCCTTCTAGTCCTAGGAGTAATATTCAAGGAGTTTCAGTCGCCTGAGACGAGTTTCGCACGTCTTCCTTTGCCAGTAAGCAAAAGGGGACCAAATTAGACAAAAATCGGAACATGCGTCCAAAGGCGCCAGAAAGTGCCAAATGGGGAAAAGGTGGAGACAAAGCCTTCCTTTGAGTCCTTGGAGTGATATTCAAGGTGTTTCAGTGGCCTGAGACGAGTTTTGTACGTCTTCCTTTGTTGGTAAGCAAAAGGAGACCAAAAGAGACCAAAATATGAACTTGGGTCCAAAGGCGCCAGAAAATGGCAGAAGGGGAAAAGGTGGAGAGAAAGCCTTCCTTTGAGCCCTTGGAGGGTTTTAGTGGCCTGAGACAAGTTTCGCACGTCTTCCTTTGCCCGTAAGCAAAAGGGGACCAAAAGAGGCCAAAACTGGAACTTGGGTCCAAAGGCGGCAGAAAGTGCCAGAAGGGGAGAAGGTGGCGAGAAAGGCTTCCTTTGAGTCCTAGGAGTGATATTCAAGTAGTTTCGGTGCCTGGAGATGAGTTTCGCACGTCTACCTTTGCCGGTAAGTAAAAGGGTACCAAAAGATACCAAAATCGGAACTTGGCTCCAAAGATGCCAGAAAGTGCCAAAAGGAGAAAAGGTGGAGAGAAAGCCTTCCTTTGAGTCCTTAGAGTGATATTCAAGGAGTTTTAGTGGCCTGAGATCAGTTTCGCACTGTATTCCTTTACCGGTAAGCTAAAAGGGACCGAAAGAGACCAAAACTGAAACTTGGGTCGAAAGGCGCCCAGAAAGTGCCAGAAGGGGGGAGAAGGTGATGAGAAAGCCTTCCTTTGAGTACTAGGAGGGATATTCAAGGAGTTTCAGTGGCCTGAGACGAGTTTCGCACGTCCTCCTTTGTCGTTAAGCAAAAGGGGACCAAGAGTGACCAAAATTGGAACTTGGGTCCAAAGGCTCCAAAAAGTGCCAGAAGGGGAGAAGGTGGTGAGAAAGCCTTCCTTTGAGTCCTAGGAGGGATATTCAAGGAGTTTCAGTGGCCTGAGACGAGTTTCAAACGTTTTCCTTTGCCAGTATGAAAAAGGGGACCAAAACAGACGAAAACTAGAACTTCGGTCCAATGGAGCCAAAAAGTGCCAGAAGGGGAGGAGGTGGTGAGAAAGCCTTCCTTTGAGTCCTAGGAGTGATATTCAAGGAGTGTCAGTGGCCTGAGACGAGTTTCCCACATCTTTTTTTGCCGGTAAGCAAAAAGGGACCAAAAGAGGCCAAAACTGGAACTTGGGTCCAAAGGCGCTAGAAAGTGCCAGAAGGGGAGAAGGTGGTAAGAAAGCCTTCCTTCTAGTCTGAGGATGGTATGCCGAGCTAAGCTTTATTTTTGTTGCAAGAGATTGATGAAGACTCTGCCAGAATCTTGAAGTAAAACGGGGATCTCTGTCCGACACGATACTCTCGGGTACTCCATGGAGTCGTACAATCTCCTTGATATAAATTTGAGTTAGTCGTTCCAGGGAATGCTTCATGTTTGCAGGCAGGAAGTGGGCTGATTTGGTGAGACGGTCAACTATGACCCAAATAGCGTCGCTCCCGTTTCTGGTTCTTGGAAATCCAGAAACAAAATCCATAGCAATGTCGCTCCATTTCCACTCCGGAATACTCAATGGTTGGAGTTGTCCCGCTGGTTTCTGATGCTCCACCTTTACTTTTTGGCAAGTTAGGCACGAGGCAACATATTCCGCCTCGCTCTCTTCATCCCAGGCCACCAGAAACTCTTCTTCAAATCTTGATACATCTTCGTGGATCCAAGATGAATACTCAGAGCGCTTTTGTGAGCTTCCTCCAAGATCATTCTTCTTAAATCTTCCTTGGCAGGAACATAAATCCGCTCCTTGTACCTAATCAATCCCTCCTCATCTGGGTAAATATGGGATTCTTTTCCTTTCTTCTTTGCTTCGAGCCTTTCTAGTAGATACTTGTCATCTCCTTGAGCTGATCTTAATTGTTCCAAGAATTCATTAGTGATCTTCAGATTTCCCAATATTATGCTAGAAGGAGTAAATTGAGTTGCCAAGTTCAAGTCCCTAAACGATTCTAGCATTTCCAGCTCTTTAATCATTAAGGTTGACACATGCAGTGACTTACGACTTAGAGCGTCCGCTACAACGTTTGCTTTTCCAGGGTGATATCGCAACTCGAAGTCGTAATCCTTGAGAAACTCCATCCGTCTCCTCTGGCACATGTTCAGCTTTTTCTGGTCAAACATGTACTTCAGACTCTTATGGTCGCTGAATACCTCAAATTTTGCTCCATACAAGTAATGTCGCCATATCTTGAGTGCAAAAACTACGGCCGCTAACTCAAGGTCATTGGTTGGGTAGTTCTTCTCGTGTGATCTTAGTTGTCGAGAGGCATATGCCACAACCTTCTTATTTTGCATCAACACGCATCCAAGTCCTTGGTACGAAGCATCACAGTATACATCAAACCTTTGTTATGGATCAGGAAGTATTAAGATAGGTGCAGAGGTTAAACGAGTCTTTAATTCTTGAAAACTATCTTCACACTTGCTGTCCCATTGAAAAGGTTGATCCTTGCGAGTTAGTCGAGTCATAGGTGTAGCTATCTTTGAAAATCCTTCGATGAAACGCCGATAGTATCCAGCAAGTCCTAAGAAACTTTTGATTTTTGTCACTGACATAGGTGGTTCCCACTTCAATACGGCTTCTACTTTCGATGGATCTACCGCAATTCCTTCCCTTGAAATTACATGTCCCAAAAATTGAACTTCTTTTAACCAGAATTCGCACTTAGAAAGTTTCGCATAGAGTCGCTTTTCACGTAGTATTTCAAGAACAATCTTCAGATGTTCTGAGTGCTCTTCGGGAGTGTGAGAATAGACCAGAATATCATCGATAAAAACCACCACAAATTGGTCCAAGAAAGGATGAAAAACCTGATTCATATAGTCCATGAACACCGCAGGCGCGTTCGTCACTCCAAAAGGCATCACTTCATACTCGTAGTGTCCATACCGAGTCCTGAAAGCTGTCTTTGGAATGTCTTCTTCTTTAACTCGAATTTGATGATAACCTGACCTCAAGTCTATTTTGGAGAACATTGCGGCTCCTTTCAATTGATCCATGAGGTCATCGATTTGGGGCAGCGGGTACCTGTTTTTGATGGTGACCTTATTCAGTTGGCGATAATCAATGCATAATCTCATGCTTCCATCCTTTTTCTTTACAAGTAAGACTGGGGCTCCCCAGGGTGAGACACTAGGTCTGACCAGTTGTTTGGCGAGTAACTCTTCCAGTTGATTCTTCAGCTCTGATAGTTCCGCAGGTGCCATTCTGTAAGGCGCAATAGATATGGGGCCAGTGCCAGGCATTAAATCTATGGAAAACTCGGTTTCCCTAATTGGGGGTAAGCCAGGAATATCATTAGGAAATACTTCAGGAAATTCACAAACCACTGGGATATTTTCTAACTTCTCTTCTCCCTTGGCTTCAACAGTGGCCAAAATAATATAGGCTTGAGCTTGCTCTACTAAGACGTCTACCTGGTTTTCAGCACGAGACTCTGGATGACTCAATTCCGTATGTTTAGGAAGGTCAAAAACTAAGGTCTTCTCTTGGGAATCTAAAAGGACATGATTGGCAGAGAGCCAATCCATTCCCAGGATAATATCCAGGTCGGTAAGAGGCAAGCATATCAAATTAACAAGAAAGCTCTTGCCCTCTATTTGAATTGGACAATGTAAGCAAACATGGGATGCGGTTACGGGATTATTAGTGGGGGTAGAAACAACAATATTACATTTCATGACAAGAACAGGTAATTTCAATCGCCTCACACAAGATTCAGAGATAAAGGAATGTGTGGCGCCTGAATCAAACAACACATTAAGGGATGTCCCATTTAGAATGCATGTACCTTGGATTAGGTTTTCAGACTGAGCAGCTTCAGCACCACTCATTGTAAATACTCTCCCTCTTGTATTAGGTCTTCCTACCGATGTTCGTGATACGTTAACGGGGTTTTGACTTCTCACTTCACCCTGATTGCTGGAATTCCTTTGGCCTTAACTGGGGTTTCCTCGGTTCGTTCCCACAGAGATAGTGTCATTGCCGCGGGTAGATTGTCTACAAAAGCGACCAAGATGGCCCGTTCTTTGACATTTAGGACAAGGGTTAGGATGCTGACGGCATTGAGATTTGAAATGAGGACCTCCACAGTTAAAGCACATCAAGGGTGGTTGATTTACGCTTCCACTGCTTGACCTCTGGCTTTTTACAGGTTCGCTCCAATAACTCCTTGTGGGCGCAAAATACGGCTTATGTTTTTCTTGAACTTCTTTACCCCTTGACCCGAAACTATGAGCAGGGCGATGAGGACCAAATTGCTTCCATAGAGTTTGGCGAGCTTTGGTGTCATTCTCATATATTCGACATCTGTCCACCAAGGTTGGGAAATGTTGGACTTGTTGACAGCTAATAGCCTGTTTGATATCAGGTCGAAGTCCGCTTTCAAACTTAGAACATCTAGACCGATCATCAGCTTGAGCAAAATATGGGCAGTATTTTGATAGTTTGTCAAACTTAGCTGCATATTCTCCTACACTCATCTGTCCTTGAGTCAGAGTTAAAAACTCTTGTTCCCTCCTCCTACGGATGTCTTCCGGAAAATACTTTTCTAGGAACCGGCGGCGGAAGATGGTCCACTCCACCATGATTCCTTCAGTCTCTAGTTGTTGGCGAGCAATCCGCCACCAATATTCAGCCTCTCCCACTAGCATAAAGGCTGCATAAGTTACCTTTTCCTCCTCGGTGCAAACCATTGCCTCATATATTTTCTCCAATTCTTCTATCCAAAGTTGAGCACCATCAGGGTTAAATCCGCCTCGGAACTGCGAGGGTTTATTCTTACGGAATTCAGACAATCCACGGTTCAGAACTGGTTTATTCTGTCTTTCTAAGATATCTACTACTCTCCCCAATAGGGTTTCCATGACATCATCCCTAACTCTCCTAGCCATAACTTTCTGAAATACAAATAAGCACATCAATTCTCAAAAGTCAATTAGTCACAGCAAAGTAACAAGCACACTAACACACAAACCATAAGGGTTTCCAAACAATTCAGAGATTCACACAGAAGTTGGGCAGTTAGGCCATGCCCCAAGGCCTCAATTGACCGAACTGCTCTGATACCACTTAATTGTGACGCCTAAAAATAACAGGATTTTTTTTTTCTTTTTAAAACAGGAGAAGCGGAAGGATAACACATTCTTTCAATTCACCTCTAGTGTACCACATTTCAATTTAGAGGTTTGTGGTCTCATCATATAATATCAACATTAAGTAAAACAACCACAACAATACTCCATCATACTGAATAACCTCATGCAATAGATATGGAAATGTTTGGTAATAATCTCAGAGTACTGCAACTTAATAAAATAAAATGACATAATTAAAGTGCACAAGATTAACATAGTTCAGAGATACATGGAATGAAACAGACTGACTCCCTAAGAGCAGTTCCCTAAAAACCACAACAGACAAACTATCCCAATCAGTCGAGGGGAAAATAATCCTCGATGGGATCGGACTCCTCAGAGGATGTCGCGGAAGCGGAGCTAGAAGAAGCTGTCACGACCCCTTTTTATAAAGGACCGAGAACATTATTTCTACACCACATACTTATTTAAAAATAGGTAAATAATAGAGAATATAAGTATAAAAATTCACTTCTCATTCAAAGTAAAAATGAAGTTCCTTACAACAAATATCCAACAGATCAACATAATATTACATTTAGTTTATAATTTTCAAAATACCAAAAAAAATTATAATACGTGACTCCCTCGACATGAGGTCTTATATATAAAGAAAAAGGACTCTGATGCATTATTACTCAACTCCAGCTTCTAACTTTTCTTCACTGGCCCCTCAGCCTGTGAAGTAGATGCAACACCTGCTACATCTGCTCACGTACCACCGTACGATCATCGCAAAGACACACGCACACAACGACATAGAAAGAAATGCAAGGGTGAGCTTACCAAACATAAAATAAAATTATATATATAGAGAGCAAAATATTTCTCACAGCAATAACCCCATGCATTTCCAGCCCATCTAATGCACAGCATGAAAACGGCTTCCAACTGGTTTCACAGCCTAATTAATCCAGAAGGAACCGAGCTGGTCCGGGAGCGACCCATTCCGGTATCTGGATCCAGACAAAGACAAAGACAAAGACTCAAAGATGAACTTACCGTTACATGTCTACCCACCTAAACATGTAACTCGGCTCTATAATGATGCAAAACATATATCTCAACATGATGCACGCCACCAAAATTATTTTAACAGCTCAACTACGGCAAGTTTATAATAGATCAGCCAAAATCTCAGCATTTTAAACTAATTAACAACAGTTACAGGTTAGAAAATAGCTTTTATTCAATAGATCTAACAAAATCATATCAAAATATCTTGAAATAGCATATTAAACCGTTCAAAACATAGTTCATAGGTTAAAGTAAACTCCCCTTACCTCAGAAAGATGATTCACATTAGATCTACCGAATATTACTTGATTATAACAAAATTCACCGAAGATTCAGCTTTAGAACGGAGTTTCTCCTAAGAACACCATGAATTTCTATAAGAAAGAGAAGGAGAAGAGAAACGAACGGTAAATCTAGCTTCAAACTTAAAGAAACTTACTTCCAATCCTTTAGAATAGATGTAGAATCTCAGATCTGGCGAGAAATCTAAGTTTAGGAAGGTTTAGTATGAGAGAAATGGTGGTTTACGGCCTTAGAACCTTTGAGAACCTTGGATAGAGGTGAAGAAATGAAAATTTCGTGTGAAACCCCCTTTTTATAGAAAATTTTTGAAATTTACTGTTCACGACGGAATTTACTATTCATCACCGGAAACACTGCTCACCGCCTTACTGTTCACGCCGGAAAATACTGTACACGCACTGTACACGTATGTGACATCACCGATGACGTCAGCAGTCACTGTACATACGCGGTTGGTACTGTTCATACACGGTTTGTACGCAGTTTGCACTGTTCATACGCGGTTTGCACTGTTCATACGGTACTGTTCACTTTTTTTTTTTTTTTTAAATAATTTCAACTCCATCTAAATATATTCCAATACCAAATAATCCTTCAATTAACATTGAACAAGTATAAAATATTATAGATTACTCAATAATAAATTAGAAGCCTGACAATTCTCCCCCCGAAAATAAATTTTTGTCCTCGAAAATTTCATTCCCCAGAGAAAAGATGAGGATACAACTCTCTCATTCTTTCTTCTAACTCCCATGTGGCATCACCAGTTATTTGGTCCCAAACAACCTTTACTAACCGAATAGACTTACCTCTAAGTTTCTTAACTCTAGTTTCCTCGATACGAGCAGCTGGGACCTCCACAGACAAGTCATCTCGTAACTCTACAACATCAGGCTCAATTACATGAGACAAATCTGGAACATATTTCTTTAGCTGCGACACATGGAAAACATTATGTATTCCAGACAACTGAGGTAGTAACGCTAATTCATAGGCTACTGGTCCTCGACGATGTAATATCTGATACGGTCCTATGAACTTAGGTGTTAACTTCTTGGCTCTTAAGGCTCGCCCCACACCTGTAGTGCGTGATACTCTTAAGAATACATGATTACCAACCTCAAATTCTAGGGATCTTCTGCGTCGGTCAGCATAAGATTTCTGTCGACTTTGGGTAGCTCTTAGCTTTTATCTAATAAGTTCAACTTTCTCCTTAGTTTCTTGCAGCATTTCAGGTCCAACCATCAAATGTACTCCATCTTGGAACCAACAGATAGGGGTTCTACACCTTCTACCATACAGAGCTTCAAATGGTGCCATATCTATACTCGAATGATAGCTATTATTATAAGTGAATTCTACCAAAGGAAGCATATCCTCCCAATTACTCCTCTGCTCTACAATGCAAGTCCGCAATAAGTCTTCTAAGGTCTGAATAGTACGCTCAGATTGACCATCTGTTTGCGGATGGCATGTAGAACTCAACCTCAACTGTGTGCCCATAGATTCTTGGAAACTCTGCCAAAACTGGGAAGTGAATCGAGGATCCCTATCAGAGATAATACTAGAAGGTACTCCATGCAACCTGACAATCTCTCTAATGTACAATTCTGCTAATTTCTCCAAGCTAAAGGTCATGTTAATTGGCAAGAAATGTGCACTCTTGGTTAGCCTATCAACTATGACCCACACTGCATCATGATTCCTAACTGTTCTAGGTAGATGGGACACAAAGTCCATAGTCACATGGTCCCACTTCCACTCTGAAATTTCCATCGTTTGTAACTCTCCTGGAGGGCTTTGGTGCTCCGCTTTTGCCTTTTGACAAGTCAAGCAGGCTTTAACAAACTCAGCTATCTCTCGCTTCATGCCTGGCCACCAAAACATCTGCTTTAAATCTTGATACATCTTGGTAACACCAGGATGAATGTTGAGACTACCCTTATGTCCTTCTTCTAGAATTGCTATCTTTAATTCAGTATCTCTAGGGACACAAACTCGACCTTGACATCTGAGAATACCATCAACACCTTTATCGAAACCCTTTGTCTTATCTCGTCCCTAAGAGAAATACAATCCGACATAACATTGGATCCCACAATTGTTTATCTTTAATTTCTGTAAGAAATTATTAGTCACCACAATTCGGCTACAACTAATCTTTTCGGGTGATAAGTCCACATGTATGTTCAAGTCTCTAATTGTTCTACCAAAAGGGTTTCACCGACTCTTAGGGAGAATGCCCGAACCACATTCCTACTTAATGCATCGGCCACCACGTTAGCTTTTCCTGGATGGTATTGGAGCTGAAAATCATAATCCTTAAGGAATTCCACCCAACGTCTCTGCCTCATATTTAACTCTCGCTGATCAAATAAATACTTCAGACTCTTATGATCACTATATACATCAAACTGAGCTCCATAAAGATAGTGTCGCCACACCTTCGTAGCAAAGACTACAGCAGCTAACTCAAGGTCATGAATCGGGTAATTTCGCTCATGAGTTCGCAATTGACGAGATGCATAAGCTACCACTCTCTTATCTTGCATCAACACACATCCCAATCCCTGATGAGAAGCATCACAGTACGCCTCAAACGGTCGACTAGTATCAGGGAGAATCAACACCGGCGAAGAAGTTAGTCTCTGTTTTAACTCATTAAAGCTTTGCTCACCTTCCTCAGTCCACACAAAGGGTTGATCACGGCGAGTTAACCGTGTTAATGGTGCAGCTATCTTCGCGAATCCCTCTATAAATCTCCGGTAGTAACCTGCTAGGCCCACAAAACTACGAATCTCTGAGGCTGTCTTCGGCCTTTCCCACTGCAACACCGCTTCAACTTTGGAAGGATCAACTGCAATTCCTTTAGCTGAAATAACATGACCAAGGAACTTCACTTCCTCTAGCCAAAACTCACACTTAGACAGTTTAGCATACAATTGTTTTTCCCTTAAAACATTAAGTACAGTCCTCAAATGCTCTTCATGTTCTTCTGACGAATTAGAATAAATTAAAATATCATCAATAAAGACTACCACAAATCGATCCAGGAAAGGTCTAAAGATCCGATTCATGTAGTCCATAAACACAACTGGAGCATTTGTAACTCCAAAAGGCATCACTATATACTCATAATGACCATATCTAGTGCGAAAAGCAGTCTTAGGAATATCTTCATCCTTCACTCGGATCTCGATGGTACCCGGACTTCAAATCAATCTTAGAGAATACCTTAGCACCTCTCAATTTGGTCCATCAAATCATTGATTCGCGGCAATGGGTACTTGTTCTTAATTGTCAACTTATTCAACTTACGATAATCCACACATAATCTAGAACTTCCGTCCTTCTTTTTCACCAAGAGAATCGGGCTCCCCAAGGTGATACACTTGGTCTAATCATCTCGTTTACGCATTAGATCCTCGATCTGCTCCTTAAGCTCAATTAACTCTTTTGGCGCCATTCTATACGGTACTACGGACACGGCTCAGCTCCAGGAATCAAATCTATAGCAAACTCTACCTCTCTACGTGGAGGTATTCCAGGAATATCCTCTGGAAAAATCTCAGGAATTCTCGTACCATCGGTATTGACCGAAGGCTTTGCTCCACTTCGCATTCATAACTCCCAACAAAACAAAACAAGATACTCCTCAGCTAAGGATGTTTCTACTTGGCGAGTAGAAATCAATTCTACACAATCTTGCTGCTCAGGAAAGATTAAACACCTCCGGCCACAATCAATTAGCACACGATTGGCAGTTAGCCAATCCATACCCAGGATTACATCTAACCCTGACATCGGGATACAAATAAGATTTACTTTGTATCTTCGTCCCTCAATTGCTATGGGACACCTAACACAAACCGTCGAAGTCTTAATTGAACTTAAAGTAGGTGTCGATACTACTAAGTCACATCCTAGATCGTCCACCGGTAATCCTAAGTTTCTCACACAATTGTCCGCAATAAAAGAGTGTGTGGCTCCAGAATCAAATAATACAGAAAGAAAAGTACCTTCTTAGCGCCCTTACCTCCATTACCATAACTGCTAGCAGCTCTACTAGATGGAGCCTTCCCAACTCCACCAACATCCTCCGCATTAAGACTCTCTATAATGGTGGCTTGATCCACCAAGTCAGCAAACTCCGTGATCCTGAGTGGGATCAAAATCCTCTTTATGTCAGTTCTCAGCCCGTCTGAAAACCTCTGACATCTCCACTCCTCTGAAGTCGGGTGAGAATAAAATCTGTAGAGCCGCTCAAACTGTATTGCATACTCAAAGACTGATGAGTTTCCTTGCACCAAGTTTAGAAACTCTTGTTCTTTGGTAGCACGAACATGAGAAGGGAAAAACTTTCCAAAAAAAACTACTTCTAAATACAGCCCAAGTAATGACTTCACCTCGGGCCTCTAGCATAGTACGAGCTCCGTGCCACCACATCTCTGCATCTCCTATCAGCATATACGTAGCATATATCACCTTTCTCTCCTCGGCGCAACCCATGGTTAGGAAGATCTTCTCAATCTCCCTGATCCAGAGTTCAGCAGCATCTGGTCCATCCACTCCTGTGAATTGAGGAGGATCATTCTTTCTGAACTCTGACAACCCATGGTATTCAGGAAGAGGTGCAGCTGAGGCAGTAGCTGCTGCTGCCTGTGCTGCAGCAGCGGCTTGATTTGCAGCTTGCTGCTGCTGAATCATATCTAGACTCTGCCTAACAGTGGCTGCCATGGCCTCCATGGCATGAGCCATTTGGTTCATATCAGCAGGAGGAGGATTTGTAGCAGATCTTCTTGATCTAGCCATTCTAATATATAGACTAGCTTAAATTACTAACGTTTAACATATTCAGCAATACCACCACATAGCTATATTCATAGATTCAGCTTACAGTGATATATTCATATTTAGTATATCATAAAATTTTAATCAATTTAGTACTCAGTATAACAACATATCAACATTCACATAGCATAGCAAACACACTCATTTCAGCAATCATTTACAGCTTAGCTTAACAGTCTCTTATTCACACAGTACGACTCACCTATAGCTCACCCAAGTATCATATACCAAGTTTCCTACATCAATCATGTCTGAGAATCGAGGTGATCAAGCTCGTTCCCTCACAACTTGATGAATAGAAATTATGATATATGATTCACAGCTAAAACTTATACGTCTAATATGCACAACTGACGCCTAACAACCTCACCCCGTAGGTTTACCTAGACCATGCTCTGATACCACTAAAATGTCACGACCCCTTTTTATAAAGGACCGAGAACATTATTTCTACACCACATACTTATTTAAAAATAGGTAAATAATAGAGAATATAAGTATAAAAATTCACTTCTCATTCAAAGTAAAAATGAAGTTCCTTACAACAAATATCCAACAGATCAACATAATATTACATTTAGTTTATAATTTTCAAAATACCAAAAAAAATTATAATACGTGACTCCCTCGACATGAGGTCTTATATATAAAGAAAAAGGACTCTGATGCATTATTACTCAACTCCAGCTTCTAACTTTTCTTCACTGGCCCCTCAGCCTGTGAAGTAGATGCAACACCTGCTACATCTGCTCACATACCACCGTACGATCATCGCAGTACACACGCACACAACGACATAGAAAGAAATGCAAGGGTGAGCTTACCAAACATAAAATAAAATTATATATATATAGAGCAAAATATTTCTCACAGCAATAACCCCATGCATTTCCAGCCCATCTAATGCACAGCATGAAAATGGCTTCCAACTGGTTTCACGACCTAATTAATCCAGAAGGAACCGAGCGGTCCGGAGCGACCCATTCCTAGATCTGATCCAGACAGACAAAGACAAGAAACAAAGCATGAACTTACCGTTACATGTCTACCCACCTAAACATGTAACTCGGCTCTATAATGATGCAAAACATATATCTCAGCATGATGCACGCCACCAAAACTATTTTAACAGCTCAACTACGGCAAGTTTATAATAGATCAGCCAAAATCTCAGCATTTTAAACTAATTAACAACAGTTACAGCTTAGAAAATAGTTTTTATTCAATAGATCTAACAAAATCATATCAAAATATCTTGAAATAGCATATTAAACCGTTCAAAACATAGTTCATAGGTTAAAGTAAACTCCCCTTACCTCAGAAAGATGATTCACATTAGATCTACCGAATATTACTTGATTATAACAAAATTCACCGAAGATTCAGCTTTAGAACGGAGTTTCTCCTAAGAACACCATGAATTTCTTTAAGAAAGAGAAGGAGAAGAGAAACGAACGGTAAATCTAGCTTCAAACTTAAAGAAACTTACTTCCAATCCTTCAGAATAGATGTAGAATCTCAGATCTGGCGAGAAATCTAAGTTTAGGAAGGTTTAGTATGAGAGAAATGGTGGTTTACGGCCTTAGAACCTTTGAGAACCTTGGATAGAGGTGAAGAAATGAAAATTTCGTGTGAAACCCCCTTTTTATAGAAAATTTTCGAAATTTACTGTTCACGACGGAATTTACTATTCATCACCGGAAACACTGTTCACCGCCTTACTGTTCACGCCGGAAAATACTGTTCAGGGCACTATTCACGCCGGAAAACACTGTACACGCGTACTGTACACGCACTGTACGCGTATGTGACGTCACCGATGACGTCGGCGATTCGTACATACGCGGTTGGTACTGTTCATACACGGTTTGTACGCGGTTTGCACTGTTCATACGCGGTTTGCACTGTTCACACGCGGTTTGCACTGTTCATACGCTGTTTGCACTGTTCATACGGTACTGTTCAATTAACATTGAACAAGTATAAAATATTATAGATTACTCAATAATAAATTAGAAGCCTGACAGAAGCAGCGTCTTCTGTGTCCTCTATAATCCATCCAGCAGTGCGAGGTGGTGAATGAACTGTGGTAAAGGGCGAGTAAGTGTTTGGGTAGGTAGGGAGCATGTGAGGCAGTACATCATCATTCCTCACTAAGGGTTCAGCCATATATGTATCTCTCTCAGTGGTCACAGGGGGTGGAGTAGGTTCCTCAGTAGGGAATGGTACAGGCGTAGGTGCTGGTCTAGAACTGGGAGTACGGGGATCAACAGACATGGGAGAAGGGGTAGTTGCAAGTGCAGGATAAGGTAGGTGAGAGTCTCCAGGTGGGGTAGAGAAAACAAGTTCAATGGGGGTATCAACCACAAAGTGGGTGGTCCATGAGTGTCCGACATCTTGTCCATGAATCACCCGTGCCATTCCATGGAAGATGCTTTGCTGTGCTGCCGCGTCGAACACCCAGACGTCCTTCTCAGATGGCAGGATCCATACCTTCACTCGGAAGCTGGTCATCTGTATAGGGCATATACAAAGGTACAACAACACACACAAACAGGGGTGAGTTCTCCAAGCACAAGCAAGCATTCAATAGCCGTACCCCAAAGAAGGTGGCTTTTCACACCATCACTCAAGTCACATCATCATCCACTCTTAGAACAAACATCATTACAATATAAGTCAGTTCATACTTTTCACAGATAAATCCTAGGTTCATCAAACTAATAATGCACATGATGCATGAATGCAAGTTTCATTCCTCACTATCCATCCCTCAAATTTTCGTGTTAATGCATATGATATGCATGGGGATCCCTTACTCTACTGCCAACGACTTGCCCAGCATTTAGTGTAGAGTTCACAATTTCATATCCAAGTCATGTGGCGATCGGAGGACTCCATTCCCTGCATCACAATTGCACAGAAAAGATTTCATATCATTATTCAAAAACGCCCGAACTGGTGCTGGCCCCAAACTGGGTCTCTTCGGGAATGGACCTCAACGACCCTAGGATGTGGAGTTCTTGTTGGGCTTGGCTAAGGCTTGCAAGTAGGGTCACGACCCGGCCACAGAGAGCTCTGCTGCGCCATCTAGGTCGACTGTTCCCCTTTTCACCACCCCCGTAGGTCTACTCGGGACCGAACCTCCAATACCTACAGCTGTGCCTCTGTTATGCCATCAAGTCGTTCCAAAGAAATGTTATGATGCATGAAGTGTGATTCTTCTTTTCTCTCCTCAAGGTTTTCTCAATCTTGGGTCACATGGAATTCAAGCACAGAAACAAAGCCCTCACAAGGCTTGCTCAATCACTATTCACTTTTTCTTCTAGCATAGATTTGCCAAGCAATAAAGTTTAAGGATTACCCACAAGCTTCCAATCCCACCAATGGACATCCACTATTTCCCAACACATAATTCTCAGTGATTTTGACACAACCCTCTCGGATTTTCCCACTCAAATCCTATTACATTAACTTACTATATTAACACTACTCACTTTATCATTTCCATTATTATTAACCATACTACCTCCTACTTTAAATATGACTTATCTCCACTTTTCTCTATCTCTCTGGTTTTTCCTTTTAGTTATTTTCTAATTGCGTGTATTGATTCCCGACTACCTATTTAATTCAAGGTTACTTAGTTTCGTTCTAATTCTTTTTAAGTTCATTAATATTAGTCCTCACGTGATAGGTTCCATTAAGCTAATAGTGAGATCTTTCTAAGGATGGCCTTTATTGATTAACTACTATATTCAGTCCCTTAATTACCATCTCCATACCTTTAATTAATATCCTTTTAGTTTAGGTAAACTTTCCATCAAAAAGGGCTGCGCTTGATTCTCTCCTTTTATTCCTTGTATAATGTAATGAACATGATGCATGATTCATCTTAGTGCTCATGGATTCAAGTGCAAACAGCAAACACACACTATCATTATGCAGTCCTTATCATCCATATTTCATCAAAATTATCACAATTTTAAGTACAACTTTTAGGATTTCTCATCATCAAAACCGAGAGTGAATAGTTCTCACTTTCTTGTCCACCACAATTTTCCAAGACACCACATGCATAAAGCTTTTCAAACCAAGTGAACACATCCATCACAATCAATTCAATCATCCATCATCCAAACTAACAAGCAACCATTCTCATGCAAATCACACAAAGTCCAACACGGTTTTCAATTTCTAAGTGTAGTTCAATATTCTAGGCTTTCTCCATGCAAGATCAAATCTGTCCAGCTTTTCCACTAGATTTTTATCCACTAAAAATTATATAACATAAAGGAAATTAACATGCAATGATATAGTTTCATCGTCCAAGTGGAGGAACAACATTTCCAAGTGACATTCGAATTTCTAAGGGAAAACCGAAACACTTAGGGGCTGAAATCAACATGCAATGGCTTCCATTTCACATGCAATCCAAGTTTCATTGATTACAAGGATAAATCCACATTTTAAACAAAGAATCCAGCCAAACAAAGGTGAAACCGAGGCATGTACAAAGAGATCCAAAGCATTTCATGGTTAAAAATTAACATGCAAGGGAAAGAACATATTGATCAAGTTCACGGTTCATGGTTTCAAGAAGAAAATGTCATTAGTTCAAAGATTCTACCAAGGGAATACAAAAACCGAGACATGCACAAAGAAAGATCCAATCCACACATCAAAGTTTCAAGATTTTTAGGAATCAAAGTTGATTGAAGGTGAAATCAAACTCTTTGAGAGGTAACGGAGACATGCAACAAGGAAATCCATACACTTTTTGGATAAAACTTAACATGCAAGTTCAGATCTGAAGTTCTTTCAACATGCAGTCCAACACACACTAATTTTTCAAGGAAAAAAGTGTAAAAACAGCCAAGAGATGGACATGCAAACACGTCAATTGTGAGAACTCCCACTTGCCTTGATTGTGACGAAAATTTAGGAGCAAAAGGAGTTGATCTTGGCTGGTTCCTTAAAGGAAAGCTGCTGGACCGAGAGGATGAGTCTCAAACTTCAAACTTCCTCCTCTTGGTTAGGTTGTCTTCCTCGGTTCTTTGAAGAGAAAAAAGGGAAAAAGCTTCAAATGGTTAGGATCAAGTGAAAAAGGAGTTCTTAGGAGTTTTCAGTGTTAGGCTTCCATGGATCTTCAAATCAAAGAAGGAAAAAGGATGAGAAAGCTTACCTCTTTGAAGGAAGGGTCACGGTTTTGAAGAATCAAGCAAGAGAATGCAAGAGTGAAAGCTTGGAGCTCCTTGGCTTGTCTTGGAAGGTTGAAAAGATGAGAATTTTTTGAGGGATTTAGGGAGGAAGGTTCTTGGTTTCTTTGAAGAAAAAGAGAGAATGGAACTTTGAAAGGAATTTTGAGAGGAAGGGTGGAGAGCTCACGGTTTTTGAGTGAAAAAAGAGAGAAATGAGGTGGTTTGATCTATTTATATGGAGGGTTTAACCTTTAAGTGACCAATTGCCACTTAACATGTTCATTTTGGCTTGCTTAGCAAGACTTCCAAACAGAAAACTGCACACGGTTTTCATTGAGTAAAAGCTGAAGTGAATTTGGTAAATTGATGCAAGGAAAGGGGTGCCACGGTTTTTTGTGCATGAATAGTGAATTTTGGGAAAGCTTGTAGGCAAAGTTAGTAAAATTCAGGAAGTTAAGTGCATGAAATACCCTAGGCTGCATGCACACGGTTTGGACATCACAATTTCCGAAATTCTACACAAAATCCAAAGGTAAGATTTTGGACAGCAATTGCATGAAATTTGGTTGGCTGAGAAAAATGCGACATGACTAGGTTGTCACTTGGACGAGACTTTTGATGTGGTGTTAAGTTCAAGAGAATGTGATTGGTTAGAATAATTATGATGTCGGCAATTTGGAAGACATGAAAAGAAAGTTTCGAAATGACTTTGCCGACAAATCGGGAGACAAAATCCCGTGCATAGAATTCTAGTGGTCAATACTAGATTTCAGAATATCGGGGCAATCACGATGTTTGTAAAATAGGAGACAAGGTTTGTTTGCATGAAAGTCTAGTGGCCGATACTAGATTTGGAAATCTCCGGGTAATGATTGCTAGATCTCACAGAATTTTATGCAATGATTTTGACGGCTAAGAAATCATTACTAAATCTTTGTAATGACTAGGAAATCTTTACAATAATGATTTCTAGATTTCGTGAGATTCCGTGTAAAATTTTGACGGCTAAGGAATGATTACAAAATGTTAGCAATGATTATAAAATCTCACGTTTTTCAAGGCGAATACCTTTGATTTGACAATTTAAATAAGATAAAATTTTAACTTTCAGGATAGATTATCAGGGGCATTGTGAACAGCACAATTGAACATACTCAGGAAAATCCTTGGACGATATTGAAACTATCTATTCGCATGCAGTTACCTTAAAATACCGGATTCAGAAATAATTCAATATTCTAAAAATAAAAATGCAGCATCTATCTAATTATACCGACGCTAGCGAGCCGGAATAAGCTAATAATTGGAATCTAAAGACTACTAGCTAATTCTCAAAAATTGGGGCGTTACATTTCGCACGTCTTCCTTTGCTCGTAAGCAAAAGGGGACCAAAAGAGGCCAAAACTGGAACATGGGTCCAAAGGCGCCAGAAGGGGAGAAGGTGGCGAGAAAGGCTTCCTTTGAGTCCTAGGAGTGATATTCAAGTAGTTTCAGTGCCTGGAGATGAGTTTCGCACGTCTACCTTTGCCGGTAAGCAAAAGGGGACCAAAAGATACCAAAATCGAAACTTGGGTCCAAAGATGCCAGAAAGTGCCAAAAGGAGAAAAGGTGGAGAGAAAGCCTTCCTTTGAGTCCTTAGAGTGATATTCAAGGAGTTTTAGTGGCCTGAGATCACTTTCGCACCGTATTCCTTTGCCGGTAAGCTAAAAGGGACCAAAACAGACGAAAATCAGAACATGCGTCCAAAGGCGCCAGAAAGTGCCAAATGGGGAAAAGGTGGAGACAAAGCCTTCCTTTGAGTCCTTGGAGTGATATTCAAGGTGTTTCAGTGGCCTGAGACGAGTTTTGTACGTCTTCCTTTGTTGGTAAGCAAAAGGAGACCAAAAGAGACCAAAACATGAACTTGGGTCCAAAGGCGCCAGAAAATGGCAGAAGGGGAAAAGGTGGAGAGAAAGCCTTCCTTTGAGTCCTTGGAGGGATATTCAAGGAGTTTTAGTGGCCTGAGACAAGTTTCGCACGTCTTCCTTTGCCCGTAAGCAAAAAGGGACCAAAAGAGGCCAAAACTGGAACTTGGGTCCAAAGGCGGCAGAAAGTGCCAGAAGGGGAGAAGGTTGCGAGAAAGGCTTCCTTTGAGTCCTAGGAGTGATATTCAAGTAGTTTCAGTGCCTGAGACGAGTTTCGCACGTCCTCCTTTGTCGTTAAGCGAAAGGGGACCAAGAGTGACCAAAATTGGAACTTGGGTCCAAAGGCTCCAAAAAGTGCCAGAAAGGGAGAAGGTGGTGAGAAAGCCTTCCTTTGAGTCCTAGGAAGGATATTCAAGGAGTGTCAATGGCCTGAGACGAGTTTCCCACATCTTTTTTTCCCGGTAAGCAAAAGGGGACCAAAAGAGGCCAAAACTGGAACTTGGGTCCAAAGGCGCTAGAAAGTGCCAGAAGGGGAGAAGGTGGTAAGAAAGCCTTCCTTCTAGTCCTAGGAGTAATATTCAAGGAGTTTCAGTCGCCTGAGACGAGTTTCGCACGTCTTCCTTTGCCGGTAAGCAAAAGGGGACCAAAACAGACGAAAATCGGAACATGCGTCCAAAGGCACCAGAAAGTGCCAAATGGGGAAAAGGTGGAGACAAAGCCTTCCTTTGAGTCCTTGGAGTGATATTCAAGGTGTTTCGGTGGCCTGAGACGAGTTTTGTACGTCTTCCTTTGTTGGTACGCAAAAGGAGACCAAAAGAGACCAAAATATGAACTTGGGTCCAAAGGCGCCAGAAAATGGCAGAAGGGGAAAAGGTGGAGAGAAAGCCTTCCTTTGAGCCCTTGGAGGGGTATTCAATGAGTTTTAGTGGCCTGAGACAAGTTTCGCACGTCTTCCTTTGCCCGTAAGCAAAAGGGGACCAAAAGAGGCCAAAACTGGAACTTGGGTCCAAAGGCGGCAGAAGGGGAGAAGGTGGCGAGAAAGGCTTCCTTTGACTCCTAGGAGTGATATTCAAGTAGTTTCGGTGCCTGGAGATGAGTTTCGCACGTCTACCTTTGCCGGTAAGCAAAAGGGGACCAAAAGATACCAAAATCGGAACTTGGCTCTAAAGATGCCAGAAAGTGCCAAAAGGAGAAAAGGTGGAGAGAAAGCCTTCCTTTGAGTCCTTAGAGTGATATTCAAGGAGTTTTAGTGGCCTGAGATCAGTTTCGCACTGTATTCCTTTACCGGTAAGCTAAAAGGGACCGAAAGAGACCAAAACTGAAACTTGGGTCGAAAGGCGCCTAGAAAGTGCCAGAAGGGGGGAGAAGGTGATGAGAAAGCCTTCCTTTGAGTACTAGGAGGGATATTCAAGGAGTTTCAGTGGCCTGAGACGAGTTTCGCACGTCCTCCTTTGTCGTTAAGCAAAAGGGGACCAAGAGTGACCAAAATTGGAACTTGGGTCCAAAGGCTCCAAAAAGTGCCAGAAGGGGAGAAGGTGGTGAGAAAGCCTTCCTTTGAGTCCTAGGAGGGATATTCAAGGAGTTTCAGTGGCCTGAGACGAGTCTCAAACGTTTTCCTTTGCCAGTATGAAAAAGGGGACCAAAACAGACCAAAACTAGAACTTCGGTCCAATGGAGCCAAAAAGTGCCAGAAGGGGAGGAGGTGGTGAGAAAGCCTTCCTTTGAGTCCTAGGAGTGATATTCAAGGAGTGTCAGTGGCCTGAGACGAGTTTCCCACATCTTTTTTTGCCGGTAAGCAAAAGGGGACCAAAAGAGGCCAAAACTGGAACTTGGGTCCAAAGGCGCTAGAAAGTGCCAGAAGGGGAGAAGGTGGTAAGAAAGCCTTCCTTCTAGTCCTAGGAGTGACATTCAAGGAGTTTCAGTTGCCTGAGACGAGTTTCGCACGTCTTCCTTTGCCGGTAAGCAAAAGGGGACCAAAACAGACGAAAATCAGAACATGCGTCCAGAGGCGCCAGAAAGTGCCAAATGGGGAAAAGGTGGAGACAAAGCCTTCTATTGAGTCCTTGGAGTGATATTCAAGGTGTTTCAGTGGCCTGAGACGAGTTTTGTACGTCTTCCTTTGTTGGTAAGCAAAAGGAGACCAAAAGAGACCAAAATATGAACTTGGGTCCAAAGGCGCCAGAAAATGGCAGAAGGGGAAAAGGTGGAGAGAAAGCCTTCCTTTGAGCCCTTGGAGGGGTATTCAATGAGTTTTAGTGGCCTGAGACAAGTTTCGCACGTCTTCCTTTGCCCGTAAGCAAAAGGTGACCAAAAGAGGCCAAAACTGGAACTTGGGTCCAAAGGCGGCAGAAGGGGAGAAGGTGGCGAGAAAGGCTTCCTTTGAGTCCTAGGAGTGATATTCAAGTAGTTTCGGTGCCTGGAGATGAGTTTCGCACGTCTACCTTTGCCGGTAAGCAAAAGGGGACCAAAAGATACCAAAATTGGAACTTGGCTCCAAAGATGCCAGAAAGTGCCAAGAGGAGAAAAGGTGGAGAGAAAGCCTTCCTTTGAGTCCTTAGAGTGATATTCAAGGAGTTTTAGTGGCCTGAGATCAGTTTCGCACTGTATTCCTTTACCAGTAAGCTAAAAGGGACCGAAAGAGACCAAAACTGAAGCTTGGGTCGAAAGGCGCCCAGAAAGTGCCAGAAGGGGGGAGAAGGTGATGAGAAAGCCTTCCTTTGAGTACTAGGAGGGATATTCAAGGAGTTTCAGTGGCCTGAGACGAGTTTCGCACGTCCTCCTTTGTCGTTAAGCAAAAGGGGACCAAGAGTGACCAAAACTGGAACTTGGGTCCAAAGGCGCTAGAAAGTGCCAGAAGGGGAGAAGGTGGTAAGAAAGCCTTCCTTTGAGTCCTTAGAGTGATATTCAAGGAGTTTTAGTGGCCTAAGATCAGTTTCGCACTGTATTCCTTTACCGGTAAGCTAAAAGGGACCGAAAGAGACCAAAACTAAAACTTGGGTCGAAAGGCGCCTAGAAAGTGCCAGAAGGGGGGAGAAGGTGATGAGAAAGCCTTCCTTTGAGTCCTTGGAGTGATATTCAAGGTGTTTCAGTGGCCTGAGACGAGTTTTGTACGTCTTTCTTTGTTGGTAAGCAAAAGGAGACCAAAAGAGACCAAAACATGAACTTGGGTCCAAATGCGCCAGAAAATGGCAGAAGGGGAAAAGGTGGAGAGAAAGCCTTCCTTTGAGCCCTTGGAGGGGTATTCAATGAGTTTTAGTGGCCTGAGACATGTTTCACACGTCTTCCTTTGCCCATAAGCAAAAGGGGACCAAAAGAGGCCAAAACTGGAACTTGGGTCCAAAGGCGGCAGAAGGGGAGAAGGTGGCGAGAAAGGCTTCCTTTGACTCCTAGGAGTGATATTCAAGTAGTTTCGGTGCCTGGAGATGAGTTTCGCACGTCTACCTTTGCTGGTAAGCAAAAGGGGAACAAAAGATACCAAAAATCGGAACTTGGCTCCAAAGATGCCAGAAAGTGCCAAAAGGAGAAAAGGTAGAGAGAAAGCCTTCCTTTGAGTCCTTAGAGTGATATTCAAGGAGTTTTAGTGGCCTAAGATCAGTTTCGCACTGTATTCCTTTACCGGTAAGCTAAAAGGGACCGAAAGAGACCAAAACTGAAACTTGGGTCGAAAGGCGCCCAGAAAGTGCCAGAAGGGGGGAGAAGGTGATGAGAAAGCCTTCCTTTGAGTACTAGGAGGGATATTCAAGGAGTTTCAGTGGCCTGAGACGAGTTTCGCACGTCCTCCTTTGTTGTTAAGCAAAAGGGGACCAAGAGTGACCAAAATTGGAACTTGGGTCCAAAGGCTCCAAAAAGTGCCAGAAGGGGAGAAGGTGGTGAGAAAGCCTTCCTTTGAGTCGTAGGAGGGATATTCAAGGAGATTCAGTGGCCTGAGACGAGTTTCAAACGTTTTCCTTTGCCAGTATGAAAAAGGGGACCAAAACAGACCAAAACTAGAACTTCGGTCCAATGGAGCCAAAAAGTGCTAGAAGGGGAGGAGGTGGTGAGAAAGCCTTCCTTTGAGTCCTAGGAGTGATATTCAAGGAGTGTCAGTGGCCTGAGACGAGTTTCCCACATCTTTTTTTGCTGGTAAGCAAAAGGGGACCAAAAGAGGCCAAAACTGGAACTTGGGTCCAAAGGCGCTAGAAAGTGCCAGAAGGGGAGAAGGTGGTAAGAAAGCCTTCCTTCTAGTCCTAGGAGTGATATTCAAGGAGTTTCAGTTGCCTGAGACGAGTTTCGCACGTCTTCCTTTGCCGGTAAGCAAAAGGGGACCAAAACAGACGAAAATCAGAACATGCGTCCAAAGGTGCCAGAAAGTGCCAAATGGGGAAAAGGTGGAGAGAAAGCCTTCCTTTGAGTCCTTGGAGTGATATTCAAGGTGTTTCAGTGGCCTGAGACGAGTTTTGTACGTCTTCCTTTGCCGGTAAGCAAAAGGGGACCAAAACAGACCAAAACTAGAACTTCGGTCCAATGGAGCCAATAAGTGCCAGAAGGGGAGGAGGTGGTGAGAAAGCCTTCCTTTGAGTCCTAGGAGTGATATTCAAGGAGTGTCAGTGGCCTGAGACGAGTTTCCCACATCTTTTTTTGCCGGTAAGCAAAAGGGGACCAAAAGAGGCCAAAACTGGAACTTGGGTCCAAAGGCGCTAGAAAGTGCCAGAAGGGGAGAAGGTGGTAAGATAGCCTTCCTTTGAGTCCTTAGAGTGATATTCAAGGAGTTTTAGTGGCCTAAGATCAGTTTCGCACTGTATTCCTTTACCGGTAAGCTAAAAGGGACCGAAAGAGACCAAAACTGAAACTTGGGTCGAAAGGCGCCTAGAAAGTGCCAGAAGGGGGGAGAAGGTGATGAGAAAGCCTTCCTTTGAGTCCTTGGAGTGATATTCAAGGTGTTTCAGTGGCCTGAGACGAGTTTCAAACGTTTTCCTTTGCCAGTATGAAAAAGGGGACCAAAACTAGAACTTCGGTCCAATGGAGCCAAAAAGTGCCAGAAGGGGAGGAGGTGGTGAGAAAGCCTTCCTTTGAGTCCTAGGAGTGATATTCAAGGAGTGTCAGTGGCCTGAGACGAGTTTCCCACATCTTTTTTTCCCGGTAAGCAAAAGGGGACCAAAAGAGGCCAAAACTGGAACTTGGGTCCAAAGGCGCTAGAAAGTGCCAGAAGGAGAGAAGGTGGTAAGAAAGCCTTCCTTCTAGTCCTAGGAGTGATATTCAAGGAGTTTCAGTCGCCTGAGACGAGTTTCGCACGTCTTCCTTTGCCGGTAAGCAAAAGGGGACAAAAACAGACGAAAATCGGAACATGCGTCCAAAGGCGCCAGAAAGTGCCAAATGGGGAAAAGGTAGAGACAAAGCCTTCCTTTTAGTCCTTGGAGTGATATTCAAGGTGTTTCAGTGGCCTGAGACGAGTTTTGTACGTCTTCCTTTGTTGGTAAGCAAAAGGAGACCAAAAGAGACCAAAACATGAACTTGGGTCCAAAGGCGCCAGAAATTGGCAGAAGGGGAAAAGGTGGAGAGAAAGCCTTCCTTTGAGTCCTTGGAGGGATATTCAAGGAGTTTTAGTGGCCTGAGACAAGTTTCGCATGTCTTCCTTTGCCCGTATGCAAAAGGGGACCAAAAGAGGCCAAAATTGGAACATGGGTCCAAAGGCGGCAGAAAGTGCCAGAAGGGGAGATGGTGGCGAGAAAGGCTTCCTTTGAGTCCTAGGAGTGATATTCAAGTAGTTTAAGTGCCTGGAGATGAGTTTCGCATGTCTACCTTTGCCGGTAAGCAAAAGGGGACCAAAAGAGACCAAAATCGGAACTTGGGTCCAAAGATGCCAAAAAGTGCCAAAAGGAGAAAAGGTGGAGAGAAAGCCTTCCTTTGAGTCCTTAGAGTGATATTCAAGGAGTTTTAGTGGCCTGAGATCAGTTTCGCACTGTATTCCTTTGTCGGTAAGCTAAAGGGGACCGAGAGAGACCAAAACTGAAACTTGGGTCCAAAGGCGCCAGAAAGTGCCAGAAAGGGAGAAGGTGGTAAGAAAGCCTTCCTTCTAGTCCTAGAAGTGATATTCAAGGAGTTTCAGTCGCCTGAGACGAGTTTCGCACGTCTACCTTTGCCGGTAAGCAAAAGGGGACCAAAAGAGACCAAAATCGGAACTTGGGTCCAAAGATGCCAAAAAGTGCCAAAAGGAGAAAAGGTGGAGAGAAAGCCTTCCTTTGAGTCCTTAGAGTGATATTCAAGGAGTTTTAGTGGCCTGAGATCAGTTTCGCACTGTATTCCTTTGTCGGTAAGCTAAAGGGGACCGAGAGAGACCAAAACTGAAACTTAGGTCCAAAGGCGCCAGAAAGTGCCAGAAAGGGAGAAGGTGGTAAGAAAGCCTTCCTTCTAGTCCTAGAAGTGATATTCAAGGAGTTTCAGTCGCCTGGGACGAGTTTCGCACGTCTACCTTTGCCGGTAAGCAAAATGGGACCAAAAGAGACCAAAATCGGAACTTTGGTCCAAAGATGCCAGAAAGTGCCAAAAGAAGAAAAGGTGGAGAGAAAGCCTTCCTTTGAGTCCTTAGAGTGATATTCAAGGAGTTTTAGTGGCCTGAGATCAGTTTCGCACTGTATTCCTTTGCCGGTAATCTAAAGGGGACCGAAAGAGACCAAAACTGAAACATGGTTCCAAAGGTGCCAGAAAGTGTCTGAAGGGGCGAAGGTGGTGACAAGGCCTTCCTTTGAGTCCTAGGAGTAATATTCAAGGAGTTTCAGTGGCCTGAGACTAGTTTCGCATGTCTTCCTATGCCGGTAATTAAAAGGGGACCAAACGAGACCAAAATTGGAGCTTGGGTCCAAAGGCGCCAGAAAGTGCCTGAAGAGGAGAAGGTGGTGACCAGGCCTTCCTTTGAGTCCTAGGAGTAATATTTAAGGAGTTTCAGTGGCCTGAGACGAGTTTAGCACGTCTTCTTTTGTCGGTAATAAAAAGGGGACCAAACGAGACCAAAACTAGAACTTGGGTCCAAAGGCGCCAGAAAGTGCCAGAAGGGGAGAAGGTGGTGGCAAGGCCTTCCTTTGAGTCCTAGCTGTGATATTCAAGGAGTTTTAGTGGCTTGAAACGTGTTTCGCACGTCTTCCTTTGCCCATAAGCAAAAGGGGACCAAAAGAGACCAAAACTGAAACTTGGGTCCAAAGTCTCCAAAAAGTACTAGAAGAGGAGAAGCCGGTGAGAAAACCTTCCTTTGAGTCCTAGGAGTGATATTCAGCGAGTTTCAGTGATCGGAGAGAGTTTTGCATGTCTTCCTTTGCTGGTAAGTGAAGGGGGACCAAAAGAGACCAAAACTGGAACTTGGGTCCAAAGGCGCCAGAAAGTGGCAGAAGTGCAGAAGGTTGTGACAAGGCCTTCCTTTGAGCCCTAGGAGTAATATTCAAGGAGTTTCAGTGGCTTGAGACGAGTTTCGCACGTCTTCCTTTGCCGGTAATCAAAAGGAGACCAAAAGAGACCAAAAGTGGAACTTGGGTCGAAAGGCGCCAGAAGGGGAGAAGGTGGAGACAAGGCCTTCCTTTGAGTCCTAGAAGTGATATTCAAGAAGTTTCAGTAGCCTGAGACAAGTTTCAAATGTCTTCCTTTGCCGGTAAGCAAAACGGGACCAAAAGAGACCAAAACAGGAAGATGGGTCCAAAGGTGCCAGAAAGTGCCTGAAGCGGAGAAGGTGATGACAAGACCTTCCTTTGAGTCCTAGGAGTAATATTCAAGTAGTTTCAGTGGCCTGAGACGAGTTTCGCACGTCATTCTTTGCCCATAAACAAAAGGGGACCAAAAGAGACCAAAACTGAAACTTGGGTCCAAAGTCGCCAGAAAGTACCAGAAGATGAGAAGGCGGTGAGAAAACCTTCCTTTGGGTCATAGGAGTGATATTCAACGAGTTTCAGTAGCCGGAGACGAGTTTCGCATGTCTTCCTTTGCTGGTAAGCGAAGGGGGACCAAAAGATTCCAAAACTGGAACTTGGGTCCAAAGGCGCTAGAAAGTGCCTAAAGAGGAGAAGGTGGTGACCAGGCCTTCCTTTGAGTCCTAGGAGTAATATTTAAGGAGTTTCAGTGGCCTGAGACGAGTTTTGCACGTCTTCCTTTGTTGGTAATCAAAAGGGGACCAAAAGAGACCAAAAGTGGAACTTGGGTCCAAAGGTGCCAGAAAGTGCCAGAAGGGGAGAAGCTGGTGACAAGGCCTTCCTTTGAGTCCTAGAAGTGATATTCAAGAAGTTTCAGTAGCCTGAGACAAGTTTCAAACGTCTTCCTTTGCCGGTAAGCAAAAGGGGACCAGAAGAGACCAAAACTGGAACATGGGTCCAAAGGCGCCAGAAAGTGCCAGAAGGGGAGAAGGTGGTGACACGACCTTCCTTTGAGTCCTAGAAGTGATATAATGTCTTCCTTTGCCGGTAAGCAAAAGGGGAGCAAAAGAGACCAAAACTGGAACATGGGTCCAAAGGCGCCAGAAGGTGCTTGAAGAGGAGAAGGTGGTGACCAGGCCTTCCTTTGAGTCCTAGGAGTAATATTTAAGGAGTTTTAGTGGCCTGAGACAAGTTTCAAATGTCTTCCTTTGCCGGTAAGCAAAAGGGGACCAAAAGAGACCAAAACTGGAACTTGGGTCCAAAGGCACCAGAAAGTGCCAAAAGGGGAGAAAGTGGTGACAAGGCCTTCCTTTGAGTCCTAGAAGTGATATTCAAGAAGTTTCAGTAGCCTGAGACGAGTTTCGCAAGTCTTCCTTTGCCCATAAGTAAAAGGGGACCAAAAGAGACCAAAACTGAAACTTGGGTCCAAAGTCGCCAGAAAGTACCAGAAGAGGAGAAGGCGGTGAGAAAACCTTCCTTTGAGTCCTAGAAGTGATATTCAAGAAGTTTCAGTAGCCTGAGACGAGTTTCAAATGTCTTCCTTTGCCGGTAAGCAAAAGGGGAGCAAAAGAGACCAAAACTGGAACATGGGTCCAAAGGCGCCAGAAGGTGCCTGAAGAGGAGAAGGTGGAGACCAGGCCTTCCTTTGAGTCCTAGGAGTAATATTTGAGGAGTTTCAGTGGCCTGAGACGAGTTTCACACGTCTTCCTTTGCCGGTAATCAAAAGGGGACCAAACGAGACCAAAACTACAACTTAGGTCCAAAGGCGCCAGAAAGTGCCAGAAGGGGAGAAGGTGGTGACAAGGCCTTCCTTTGAGTCCTAGAGGTGATATTCAAGAAGTTTCAGTAGCCTTAGACAAGTTTCAAATGTCATCCTTTGCCGGTAAGCAAAAGGGGACCAAAAGGGACCAAAACTGGAACTTGGGTCCAAAGGCGCCAGAAAGTGCCAGAAGTGCAGAAGATGGTGACAAGGCCTTTCTTTGAGCCCTAGGAGTAATATTCATGGAGTTTCAGTGGCCTGAGACGAGTTTCACACGTCTTCCTATGCCAGTAATCAAAAGGGGACCAAACAAGACCAAAACTGGAACTTGGGTCCAAAAGCGCCAGAAAGTGCCAGAAGTGCAGAAGGTGGTGACAAGGCCTTCCTTTGAGTCCTAGAAGTGATATTCAAGAAGTTTCAGTGGCCGGAGATGAGTTTCGCATGTCTTCCTTTGCTGGTAAGCGAAGGGGGATGAAAAGAGACCAAAACTGGAACTTGGGTCCAAAGGCGCTAGAAAGTGCCAAAAGTGCAGAAGGTGGTGACAAGGCCTTCCTTTGAGTCGCAGGAGTAATATTCAAGGAGTTTCAGTGGCCTGAGACGAGTTTCGCACGTCTTCCTTTGCTGGTAATCAAAAGGGGACCAAAAGAAACCAAAAGTGGAACTTGGGTCCAAAGGCGCCAGAAAGTGCCAGAAGAGGAGAAGGTGGTGACAAGGCCTTCCTTTGAGTCCTAGAAGTGATATTCAAGAAGTTTCAGTAGCCTGAGACAAGTTTCAAATGTCTTCCTTTGCCGGTAAGCAAAACGAGAGCAAAAGAGACCAAAACTGGAACATGGGTCCAAAGGCGCCAGAAGGTGCCTGAAGAGGAGAAGGTGGTGACCAGGCCTTCCTTTGAGTCCTAGAAGTGATATTCAAGAAGTTTCAGTAGCTTGAGACAAGTTTCAAATGTCTTCCTTTGCTGGTAAGCAAAAGGGGACCAGAAGAGACCAAAACTGGAACATGGGTCCAAAGGCGCCAGAAAGTGCCTGAAGGGGAGAAGGTGGTGACAAGGCCTTCCTTTGAGTCCCAGGAGTATTATTCAAGAAGTTTCAGTGGCCTGAGACGAGTTTCGCACGTCTTCCTTTGGCGGTAAGCAACAGGGGACCAAAAGAGACAAAAACTGGAACTAGGGTCCAAGGGCGAGAAAGTGCCTGAAGAGGAGAAGGTGGAGACAAGGCCTTCCTTTGAGTCCTAGGAGTAATATTCAAGGAGTTTCAGTGGCTTGAGACGAGTTTCGCATGTCTTCCTTTGCCCGTAAGCAAAAGGGACCAAAAGAGACCAAAACTGGAATTTGGGTCCAAAGTCACCAGAAAGTACCAGAAGAGGAGAAGGTGGTCAGAAAACCTTCCTTTGAGTCCTAGGAGTGATATTCAGCGAGTTTCAGTGGCCGGAGAGAGTTTCGCATGTCTTCCTTTGCTGGTAAGCGAAGGGGGACCAAAAGAGCCCAAAACTGGAACTTGGGTCCAAAGGCGCTAGAAAGTGCCAGAAGTGCAGAAGGTGGTGACAAGGCCTTCCTTTGAGTCCTCGGAGTAATATTCAAGGAGTTTCAGTGGGCTGAGATGAGTTTTGCATGTCTTCCTTTGCCGGTAATCAAAAGGGGACGAAAAGAGACCAAAAGTGGAACTTGGGTCCAAAGGCGCCAGAAAATGCCAGATGGGGAGAAGGTGGTCACAAGGCCTTCCTTTGAGTCCTAGAAGTGATATTCAAGAAGTTTCAGTAGCCTGAGACAAGTTTCAAACGTCTTCCTTTGCTGATAAGCAAAAGTGGACCATAAGAGACCAAAACTGGAACATGGGTCCAAAGGCGCCAGAAAGTGCAGAAGATGTTGAGAAGGCCTTCCTTTGAGTTGTACCTGTCATATTCAAGGAGTTTTAGTGGCCTGAGACGAGTTTAGCACGTCTTTCTTTGCCCGTAAGCAAAAGGGGACCAAAATAGACCAAAACTGGAACTTGGGTCCCAAGTCACCAGAAAGTACTAGAAGAGGAGAAGGCGGTGAGAAAACCTTCCTTTGAGTCCTAGGAGTGATAATCAGCGAATTTCAGTGGCTGGAGACAAGTTTCGCATGTCTTCCTTTGCTGGTAAGCGAAGGGGGACCAAAAGAGACCAAAACTGGAACTTGGGTCCAAAGGCGCTAGAAAGTGCCAGAAGTGCAGAAGGTGGTGACAAGGCCTTCCTTTGAGTCCTAGGAGTAATATTCAAGGAGTTTTAGTGGCCTGAGATGAGTTTCTCACGTCTTCTTTTGCCAGTAAGCAAAAGGGGACCAAAAGAGACCGAAACTGGAACATGGGTCCAAAGCACTAGAAAATGCATGATGTGGAGAAGGTGGTGACAAGGCCTTTCTTTTAGTCCTAGGAGTGATATTCAAGGAGTTTCAGTGGCTTGAGACGAGTTTCGCACGTCATCTTTTGCCCGTAAGCAAAAGAGGACCAAAAGAGACCAAAACTGGAACTTGGGTCCAAAGGCGCTAGAAAGTGCCAGAAGTGCAGAATGTGGTGACAAGGCCTTCCTTTGAGTCCTAGGAGAAATATTCAGCGAGTTTCAAAGGCCAGAGACGAGTTTCGCACGTCATCCTTTGCCCGTAAGCAAAAGAGGACGAAAAGAGACCAAAACTGGAACTTGGGTCCAAAGGCGCTAGAAAGTGCCAGAAGTGCAGAAGGTGCTGACAAGGCCTTCCTTTGAGTCCTAGGAGTAATATTCAAGGAGTTTCAGTGGCCTGAGACAAGTTTCGCACGTCCTCCTTTGCCGGTAATTAAAAGGGGACAAAAAGAGACCAAAAGTGGGACTTGGTTCCAAAGGTGCCAGAAAGCGCCTGAAGGGGAGAAGGTGGTGACAAGGCCTTCCTTTGAGTCGTAGAAGTGATATTCAAGAAGTTTCAGTAGCCTGAGACAAGTTTCAAACGTCTTCCTTTGCCGGTAAGCAAAAGTGGACCAAAAGACACCAAAATGGAACATAGGTCCAAAGGCGCCAGAAAGTACTAGAAGAGGAGAAGGCAGTGAGAAAACCTTCCTTTGAGTCCTAGGAGTGATATTTAGCGAGTTTCAGTGGCCGGAGACGAGTTTCGCATGTCTTCCTTTACTAGTAAGCGAAGGGGGACCAAAGGAGACCAAAACTGGAACTTGGGTCCAAAGGCGCTAGAAAGTGCCAGAAGGGGAGAAGGTAGTGACAAGGCCTTCCTCTAATTCCTAGGAGTGATATTCAAGGAGTTTCAGAAGCCTGAGACAAGTTTCAAACGTCTTCCTTTGAGTCCTAGGAGTGATATTCAAGGAATTTCAGCGGCCTGAGGTGAGTTTCGCACGTCTTCCGTTGCCGGTAAGCAAATGGGGACCAAAAGAGACCAAAAGTGGAACTTGGGTCCAAAGGTGCCAGAAAGTGCCAAAGGGGAGAAAGTAGTGACAAGGCCTTCCTTTGAGTCCTAGACGTGATATTCAAGGAGTTTCAGTGGCTTGAGACAGGTTTTGCGCGTCTTCCTTTGCCGGTAATGAAAAAGGGACCAAACGAGACCAAAATTGGAACTTGGGTCCAAAGGTTCCAGAAAGTGCCAGAAAAGTAGAAGGTGGTGAGAAAGCCTTCCTTTCAGTCCTAGGAGTGATATTCAAGGAGTTTTAGTAGCCTGAGATAAGTTTCAAACGTCTTCCTTTGCCGGTAAACAAAAAGGGACCAAAAGAGACAAAAACTGGAACTTGGGTCCAAAGGCTCCAGAAAGTGGCAGAAGTGGAAAAGGTGGTGAGAAAGCCTTCCTGTGAGTCCTAGGAGTGATATTTAACGAATTTCAGTGGCCTAAGACGAGTTTCTCACGTCTTCCTTTGCCGGTAAGCAAAAGGGGACCAAAAGAGACCAAAACTGGAACTTGGGTCCAAAGGCACCAGAAAGTGACAGAAGGGGAGAAGGTGGTGAGAAAGCCTTCCTTTGAGTCCTAGGAGTGATATTCAAGGAGTTTCAGTGGTCTGAAATAATTTTCGCACGTCTTCCTTTGCCGGTAAGCAAAAAGGGACCAAAAGAGACCAAAACTGGAACTTGGGTTTAAAGGCGCCAAAAAGTGTCAGAACGGGAGAAGGTGGTGACAAGGCGTTCCTTTGAGTCCTAGGAGTGATATTCAAGGAGTTTCAGTAGCCTGAGACAATTTTCAAACGTCTTCCATTGCTGGTAAGCAAAAGGGGACTAAAAGATACCAAAACTGGAACTTGGGTCCAAAGGCGCCAGAAAGTGCCAGAAGAGGAGAAGGTGGTGAGAAATCCTTCCTTTGAGTCCTAGAAGTGATATTCAAGGAGTTTTAGCGGCCTGAGACGAGTTTCGCACGTCTTCCTTTGCCAGTAAGCAAAAGGGGACCAAAAGAGACCAAAACTAGAACTTGGGGCCAAACGCGCCAGAAAGTGACAGAAGGGGAGAAGGTGGTGAGAAACCCTGCCTTTGAGTCATAGGAGTGATATTCATGGAGTTTCAGCGGCCTGAGATGAGTTTTGCACGTCTCCCTTTGCCCGTAAGCAAAAGGGGACTAAAAGAGACCAAAACTAGAACTTGGGTCCAAAGGTGCGAAAAAGTGCTAGAAGGGGAGAAGGTGGTGACAAGGCCTTCCTTTGAGTCCTAGGAGTGATATTCAAGGAGTTTTAGTGGCCTAAGACGAGTTTCGCACGGCATCCTTTGCCGGGAAGCAAAAGGGGACCAAAAGAGACCAAGACTGAAACTTGGGTCCAAAGGCGCAAGAAAGTGCCAGAAAGGGAGAAGGTGGTGACAAGGGCTTCCTTTGAGTCCCAGGAATGATATTCAAGGAGTTTCAGTAGCCTAAGACAAGTTTGAAACGTCTTCCTTTACGGCTAAGCAAAAGGGGACCAAAAGAGACCAAAACTGGAACTTAGGTCCAAAGGCACCAGAAAGTGCCAGAAGGGGAGAAGGTGGTGAGAAAGCCTTCCTTTGAGTCGCAGGAGTGATATTCAAGGAGTTTCAGTAGCCTGAGACAAGTTTCAAACGACTTCCTTTGCCGGTAAGCAAAAGGGGACCAACAGATACCAAAACTGGAACTTGGGTCCAAAGGCGCCAGAAAGTGCCAAAAGGGGAGAAGGTAATGACACTTCCTCTGAGTCCTAGAAGTGATATTTAAGGAGTTTCAGTGGCTTGAGACAAGTTTTGCACGTCTTCCTTTGTCGGTAAGCAAAAAGGGACCAAAAGACACCAAAACTAGAACTTAGGTCGAAAGGCGCCAGAAAGTAACAGAAGGGGAGAAGGTGGTGAGAAAGCCTTCCATTGAGTCCTAGGAGTGATATTCATAGAGTTTGAGCAGCCTGAGATGAGTTTCGCACGTCTTCCTTTGCCCGTAAACAGAAGGAGACCAAAAGAGGCCGAAACTGGAACTTGGGTCCAAAGGTGTCAAAGAGTTCCAGAAGAGGAGAAGGTGGTGAGAAAGCCTTCCTTTGAGTCGTAGAAGTGATATTGAAGGAGTTTCAGTGGCCCAAGATGAGTTTTGCACGGCTTCCTTTGCCAGTAAGCAAAAGGGGACCAAAACTGGAACTTGGGTCCAAAGGCGCCAGAAAGTGCCATAAAGGGAACAGGCGGTGACAAGGCCTTCCTTTTAGTCCTAGGAGTGATATTCAAGGAGTTTCAGTGGCCTGAGCGAGTTTCGCACGTCTTCCTTTGCCGGTAAGCAAATAGGGACCAAAAGAGACCAAAACTGGAACTTTGGTTCAAAGGAGCCAGAAAGTGATAGGAAGGGAGAGGGTGGTGACAAAGCCTTCCTTTGAGTCCGAGGAGTGATATTCAAGGAGTTTCAGCAGCCTGAGATCATTTTCGCACGTCTTCCTTTGCCGATAAGCAAAAGGGGACCAAAAGAGACCAAAACTAGAACTTGGGTCCAAAGGTGATAAAAAGTGCCAGAAGGGGAGAAGGTGGTGACAAGGCCTTCCTTTCAGTCCTAGGAGTGATATTCAAGAAGTTTCAGTGGCCGGAGACGAGTTTCACATCTCTTCCTTTGCTGGTATGCGAAGGGGGACCAGAAGAGACCAAAATTGGAACTTACATCCAAAGGCGCCAAAAAGTGCCAGAAGGCAAGAAGGTGGTGACAAGGCCTCCCTTTGAGTCTTAGGAGTGCTATTCAAGGAGTTTCGGAGGCCTGAGACGAGTTTCGCACGTCTTCCTTTGCTGGTAAGCAATAGGGCACCAAAAGAGACCAAAACTGGAACCTGGGTCCAAAGGCGCCAGAAAGTGCCAGAAGGGGAGAAGGTGGTGAGAAAGCCTTCCTTTGAGTCCTAGGAGTGATATTCAAGGAGTTTCAGCGGCCTGAGATGAGTTTTGAATGTCTTCCTTTGCCGGTAAGCAAATGGGGACCAAAAGAGACCAAAATTGGAACTTGGGTCCAAAGGCGCCAGAAAGTACCAGAAGGGGAGGAGGTAATAACAGTTCCTCTGAGTCCTAGAAGTGATATTCAACGAGTTTCAGTGGCTTGAGACAAGTTTCGCACGTCTTCCTTTGCCGGTAAGGAAAAAGGGACCAAAAGAGACCAAAACTAGAACTTGGGTCCAAAGGCGCCAGAAAGTAACAGAAGGGGAGAAGGTGGTGAGAAAGCCTTCCTTTGAGTCCTAGGAGTGATATTCATGGAGTTTCAGCGGCCTTAGATGAGTTTTGAATGTCTTCCTTTGCCGGTAAGCAAAAGGGGACCAAAAGTGACCAAAACTGGAACATGGGTCCAAAGACGCTAGAAAGTGCCAGAAGGCGAGAAGGTGGTGAGAAATTCTTCCTTTGAGTCGTAGAAGTGATATTCAAGGAGTTTCAGCGGCCTGAGACGAGTTTCGCACGTCTTCCTTTGCCGGTAAGCAGAAGGGGACCAAAAGATACCAAAACTGGAAATTGAGTCGAAAGGCGCCAGAAAGTGCCAGAAGGGGAGAAGATGGTGACAATGCCTTCCTTTGAGTCCTAGGAGTGATATTCAAGGTGTTTCAATAGCCTGAGACGAGTTTCGTACGTCTTCCTTTGCTTGTAAACAAAAGGGGACCAAGAGAAACCAAAACAAAAACTTGGGTCCAAAGGCGCTAGAAAGTGCCAGAAGGGGAGAAGGTGGTGGAAAATCCTTCCTTTGAGTCCTAGGAGTGATATTCAAGGAGTTAGTGGCCTGAGAGGAGTTTCGCACGTCTTCCTTTGCCGGTAAGCAAAAGGGGACAAAAAGAGACCAAAACTGGAACTTGGGTCCAAAGGGGCCAGAAAGTGCCAGAGCGAGAGAAGGTGGTGGGAAAGCGTTCCTTTGAGTCCTAGGCGTGATATTCAAGGAGTTTTAGTGGCCTGAGACGAGTTTCGCAAGTCTCCCTTTGCCGGTAAGCAAAAAGGGACCAAAAGAGACCAAAACTAGAACTTGGGTCCAAAGGCGCCAGAAAGTGACAGAAGGGGAGAAGGTGGTGAGAAAGCCTTCCTTTGAGCCCTAGGAGTGATATTCAAGGAGTTTCAGCGGCCTGAGATGAGTTTCCCACGTCTTCCTTTGCCAGTAAGCAAAAGGGGCCCAAAAGTTTTTTCATTTTCCCTTTCCCTCTTAGTGTGGGGAAGAAGTGGACTATAAGTATATTAATAATTGAGTTAAGGGATCAAAGTATCCATTTTATTTTATAGCTGGGTTTTGAAATTTTAGAACTATATGAATTATAGTATTTAATTCATACTAATTAATTGAATTCAAATGTAAAATATATCTGTATTTCAAAGTTCTATTATAGTCTAGTAGTGTAATGTATTCTATGGATAATATAGAAATCAGAAATACTCTTTCAATCAAACAAATATTTGAATAATTCAATATTCGTGTTTTGAAAATAATTGAAAAAAAAAGGAATACAAAATAATAAGAAATTATCTCCTATTCCGAATTTTTCCTAGGATTTCCATTTTGATGAACCAACTCTGACCAAGATTATATATGGAAAATGAGGAACCGTGTAACCCCCATTCCTACTTTTTTTTAATATGATACCGGGATTATAAAAAGAATTTGAAATCCACAAATAGTAATCAGAAGAATAATAGTTGCTTTTTAATTATTTTAGATTGATTGGAATCAATACAAATCAAATAGATGAAACAGAATGGGAGAAGGTGGTGACAAGGCGTTCCTTTGAGTCCTAGGAGTGATATTCAAGGAGTTTCAGCAGCCTGAGACGAGTTTCGCATGCTTGCTTTGTCCGTAAGCAAAAGGGGACCAAAAGAGACTAAAACTGGAACTTGGGTCCAAAGGCACCAGAAAGTGCCAGAAGCGGAGAAGGTGATGACAAGGCCTTCCTTTGGGTCCTAGGAGTCATATTCAAGGAGTTTCAGTAGCCTGAGACAAGTTTTAAACGTATTCCTTTGCCGGTAAGCAAAAAGGGACCAAAAGAGACCAAAACTAGATCTTGGGTCCAAAGGCGCCAGAAAGTAACAGAAGGGAAGAAGGTGGTGAAAAAGCCTTCCTTTGAGTTCTAGGAGTAATATTCAAGGAGTTTCAGCGGCCTGAGATGAGTTTCGCACGTCTTCCTTTGCCGGTAAGCAAAAGGGGACCAAAATAGATCAAAACTGGAACTTGGGTCCAAAGACGGCAGAAAGTGCCAGAAGGGGAGAAGGTAGTGACAACGCCTTCCTTTGAGTCCTAGGAGTGATATTCAAGGTGTTTCAATAGCCTGAGACGAGTTTCGCACGTCTTCCTTTGCCTGTCAACAAAAGGGGACCCAAAGAGACCAAAACAAGAACTTGGGTCCAAAGGCGCCAGAAAGTGCCAGAAGGGGAGAAGGTGGTGAGAAATCTTTCCTTTGAGTCCTAGGAGTGATATTCAAGGAGTTCAGTGGCCTGAGAGGAGTTTCGCACGTCTTCTTTGCCGGTAAGCAAAAAGGGACCAAAAGAGACCAAAAGTGGAACTTGGGTCCAAACGCGCCAGAAAGCTACAGAAAGGGAGAAGGTGGTGACAAAGCCTTCCTTTGAGTCCTAGCAATGATTTTCAAGGAGTTTCAGTGGCCTGAGACGAGTTTCGCACGTATTTGTTTTTCGGTAACCAAAAGGGGACCAAAAGAGAAAAAAATTGGAACTTACGTCCAAAGGTCCCAGAAAGTGCCAGAAGGGGAGAAGGTGGTGACAAGGCCTTCCTTTGAGTTTGGAACGTCTTCCTGTGGCGCTAAACAAAAGGGGACCAAAAGATACCAAAACTAGAATTTCGGTCCAAATGTGCCAGAAAGTGCAGAAGGGGAGAAGGTGATCAGAAATCCTTCCTTTGAGTCCTAGGAGTGATATTCAAGGAGTTTGAGTGGCTTGAGATGAGTTTCGCACGTCTACCTTTGCCGGTAAACAAAAGGGGACGAAAAGAAACCAGAACTAGAACTTGGGTCGAAAGGTGGCAGAAAGTGTTAGAAGGGGAGAAGGTGATGAGAAATCTTTCCTTTGAGTCCTAGGAGTGATATTCAAGGAGTTTTAGTGGCCTGAGATGAGTTTGGAACGTCTTCCTTTGGCGGTAAGCAAAAGGGGACCAAAAGATACCAAAACTAGAACTTGGGTCCAAAGGTGGAAGAAAGTGCCAGAATGGGAGAAGGTGGTGAGAAGGCCATTCTTTGGGTCCTTGGAGTGATATTCAAGGAGTTTCAGTGGCCTGAGACGAGTTTCGCACGTGTTCCTTTGCCGGTAAGCAAAAGGGGACCAAAAGAGACCAAAACTAGAACTTGGGTCCAAAGGCACCAGAAAGTGCCAGAACGGGAGAAGGTGGTGAGAAATCCTTCCATTGAGTCCTAGGAGTGATATTCAAGGAGTTTCAGTGGCCAGAGACAAGTTTTGCACGTCTTCCTTTGCCCGTAAGCAAAATGGGACCAGAATAGACCAAAACTGGAACTTGGGTCCAAGGACGCCAGAAAGTGCCAGAAGAGGAGAAGGTGGTGAGAAAGTTTTCCTTTGAGTCCTAGGAGTGATATTCAAGGAGTTTTAGTTCCCTAAGACAAGTTTCAAACGTCTTCCTTTGCCGGTAAGCAAAAGGGGACCAAAAGAGACCAAAACTAGAACTTGGATCCAAAGTCCCCAGAAAGTGCAAGAAGAGGAGAAGGTGGTGAGAAAACCTTCCTTTGAGTCCTAGGAGTGATATTCAACAAGTTTCAGTGGCCTGAGAGCAGTTTCGCATGGCTTCCTTTGCTGGTAAGCAAAGGGAGACCAAAACTTGAACTTGCGTCCAAAGGCGCCAAAAAGTTCCAGAAGGGGAGAAGGTGGTAACAAGGCCTTCCTTTGAGACCTAGGAGTGATATTCAAACAATTTCAGTGTGATATGAACCCGATTTGCACAAGGGCTTACTTAGGATCTTTATGATTAGAACCTAGTAGAAAAATTTGAAAATTTTGTGATGAATTTCTGGGCAAATTAGGTGTTGGTCCATGGTGTTAAAATGAGTCAAAAAGGAAGCAAAAACGCTGGTTTGTGGTGGCTGGACAGAATTTTAGAAACGACGGTATCTTGAGTTATAGAACTCCAATTGAGGTGATTCCAAAACGAGGTGAAAGTTCTCGTTCTGAAATTCAATTTAGGCTCAAGAATCACTCAATTTGGCTGGGTAGAACGAGAGTTATGATAACGAGATAATTCTGGGCAGATTTGAGTTTTTTTGGAATTTTGGTGAAGAATTGAATGGGGGAAGGAAAGAATCACTCTTTTCAAGGAAGGCAACACACAAAGGGATGTGAAAGCCCTTTGATACAGCCAAGGTGTTCTTGAATCACTCAAGAACTTAGGAGAATCACTCTCACTAAGATAAAAGAGATAAACTCTAATATTTCTGAATCAAACTTAACTTGTCTTATTGATAAGAATGGTTCAACTTATATAGAAGATTTACCATCAGATTTACAAAGGTTCCGTAACGGAAAATTCATTCCACTTAGATAATGATCCACTAAGCTAGGAAATAAAACTACTTGATGGCTAATTGTAACTGAAATTATGGCAACCAAAAAGTCACCCAACAGCCACTAGCTATGCGCCTTTTGATCTCCCAAAGGCTGATGCCTAAGTTGCCAACTGGGCCCTTATTACAACTTGAAATAAAACCAAACCAAAGCCCATTAGTTGATTAACCGCAAAACATAATTTGGTCAGCCAACTTTACAAAGGATTAGGCCATTATTTAAAACAAATTAAAAACATAAAAACTGAAGCAAAGTGGCGCCTTAGTTCTCCTCCATTTGGGCCATGATGCAATTCACAACCTTGGTCTTTTCTCCTTGAAACTTGGGCTTGTATTCAATTAATATGGACAACACTTGTTGAAGAGCTTCCTTTGCTCTCCTTGCTCTAGCCCTTGTCATAGGTCCTCCAAGTCCTTCAAGAGGATCCTTGCCTTTGCAAATGGTCATGTCCTCATCACAGTGGCCAGAGACGAGTTTCGCACGTCTTCCTCTGCCGGTAAGCAAAAGGGGACCAAAAGTGACCAAAACTGGAACTTAGGTGCAAAGGCGCCAGAAAGTGCCAGAAGGGGAGAAGGTGGTGACAAGGCCTTCCTTTGAGTCCTAGGAGTAATATTCAAGGAGTTTTAGTGGCCTGAGACAAGTTTCGCACGTCTTCCTTTGCCGGTAATTAAAAGGGGACCAAAAGAGACCAAAATTGGAACTTGGGTCAAAAGGCGCCAGAAAGTGCCAGAAGGGGAGAAGGTGGTGACAAGGCCTTACTTTGAGTCCTAGGAGTAATATTTAAGTAGTTTCAGTGGCCTGAGACGAGTTTCACACGCCTTCCTATGCCAGTAATCAAAAGGGGACCAAATGAGACCAAAACTGGAACTTGGGTCCAAAGGCGCCAGAAAGTGCCAGAAGGGGAGAAGGTGGTGACAAGGCCTTCCTTTGAGTCCTTGGAGTGATATTTAAGGAGTTTCAGTGGCCTGAGACAAGTTTCGCACGTCTTCCTTTGCCGGTAATTAAAAGGGGACCAAACTAGACCAAAATTGGAACTTGGGTCCAAAGGCGCGAGAAAGTGCCAGAAGGGGAGAAGGTGGTGACAAGGCCGTCCTTTGACTCCTAGAAGTCATATTCAAGAAGTTTCAGTAGCTTGAGACAAGTTTCAAACGTCTTCCTTTGCCGGTATGCAAAAGGGGACCAAAAGAAACCAAAACAGGAACATGGTTCCAAAGGTGCCAGAAAGTGTCTGAAGGGGAGAAGGTGGTGACAAGGCCTTCCTTTGAGTCCTAGGAGTAATATTTAAGGAGTTTCAGTGGCCTGAGACGAGTTTCACACGTCTTCCTATGCCGGTAATCAAAAGGGGACCAAATGAGACCAAAACAAAAACTTGGGTCCAAAGGCGCCAGAAAGTGCCAGAAGGGGAGAAGGTGGTGACAAGGCCTTCCTTTGAGTCCTAGAAGTGATATTCAAGAAGTTTCAGTAGCCTGAGACAATATTCAAACGTCTTCCTTTGCCGGTAAGCAAAGGGGGATCAAAAGAGACCAAAACTGAAACATGGGTCCAAAGGCGCTAGAAAATTCCTGAAGGGGAGAAAGTGGTTACAGGGCCTTCCTTTGAGTCCTAGGAGTGATATTCAAGGAGTTTTAGTGGCCTGAGACGAGTTTCGCAAGTCTCCCTTTGCTGGTAAGCAAAAAGGGACCAAAAGAGACCAAAACTAGAACTTGGGTCCAAAGGCGCCAGAAAGTGACAGAAGGGGAGAAGGTGGTGAGAAAGCCTTCCTTTGAGCCCTAGGAGTGATATTCAAGGAGTTTTAGTGGCCTGAGACGAGTTTCGCAAGTCTCCCTTTGCTGGTAAGCAAAAAGGGACCAAAAGAGACCAAAACTAGAACTTGGGTCCAAAGGCGCCAGAAAGTGACAGAAGGGGAGAAGGTGGTGAGAAAGCCTTCCTTTGAGCCCTAGGAGTGATATTCAAGGAGTTTCAGCGGCCTGAGATGAGTTTCACACGTCTTCCTTTGCCAGTAAGCAAAAGGGGCCCAAAAGTTTTTTCATTTTCCCTTTCCTTCTTAGTGTGGGGAAGAAGTGGACTATAAGTATACTAATAATTGAGTTAAGGGATCAAAGTATCCATTTTATTTTATAGCTGGGTTTTGAAATTTTAGAACTATATGAATTATAGTATTTAATTCATACTAATTAATTGAATTCAAATGTAAAATATATCTGTATTTCAAAGTTCTATTATAGTCTAGTAGTGTAATGTATTCTATGGATAATATAGAAATCAGAAATACTCTTTCAATCAAACAAATATTTGAATAATTCAATATTCGTGTTTTGAAAATAATTGAAAAAAAAAGGAATACAAAATAATAAGAAATTATCTCCTATTCCGAATTTTTCCTAGGATTTCCATTTTGATGAACCAACTCTGACCAAGATTATATATGGAAAATGAGGAACCGTGTAACCCCCATTCCTACTTTTTTTTAATATGATACCGGGATTATAAAAAGAATCTGAAATCCACAAATAGTAATCAGAAGAATAATAGTTGCTTTTTAATTATTTTAGATTGATTGGAATCAATACAAATCAAATAGATGAAACAGAATGGGAGAAGGTGGTGACAAGGCGTTCCTTTGAGTCCTAGGAGTGATATTCAAGGAGTTTCAGCAGCCTGAGACGAGTTTCGCACGCTTGCTTTGCCCGTAAGCAAAAGGGGACCAAAAGAGACTAAAACTGGAACTTGGGTCCAAAGGTGCCAGAAAGTGCCAGAAGCGGAGAAGGTGATGACAAGGCCTTCCTTTGGGTCCTAGGAGTCATATTCAAGGAGTTTCAGTAGCCTGAGACAAGTTTTAAACGTATTCCTTTGCCGGTAAGCAAAAAGGGACCAAAAGAGACCAAAACTAGATCTTGGGTCCAAAGGCGCCAGAAAGTAACAGAATGGAAGAAGGTGGTGAAAAAGCCTTCCTTTGAGTTCTAGGAGTAATATTCAAGGTGTTTCAGCGGCCTGAGATGAGTTTCGCACGTCTTCCTTTGCAGGTAAGCAAAAGGGGACCAAAAGAGATCAAAACTGGAACTTGGGTCCAAAGACGGCAGAAAGTGCCAGAAGGGGAGAAGGTAGTGACAACGCCTTCCTTTGAGTCCTAGGAGTGATATTCAAGGTGTTTCAATAGCCTGAGACGAGTTTCGCACGTCTTCCTTTGCCTGTCAACAAAAGGGGACCAAAAGAGACCAAAACAAGAACTTGGGTCCAAAGGCGCCAGAAAGTGCCAGAAGGGGAGAAGGTGGTGAGAAATCTTTCCTTTGAGTCCTAGGAGTGATATTCAAGGAGTTCAGTGGCCTGAGAGGAGTTTCGCACGTCTTCTTTGCCGGTAAGCAAAAAGGGACCAAAAGAGACCAAAAGTGGAACTTGGGTCCAAACGCGCCAGAAAGTTACAGAAAGGGAGAAGGTGGCGACAAAGCCTTCCTTTGAGTCCTAGCAGTGATTTTCAAGGAGTTTCAGTGGCCTGAGACGAGTTTCGCACGTATTTGTTTTTCGGTAACCAAAAGGGGACCAAAAGAGAAAAAAACTGGAACTTACGTCCAAAGGTCCCAGAAAGTGCCAGAAGGGGAGAAGGTGGTGACAAGGCCTTCCTTTGAGTTTGGAACGTCTTCCTGTGGCGCTAAACAAAAGGGGACCAAAAGATACCAAAACTAGAATTTCGGTCCAAATGTGCCAGAAAGTGCCAGAAGGGGAGAAGGTGATCAGAAATCCTTTCTTTGAGTCCTAGGAGTGATATTCAAGGAGTTTGAGTGGCTTGAGATGAGTTTCGCACGTCTACCTTTGCCGGTAAACAAAAGGGGACGAAAAGAAACCAGAACTAGAACTTGGGTCGAAAGGTGGCAGAAAGTGTTAGAAGGGGAGAAGGTGATGAGAAATCCTTCCTTTGAGTCCTAGGAGTCATATTCAAGGAGTTTCAGTAGCCTGAGACAAGTTTTAAACGTATTCCTTTGCCGGTAAGCAAAAAGGGACCAAAAGAGACCAAAACTAGATCTTGGGTCCAAAGGTGCCAAAAAGTGCCAGAAGGCAAGAAGGTGGTGACAAGGCCTCCCTTTGAGTCTTAGGAGTGTCTATTCAAGGAGTTTCGGAGGCCTGAGACGAGTTTCGCACGTCTTCCTTTGCTGGTAAGCAAAAGGGCACCAAAAGAGACCAAAACTGGAACTTGGGTCCAAAGGCGCCAGAAAGTGCCAGAAGGGGAGAAGGTGGTGAGAAAGCCTTCCTTTGAGTCCTAGGAGTGATATTCAAGGAGTTTCAGCGGCCTGAGATGAGTTTTGAATGTCTTCCTTTGCCGGTAAGCAAATGGTGACCAAAAGAGACCAAAATTGGAACTTGGGTCCAAAGGCGCCAGAAAGTACCAGAAGGGGAGGAGGTAATAACAGTTCCTCTGAGTCCTAGAAGTGATATTCAACGAGTTTCAGTGGCTTGAGACAAGTTTCGCACGTCTTCCTTTGCCGGTAAGGAAAAAGGGACCAAAAGAGACCAAAACTAGAACTTGGGTCCAAAGGCGCCAGAAAGTAACAGAAGGGGAGAAGGTGGTGAGAAAGCCTTCCTTTGAGTCCTAGGAGTGATATTCATGGAGTTTCAGCGGCCTTAGATGAGTTTTGAATGTCTTCCTTTGCCGGTAAGCAAAAGGGGACCAAAAGTGACCAAAACTGGAACATGGGTCCAAAGACGCTAGAAAGTGCCGGAAGGCGAGAAGGTGGTGAGAAATTCTTCCTTTGAGTCGTAGAAGTGATATTCAAGGAGTTTCAGCGGCCTGAGACGAGTTTCGCACCTGTTCCATTGCCAGTAAGCAAAAGGGGACCAAAAGATACCAACACCGGAACTTGAGTGTAAAGGCGCCAGAAAGTGCCAGAAGGGGAGAAGATGGTGACAATGCCTTCCTTTGAGTCCTAGGAGTGATATTCAAGGTGTTTCAATAGCCTGAGACGAGTTTCGTACGTCTTCCTTTGCTTGTAAACAAAAGGGGACCAAGAGAAACCAAAACAAAAACTTGGGTCCAAAGGCGCTAGAAAGTGCCAGAAGGGGAGAAGGTGGTGGGAAATCCTTCCTTTGAGTCCTAGGAGTGATATTCAAGGAGTTAGTGGCCTGAGAGGAGTTTCGCACGTCTTCCTTTGCCGGTAAGCAAAAGGGGACAAAAAGAGACCAAAACTGGAACTTGGGTCCAAAGGGGCCAGAAAGTGCCAGAGCGAGAGAAGGTGGTGGGAAAGCGTTCCTTTGAGTCCTAGGCGTGATATTCAAGGAGTTTTAGTGGCCTGAGACGAGTTTCACAAGTCTCCCTTTGCCGGTAAGCAAAAAGGGACCAAAAGAGACCAAAACTAGAACTTGGGTCCAAAGGCGCCAGAAAGTGACAGAAGGGGAGAAGGTGGTGAGAAAGCCTTCCTTTGAGCCCTAGGAGTGATATTCAAGGAGTTTCAGCGGCCTGAGATGAGTTTCCCACGTCTTCCTTTGCCAGTAAGCAAAAGGGGCCCAAAAGTTTTTTCATTTTCCCTTTCCCTCTTAGTGTGGGGAAGAAGTGGACTATAAGTATATTAATAATTGAGTTAAGGGATCAAAGTATCCATTTTATTTTATAGCTGGGTTTTGAAATTTTAGAACTATATGAATGATAGTATTTAATTCATACTAATTAATTGAATTCAAATGTAAAATATATCTGTATTTCAAAGTTCTATTATAGTCTAGTAGTGTAATGTATTCTATGGATAATATAGAAATCAGAAATACTCTTTCAAACAAACAAATATTTGAATAATTCAATATTCGTGTTTTGAAAATAATTGAAAAAAAAAGGAATACAAAATAATAAGAAATTATCTCCTATTCCGAATTTTTCCTAGGATTTCCATTTTGATGAACCAACTCTGACCAAGATTATATATGGAAAATGAGGAACCGTGTAACCCCCATTCCTACTTTTTTTTAATATGATACCGGGATTATAAAAAGAATTTGAAATCCACAAATAGTAATCAGAAGAATAATAGTTGCTTTTTAATTATTTTAGATTGATTGGAATCAATACAAATCAAATAGATGAAACAGAATGGGAGAAGGTGGTGACAAGGCGTTCCTTTGAGTCCTAGGAGTGATATTCAAGGAGTTTCAGCAGCCTGAGACGAGTTTCGCACGCTTGCTTTGCCCGTAAGCAAAAGGGGACCAAAAGAGACTAAAACTGGAACTTGGGTCCAAAGGCGCCAGAAAGTGCCAGAAGCGGAGAAGCTGATGACAAGGCCTTCCTTTGGGTCCTAGGAGTCATATTCAAGGAGTTTCAGTAGCCTGAGACAAGTTTTAAACGTATTCCTTTGCCGGTAAGCAAAAAGGGACCAAAAGAGACCAAAACTAGATATTGGGTCCAAAGGCGCCAGAAAGTAACAGAAGGGAAGAAGGTGGTGAAAAAGCCTTCCTTTGAGTTCTAGGAGTAATATTCAAGGAGTTTCAGCGGCCTGAGATGAGTTTCGCACGTCTTCCTTTGCCGGTAAGCAAAAGGGGACCAAAAGAGATCAAAACTGGAACTTGGGTCCAAAGACGGCAGAAAGTGCCAGAAGGGGAGAAGGTAGTGACAACGCCTTCCTTTGAGTCCTAGGAGTGATATTCAAGGTGTTTCAATAGCCTGAGACGAGTTTCGCACGTCTTCCTTTGCCTGTCAACAAAAGGGGACCAAAAGAGACCAAAACAAGAACTTGGGTCCAAAGGCGCCAGAAAGTGCCAGAAGGGGAGAAGGTGGTGAGAAATCTTTCCTTTGAGTCCTAGGAGTGATATTCAAGGAGTTCAGTGGCCTGAGAGGAGTTTCGCACGTCTTCTTTGCCGGTAAGCAAAAAGGGACCAAAAGAGACCAAAAGTGGAACTTGGGTCCAAACGCGCCAGAAAGTTACAGAAAGGGAGAAGGTGGTGACAAAGCCTTCCTTTGAGTCCTAGCAGTGATTTTCAAGGAGTTTCAGTGGCCTGAGACGAGTTTCGCACGTATTTGTTTTTCGGTAACCAAAAGGGGACCAAAAGAGAAAAAAACTGGAACTTACGTCCAAAGGTCCCAGAAAGTGCCAGAAGGGGAGAAGGTGGTGACAAGGCCTTCCTTTGAGTTTGGAACGTCTTCCTGTGGCGCTAAACAAAAGGGGACCAAAAGATACCAAAACTAGAATTTTGGTCCAAATGTGCCAGAAAGTGCAGAAGGGGAGAAGGTGATCAGAAATCCTTCCTTTGAGTCCTAGGAGTGATATTCAAGGAGTTTTAGTGGCCTGAGACGAGTTTGGAACGTCTTCCTTTGGCGGTAAGCAAAAGGGGACCAAAAATACCAAAACTAGAACCTGGGTCCAAAGGTGGAAGAAAGTGCCAGAATGGGAGAAGGTGGTGAGAAGGCCATTCTTTGGGTCCTTGGAGTGATATTCAAGGAGTTTCAGTGGCCTGAGACGAGTTTCGCACGTGTTCCTTTGCCGGTAAGCAAAAGGGGACCAAAAGAGACCAAAACTAGAACTTGGGTCCAAAGGCGCCAGAAAGTGCCAGAACGGGAGAAGGTGGTGAGAAATCCTTCCATTGAGTCCTAGGAGTGATATTCAAGGAGTTTCAGTGGCCAGAGACAAGTTTTGCACGTCTTCCTTTGCCCGTAAGCAAAATGGGACCAGAATAGACCAAAACTGGAACTTGGGTCCAAGGACGCCAGAAAGTGCCAGAAGAGGAGAAGGTGGTGAGAAAGTTTTCCTTTGAGTCCTAGGAGTGATATTCAAGGAGTTTTAGTTCCCTAAGACAAGTTTCAAACGTCTTCCTTTGCCGGTAAGCAAAAGGGGACCAAAAGAGACCAAAACTAGAACTTGGGTCCAAAGTCCCCAGAAAGTGCAAGAAGAGGAGAAGGTGGTGAGAAAACCTTCCTTTGAGTCCTAGGAGTGATATTCAACAAGTTTCAGTGGCCTGAGAGCAGTTTCGCATGGCTTCCTTTGCTGGTAAGCAAAGGGAGACCAAAACTTGAACTTGCGTCCAAAGGCCCCAAAAAGTTCCAGAAGGGGAGAAGGTGGTAACAAGGCCTTCCTTTGAGACCTAGGAGTGATATTCAAACAATTTCAGTGTGATATGAACCCGATTTGCACAAGGGCTTACTTAGGATCTTTATGATTAGAACCTAGTAGAAAAATTTGAAAATTTTGTGATGAATTTCTAGGCAAATTAGGTGTTGGTCCATGGTGTTAAAATGAGTCAAAAAGGAAGCAAAAACGCTGGTTTGTGGTGGCTGGACAGAATTTTAGAAATGACGGTATCTCGAGTTATAGAACTCCAATTGAGGTGATTCCAAAACGAGGTGAAAGTTCTCGTTCTGAAATTCAATTTAGGCTCAAGAATCACTCAATTTGGCTGGGTAGAACGAGAGTTATGATAACGAGATAATTCTGGGCAGATTTGAGTTTTTTTGGAATTTTGGTGAAGAATTGAATGGGGGAAGGAAAGAATCACTCTTTTCAAGGAAGGCAACACACAAAGGGATGTGAAAGCCCTTTGATACAGCCAAGGTGTTCTTGAATCACTCAAGAACTTAGGAGAATCACTCTCACTAAGATAAAAGAGATAAACTCTAATATTTCTGAATCAAACTTAACTTGTCTTATTGATAAGAATGGTTCAACTTATATAGAAGCTTTACCATCAGATTTACAAAGGTTCCGTAACGGAAAATTCATTCCACTTAGATAATGATCCACTAAGCTAGGAAATAAAACTACTTGATGGCTAATTGTAACTGAAATTATGGCAACCAAAAAGTCACCCAACAGCCACTAGCTATGCGCCTTTTGATCTCCCAAAGGCTGATGCCTAAGTTGCCAACTGGGCCCTTATTACAACTTGAAATAAAACCAAACCAAAGCCCATTAGTTGATTAACCGCAAAACATAATTTGGTCAGCCAACTTTACAAAGGATTAGGCCATTATTTAAAACAAATTAAAAACATAAAAACTGAAGCAAAGTGGCGCCTTAGTTCTCCTCCATTTGGGCCATGATGCAATTCACAACCTTGGTCTTTTCTCCTTGAAACTTGGGCTTGTATTCAATTAATATGGACAACACTTGTTGAAGAGCTTCCTTTGCTCTTCTTGCTCTAGCCCTTGTCATAGGTCCTCCAAGTCCTTCAAGAGGATCCTTGCCTTTGCAAATGGTCATGTCCTCATCACAGTGGCCAGAGACGAGTTTCGCATGTCTTCCTTTGCCGGTAAGCAAAAGGGGACCAAAAGTGACCAAAACTGGAACTTAGGTGCAAAGGCGCCAGAAAGTGCCAGAAGGGGAGAAGGTGGTGACAAGGCCTTCCTTTGAGTCCTAGGAGTAATATTCAAGGAGTTTTAGTGGCCTGAGACAAGTTTCGCACGTCTTCCTTTGTCGGTAATTAAAAGGGGACCAAAAGAGACCAAAATTGGAACTTGGGTCGAAAGGCGCCAGAAAGTGCCAGAAGGGGAGAAGGTGGTGACAAGGCCTTCCTTTGAGTCCTAGGAGTAATATTTAAGTAGTTTCAGTGGCCTAAGACGAGTTTCACACGCCTTCCTATGCCAGTAATCAAAAGGGGACCAAATGAGACCAAAACTGGAACTTGGGTCCAAAGGCGCCAGAAAGTGCCAGAAGGGGAGAAGGTGGTGACAAGGCCTTCCTTTGAGTCCTTGGAGTGATATTTAAGGAGTTTCAGTGGCCTGAGACAAGTTTCGCACGTCTTCCTTTGCCGGTAATTAAAAGGGGACCAAACTAGACCAAAATTGGAACTTGGGTCCAAAGGCGCCAGAAAGTGCCAGAAGGGGAGAAGGTGGTGACAAGGCCGTCCTTTGACTCCTAGAAGTCATATTCAAGAAGTTTCAGTAGCTTGAGACAAGTTTCAAACGTCTTCCTTTGCCGGTATGCAAAAGGGGACCAAAAGAAACCAAAACTGGAACATGGTTCCAAAGGTGCCAGAAAGTGTCTGAAGGGGAGAAGGTGGTGACAAGGCCTTCCTTTGAGTCCTAGGAGTAATATTTAAGGAGTTTCAGTGGCCTGAGACGAGTTTCACACGTCTTCCTATGCCGGTAATCAAAAGGGGACCAAATGAGACCAAAACTGGAACTTGGGTCCAAAGGCGCCAGAAAGTGCCAGAAGGGGAGAAGGTGGTGACAAGGCCTTCCTTTGAGTCCTAGAAGTGATATTCAAGAAGTTTCAGTAGCCTGAGACAACATTCAAACGTCTTCCTTTGCCGGTAAGCAAAGGGGGACCAAAAGAGACCAAAACTGAAACATGGGTCCAAAGGCGCTAGAAAATTCCTGAAGGGGAGAAAGTGGTTACAGGGCCTTCCTTTGAGTCCTAGGAGTGATATTCAAGGAGTTTCAGTGGCCTGAGACGAGTTTCGCACGTCTTCCTTTGGCCGTAAGCAAAAGGGGACCAAAAGAGACCAAAACTGGAACTAGGGTCCAAACGCGCCAGAAAGTGCCAGAAAAGGAGAAGGTGGTGAGAAAGCCTTCCTTTGAGTACTAGCTGTGATATTCAAGGAGTTTTAGTGGCCTGAGACGAGTTTTGCACGTCTTCCTTTGCCCGTAAGCAAAAGGGGACCAAAAGAGACCAAAACTGGAACTTGGTTTCAAAGGCGCTAGAAAGTGCCAGAAGTGCAGAAGGTGGTGACAAGGCCTTCCTTTGAGTCCTAGGAGTGATATTTAAGGAGCTTCAGTGGCCTGAGACGAGTTTCGCACGTCTTCCTTTGCCGGTAATTAAAAGGGGACCAAACTAGACCAAAATTGGAACTTGGGTCCAAAGGCGCCAGAAAGTGCCCGAAGGGAAGAAGGTGGTGACAGGGCCTTCCTTTGAGTCCTAGAAGTGATATTCAAGAAGTTTCAGTAGCCTGAGACAAGTTTCAAATGTCTTCCTTTGCCGGTAAGCAAAAGGGGACCAAAACTGGAACATGGATCCAAAGGCGCCAGAAAGTGCCTGAAGAGGAGAAGGTGGTGACCAGGCCTTCCTTTGAGTCCTAGGAGTAATATTTAAGGAGTTTTAGTGGCCTGAGACGAGTTTCGCACGTCTTTCTTTGCCGGTAATTAAAAGAGGACCAAACGAGACCAAAACTAGAACTTGGGTTCATAGGCGCCAGTAAGTGCCAGAAGGGGAGAAGGTGGTGACAAGGCCTTCCTTTGAGTCATAGAAGTGATATTCAAGAAGTTTCAGTAGCCTGAGACAAGTTTCAAATGTCTTGCTTTGCCGGTACGCAAAAGGAGACCAAAAGAGATCAAAACTGGAACATGGGTCCAAAGGCGCCAGAAAGTGCCTGAAGAGGAGAAGGTGGTGACCAGGCCTTCCTTTGAGTCCTAAGAGTAATATTTAAGGAGTTTCAGTGGCCTGAGATGAGTTTCGCACGTCTTCCTTTGCCGGTAATCAAAAGGGGACCAAACGAGCCAAAACTAGAACTTGAGTCCAAACGAGCCAGAAAATGCCAGAAGGGCAGAAGGTGGTGACAAGGCCTTCCTTTGAGTCCTAGAAGTGATATTCCAGAAGTTTCAGTAGCCTGAGACAAGTTTCAAATGTCTTCCTTTGCCGGTAAGCAAAGGGGGACCAAAACTGGAACGTGGGTCCAAAGGCGCCAGAAAGTGCCTGAAGAGGAGAAGGTGGTGACCAGGCCTTCCTTTGAGTCCTAGGAGTAATATTTAAGGAGTTTTAGTGGCCTGAGACGAGTTTCGCACGTCTTTCTTTGCCGGTAATTAAAAGGGGACCAAACGAGACCAAAACTAGAACTTGGGTTCATAGGCGCCAGTAAGTGCCAGAAGGGGAGAAGGTGGTGACAAGGCCTTCCTTTGAGTCATAGAAGTGATATTCAAGAAGTTTCAGTAGCCTGAGACAAGTTTCAAATGTCTTGCTTTGCCGGTACGCAAAAGGAGACCAAAAGAGATCAAAACTGGAACATGGGTCCAAAGGCGCCAGAAAGTGCCTGAAGAGGAGAAGGTGGTGACCAGGCCTTCCTTTGAGTCCTAAGAGTAATATTTAAGGAGTTTCAGTGGCCTGAGATGAGTTTCGCACGTCTTCCTTTGCCGGTAATCAAAAGGGGACCAAACGAGCCAAAACTAGAACTTGAGTCCAAACGAGCCAGAAAATGCCAGAAGGGCAGAAGGTGGTGACAAGGCCTTCCTTTGAGTCCTAGAAGTGATATTCCAGAAGTTTCAGTAGCCTGAGACAAGTTTCAAATGTCTTCCTTTGCCGGTAAGCAAAGGGGGACCAAAACTGGAACGTGGGTCCAAAGGCGCCAGAAAGTGCCTGAAGAGGAGAAGGTGGTGACCAGGCCTTCCTTTGAGTCCTAGGAGTAATATTTAAGGAGTTTTAGTGGCCTGAGACGAGTTTCGCACGTCTTTCTTTGCCGGTAATTAAAAGGGGACCAAACAAGACCAAACCTAGAACTTGGGTTCATAGGCGCCAGTAAGTGCCAGAAGGGGAGAAGGTGGTGACAAGGCCTTCCTTTGAGTCATAGAAGTGATATTCAAGAAGTTTCAGTAGCCTGAGACAAGTTTCAAATGTCTTGCTTTGCCGGTACGCAAAAGGAGACCAAAAGAGATCAAAACTGGAACATGGGTCCAAAGGCGCCAGAAAGTGCCTGAAGAGGAGAAGGTGGTGACCAGGCCTTCCTTTGAGTCCTAAGAGTAATATTTAAGGAGTTTCAGTGGCCTGAGATGAGTTTCGCACGTCTTCCTTTGCCGGTAATCAAAAGGGGACCAAACGAGACCAAAACTAGAACTTGGGTTCATAGGCGCCAGAAAGTGCCAGAAGGGGAGAAGGTGGTGACAAGGCCTTCCTTTGAGTCCTAGAAGTGATATTCAAGTAGTTTCAGTAGCCTAAGACAACTTTCAAACGTCTTCCTTTGCTGGTAAGCAAAAGGGGACCAAGAGACACCGACACGGAAACATGGGTCCAATGGCGCTAGAAAATGCCTGAAGGGGAGAAGGTGGTGACAAGGCCTTCCTTTGAGTCATAGGAGTGATATTCAAGGAGTTTCAGTGGCCTGAGACGAGTTTTGCATGTCTTCCTTTGGCGGTAAGGAAAAGGGGAGCAAAAGAGACTAAAACTGGAACTAGGGTCCAAACGCGCCAGAAAGTGCCAGAAAAGGAGAAGGTGGTGAGAAAGCCTTCCTTTGAGTCCTAGCTGTGATATTCAAGGAGTTTTAGTGGCTTGAGACGAGTTTCGCACTTCTTCCTTTGCCCATAAGTAAAAGGGGACCAAAAGACACCAAAACTGAAACTTGGGTCCAAAGTCGCCAGAAAGTACCAGAAGAGGAGAAGGCGGTGAGAAAACCTTCCTTTGAGTCCTAGGAGTGATATTCAGCGAGTTTCAGTGGCCGGAGAGAGTTTCGCATGTCTTCCTTTGCTGGTAAGCGAAGGGGGACCAAAAGAGACCAAAACTGGAACTTGGGTCCAAAGGCGCCAGAAAGTGCCAGAAGTGCAAAAGGTTGTGACAAGGCCTTCCTTTGAGTCCTAGGAGTGATATTCAAGGAGTTTCAGTGTCCTGAGACGAGTTTCGCACGTCATCCTTTGCCGGTAATCAAAAGGGGACCAAACGAGACCAAAACTTGAACTTGCGTCCACAGGCACCATAAAGTGCCAGAAGGGGAGAAGGTGGTGACAAGGCCTTCCTTTGAGTCCTAGAAGTGATATTCAAGAAGTTTCAGTAGCCTGAGACAAGTTTCAAATGTCTTCCTTTGCCGGTAAGCAAAAGGGGACCAAAAGAGACCAAAACTGGAACATGGGTTCAAAGGCGCCAGAAGGTGCCTGAAGAGGAGAAGGTGGTGACCAGGCCTTCCTTTGAGTCCTAGGAGTAATATCTAAGGAGTTTCAGTGGCCTGAGACGAGTTTCGCACGTCTTCCTTTGCCGGTAATTAAAAGGGGACCAAACGAGACCAAAACTAGAACTTGGGTCCAAAGGCGCCAGAAAGTGCCAGAAGGGGAGAAGCTGGTGACAAAGCCTTCCTTTGAGTCCTAGAGGTGATATTCAAGAAGTTTTAGCAGTCTGAGACAAGTTTCAAATGTCTTCCTTTGCCGGTAAGCAAAAGGGGAGCAAACGAGACCAAAACTTGAACTTGGGTCCAAAGGCGCCAGAAAGTGCCAGAAGGGGAGAAGGTGGTGACAAGGCTTTCCTTTGAGTCCTAGAAGTGATATTCAAGAAGTTTCAGTAGCCTGAGACAAGTTTCAAATGTCTTCCTTTGCCGGTAAGCAAAAGGGGAGCAAACGAGACCAAAACTTGAACTTGGGTCCAAAGGCGCCAGAAAGTGCCAGAAGGGGAGAAGGTGGTGACACGGCCTTCCTTTGAGTCCTAGAAGTGATATAATGTCTTCCTTTGCCGGTAAGCAAAAGGGGACCAAAAGAGACCAAAACTGGAACATGGGTCCAAAGGCGCCAGAAGGTGCTTGAAGAGGAGAAGGTGGTGACCAGGCCTTCCTTTGAGTCCTAGGAGTAATATTTAAGGAGTTTAAGTAGCCCGAGACAAGTTTCAAATGTCTTCCTTTGCCGGTAAGCAAAAGGGGACCAAAAGAGACCAAAACTGGAACTTGGGTCCAAAGGCACCAGAAAGTGCCAAAAGGGGAGAAAGTGGTGACAAGGCCTTCCTTTGAGTCCTAGAAGTGATGTTCAAGAAGTTTCAGTAGCCTGAGACGAGTTTCGCACGTCTTCCTTTGCCCATAAGTAAAAGGGGACCAAAAGAGACCAAAACTGAAACTTGGGTCCAAAGTCACCAGAAAGTACCAGAAGAGGAGAAGGCAGTGAGAAAACCTTCCTTTGAGTCCTAGAAGTGATATTCAAGAAGTTTCAGTAGCCTGAGACGAGTTTCAAATGTCTTCCTTTGCCGGTAAGCAAAAGGGGAGCAAAAGAGACCAAAACTAGAACATGGGTCCAAAGGCGCCAGAAGGTGCCTGAAGAGGAGAAGGTGGTGACCAGGCCTTCCTTTGAGTCCTAGGAGTAATATTTGAGGAGTTTCAGTGGCCTGAGACGAGTTTCACACGTCTTCCTTTGCCGGTAATCAAAAGGGGACCAAACGAGACCAAAACTAGAACTTGGGTCCAAAGGCGCCAGAAAGTGCCAGAAGGGGAGAAGGTGGTGACAAGGCCTTCCTTTGAGTCCTAGAGGTGATATTCAAGAAGTTTCAGTAGCCTTAGACAAGTTTCAAATGTCATCCTTTGCCGGTAAGCAAAAGGGGACCAAAAGAGACCAAAACTGGAACTTGGGTCCAAAGGCGCCAGAAAGTGCCAGATGGGGAGAAGGTGGTGACAAGGCCTTCCTTTGACACCTAGAAGTCATATTCAAGAAGTTTCAGTAGCCTGAGACGAGTTTCGCACGTCTTCCTTCGCCCATAAGCAAAAGGGGACCAAAAGCGACCAAAACTGAAACTTGGGTCCAAAGTCGCCAGAAAGTACCAGAAGAGGAGAAGGTGGTGAGAAAACCTTCCTTTGAGTCCTAGGAGTGATATTCAGCGAGTTTCAGTGGCCGGAGAGAGTTTCGCATGTCTTCCTTTGCTGGTAAGCGAAGGGGGACCAAAAGAGACCAAAACTGGAACTTGGGTCCAAAGGCGCCAGAAAGTGCCTGAAGAGGAGAAGGTGGTGACCAGGCCTTCCTTTGAGTCCTAAGAGTAATATTTAAGGAGTTTCAGTGGCCTGAGATGAGTTTCGCACGTCTTCCTTTGCCGGTAATCAAAAGGGGACCAAACGAGCCAAAACTAGAACTTGAGTCCGAACGAGCCAGAAAATGCCAGAAGGGCAGAAGGTGGTGACAAGGCCTTCCTTTGAGTCCTAGAAGTGATATTCAAGAAGTTTCAGTAGCCTGAGACAAGTTTCAAATGTCTTCCTTTGCCGGTAAGCAAAGGGGGACCAAAACTGGAACGTGGGTCCAAAGGCGCCAGAAAGTGCCTGAAGAGGAGAAGGTGGTGACCAGGCCTTCCTTTGAGTCCTAGGAGTAATATTTAAGGAGTTTTAGTGGCCTGAGACGAGTTTCGCACGTCTTTCTTTGCCGGTAATTAAAAGGGGACCAAACAAGACCAAAACTAGAACTTGGGTTCATAGGCGCCAGTAAGTGCCAGAAGGGGAGAAGGTGGTGACAAGGCCTTCCTTTGAGTCATAGAAGTGATATTCAAGAAGTTTCGATGCTTTGAGACAAGTTTCAAATGTCTTGCTTTGCCGGTACGCAAAAGGAGACCAAAAGAGATCAAAACTGGAACATGGGTCCAAAGGCGCCAGAAAGTGCCTGAAGAGGAGAAGGTGGTGACCAGGCCTTCCTTTGAGTCCTAAGAGTAATATTTAAGGAGTTTCAGTGGCCTGAGATGAGTTTCGCACGTCTTCCTTTGCCGGTAATCAAAAGGGGACCAAACGAGACCAAAACTAGAACTTGGGTTCATAGGCACCAGAAAGTGCCAGAAGGGGAGAAGGTGGTGACAAGGCCTTCCTTTGAGTCCTAGAAGTGATATTCAAGTAGTTTCAGTAGCCTGAGACAACTTTCAAACGTCTTCCTTTGCTGGTAAGCAAAAGGGGACCAAGAGACACCGACACGGAAACATGGGTCCAAAGGCGCTAGAAAATGCCTGAAGGGGAGAAGGTGGTGACAAGGCCTTCCTTTGAGTCATAGGAGTGATATTCAAGGAGTTTCAGTGGCCTGAGACGAGTTTTGCATGTCTTCCTTTGGCGGTAAGGAAAAGGGGAGCAAAAGAGACTAAAACTGGAACTAGGGTCCAAACGCGCCAGAAAGTGCCAGAAAAGGAGAAGGTGGTGAGAAAGCCTTCCTTTGAGTCCTAGCTGTGATATTCAAGGAGTTTTAGTGGCTTGAGACGAGTTTCGCACTTCTTCCTTTGCCCATAAGTAAAAGGGGACCAAAAGACACCAAAACTGAAACTTGGGTCCAAAGTCGCCAGAAAGTACCAGAAGAGGAGAAGGCGGTGAGAAAACCTTCCTTTGAGTCCTAGGAGTGATATTCAGCGAGTTTCAGTGGCCGGAGAGAGTTTCGCATGTCTTCCTTTGCTGGTAAGCGAAGGGGGACCAAAAGAGACCCAAACTGGAACTTGGGTCCAAAGGCGCCAGAAAGTGCCAGAAGTGCAAAAGGTTGTGACAAGGCCTTCCTTTGAGTCCTAGGAGTGATATTCAAGGAGTTTCAGTGGCCTGAGACGAGTTTCGCACGTCATCCTTTGCCGGTAATCAAAAGGGGACCAAACGAGACCAAAACTTGAACTTGGGTCCACAGGCACCATAAAGTGCCAGAAGGGGAGAAGGTGGTGACAAGGCCTTCCTTTGAGTCCTAGAAGTGATATTCAAGAAGTTTCAGTAGCCTGAGACAAGTTTCAAATGTCTTCCTTTGCCGGTAAGCAAAAGGGGACCAAAAGAGACCAAAACTGGAACATGGGTTCAAAGGCGCCAGAAGGTGCCTGAAGAGGAGAAGGTGGTGACCAGGCCTTCCTTTGAGTCCTAGGAGTAATATCTAAGGAGTTTCAGTGGCCTGAGACGAGTTTCGCACGTCTTCCTTTGCCGGTAATCAAAAGGGGACCAAACGAGACCAAAACTAGAACTTGGGTCCAAAGGCGCCAGAAAGTGCCAGAAGGGGAGAAGCTGGTGACAAGGCCTTCCTTTGAGTCCTAGAGGTGATATTCAAGAAGTTTTAGCAGTCTGAGACAAGTTTCAAATGTCTTCCTTTGCCGGTAAGCAAAAGGGGAGCAAACGAGACCAAAACTTGAACTTGGGTCCAAAGGCGCCAGAAAGTGCCAGAGGGGGAGAAGGTGGTGACAAGGCTTTCCTTTGAGTCCTAGAAGTGATATTCAAGAAGTTTCAGTAGCCTGAGACAAGTTTCAAATGTCTTCCTTTGCCGGTAAGCAAAAGGGGACCAAAAGAGACCAAAACTGGAACTTGGGTCCAAAGGCACCAGAAAGTGCCAAAAGGGGAGAAAGTGGTGACAAGGCCTTCCTTTGAGTCCTAGAAGTGATATTCAAGAAGTTTCAGTAGCCTGAGACGAGTTTCGCACGTCTTCCTTTGCCCATAAGTAAAAGGGGACCAAAAGAGACCAAAACTGAAACTTGGGTCCAAAGTCACCAGAAAGTACCAGAAGTGGAGAAGGCAGTGAGAAAACCTTCCTTTGAGTCCTAGAAGTGATATTCAAGAAGTTTCAGTAGCCTGAGACGAGTTTCAAATGTCTTCCTTTGCCGGTAAGCAAAAGGGGAGCAAAAGAGACCAAAACTAGAACATGGGTCCAAAGGCGCCAGAAGGTGCCTGAAGAGGAGAAGGTGGTGACCAGGCCTTCCTTTGAGTCCTAGGAGTAATATTTAAGGAGTTTAAGTAGCCCGAGACAAGTTTCAAATGTCTTCCTTTGCCGGTAAGCAAAAGGGGACCAAAAGAGACCAAAACTGGAACTTGGGTCCAAAGGCACCAGAAAGTGCCAAAAGGGGAGAAAGTGGTGACAAGGCCTTCCTTTGAGTCCTAGAAGTGATATTCAAGAAGTTTCAGTAGCCTTAGACAAGTTTCAAATGTCATCCTTTGCCGGTAAGCAAAAGGGGAGCAAACGAGACCAAAACTAGAACTTGGGTCCAAAGGCGCCAGAAAGTGCCAGAAGGGGAGAAGCTGGTGACAAGGCCTTCCTTTGAGTCCTAGAGGTGATATTCAAGAAGTTTTAGCAGTCTGAGACAAGTTTCAAATGTCTACCTTTGCCGGTAAGCAAAAGGGGAGCAAACGAGACCAAAACTTAAACTTGGGTCCAAAGGCGCCAGAAAGTGCCAGAAGGGGAGAAGGTGGTGACACGGCCTTCCTTTGAGTCCTAGAAGTGATATAATGTCTTCCTTTGCCGGTAAGCAAAAGGGGACCAAAAGAGACCAAAACTGGAACATGGGTCCAAAGGCGCCAGAAGGTGCTTGAAGAGGAGAAGGTGGTGACCAGGCCTTCCTTTGAGTCCTAGGAGTAATATTTAAGGAGTTTAAGTAGCCCGAGACAAGTTTCAAATGTCTTCCTTTGCCGGTAAGCAAAAGGGGACCAAAAGAGACCAAACCTGGAACTTGGGTCCAAAGGCACCAGAAAGTGCCAAAAGGGGAGAAAGTGGTGACAAGGCCTTCCTTTGAGTCCTAGAAGTGATATTCAAGAAGTTTCAGTAGCCTGAGACGAGTTTCGCACGTCTTCCTTTGCCCATAAGTAAAAGGGGACCAAAAGAGACCAAAACTGAAACTTGGGTCCAAAGTCACCAGAAAGTACCAGAAGAGGAGAAGGCAGTGAGAAAACCTTCCTTTGAGTCCTAGAAGTGATATTCAAGAAGTTTCAGTAGCCTGAGACGAGTTTCAAATGTCTTCCTTTGCCGGTAACCAAAAGGGGACCAAAAGAGACCAAAACTAGAACATGGGTCCAAAGGCGCCAGAAGGTGCCTGAAGAGGAGAAGGTGGTGACCAGGCCTTCCTTTGAGTCCTAGGAGTAATATTTGAGGAGTTTCAGTGGCCTGAGACGAGTTTCACACGTCTTCCTTTGCCGGTAATCAAAAGGGGACCAAACGAGACCAAAACTAGAACTTGGGTCCAAAGGCGCCAGAAAGTGCCAGAAGGGGAGAAGGTGGTGACAAGGCCTTCCTTTGAGTCCTAGAGGTGATATTCAAGAAGTTTCAGTAGCCTTAGACAAGTTTCAAATGTCATCCTTTGCCGGTAAGCAAAAGGGGACCAAAAGAGACCAAAACTGGAACTTGGGTCCAAAGGCGCCAGAAAGTGCCAGATGGGGAGAAGGTGGTGACAAGGCCTTCCTTTGACACCTAGAAGTCATATTCAAGAAGTTTCAGTAGCCTGAGACGAGTTTCGCACGTCTTCCTTCGCCCATAAGCAAAAGGGGACCAAAAGCGACCAAAACTGAAACTTGGGTCCAAAGTTGCCAGAAAGTACCAGAAGAGGAGAAGGCGGTGAGAAAACCTTCCTTTGAGTCCTAGGAGTGATATTCAGCGAGTTTCAGTGGCCGGAGAGAGTTTCGCATGTCTTCCTTTGCTGGTAAGCGAAGGGGGACCAAAAGAGACCAAAACTGGAACTTGGGTCCAAAGGCGCCAGAAAGTGCCAGAAGTGCAGAGGGTGGTGACAAGGCCTTTCTTTGAGCCCTAGGAGTAATATTCAAGGAGTTTCAGTGGCCTGAGAGGAGTTTCACACGTCTTCCTATGCCGGTAATCAAAAGGGGACCAAACGAGACCAAAACTAGAACTTGGGTCCAAAAGCGCCAGAAAGTGCCAGAAGTGCAGAAGGTGGTGACAAGGCCTTCCTTTGAGTCCTAGAAGTGATATTCAAGAAGTTTCAGTGGCCGGAGACGAGTTTCGCATGTCTTCCTTTGCTGGTAAGCGAAGGGGGATCAAAAGAGACCAAAACTGGAACTTGGGTCCAAAGGCGCTAGAAAGTGCCAAAAGTGCAGAAGGTGGTGACAAGGCCTTCTTTGAGTCCTATGAGTAATATTCAAGGAGTTTCAGTGGCCTGAGATGAGTTTCGCACGTCTTCCTTTACCGGTAATTAATAGGGGACCAAAAAGGACCAAAATTGGAACTTGGGTCCAAAGGCGCCAGAAAGTGCCAGAAGGGGGGAAGGTGGTGACAAGGCCTTCCTTTGAGTCCTAGAAATGATATTCAAGAAGTTTCAATAGCCTGAGACAAGTTTCAAAGGTCTTCCTTTGCCGGTAAGCAAAAGGTGACCAAAAGAGACCAAAACTGGAACATGTGTCCAAAGGCGCTAGAAAGTGCTTGAAGAGGAGAAGGTGGTGACCAGGCCTTCTTTTGAGTCCTAGGAGTAATATTCAAGGAGTTTTAGTGGCCTGAGACGAGTTTCGCATGTCTTCCTTTGTCGGTAAGCAAAAGGGGACCAAAAGAGACCAAAACTGGAACATGGGTCCAAAGGCGCCAGAAAGTGCCTGAAGAGGAGAAGGTGGTGACCAGGCCTTCCTTTGAGTCCTAGGAGTAATATTCAACGAGTTTCAGTGGCCTGAGACGAGTTTCGCACGTCTTCCTTTGTCGGTAATCAAAAGGGGACCAAACGAGACCAAAACTAGAACTTGGGTCCAAAGGCGCCAGAAAGTAACAGAAGGGGAGAAGGTGGTGAGATAGCCTTCCTTTGAGTCCTAGGAGTGATATTCAAGGAGTTTCAACGGCCTGAGATGAGTTTCCCACGTCTTCCTTTGCCAGTAAGCAAAAGGGGACCAAAAGTTTTTTCATTTTCCCTTTCCCTCGTAGTGTGGGGAAGAAGTGGACTATAAGTATACTAATAATTGAGTTAAGGGATCAAAGTATCCATTTTATTTTATAGCTGGGTTTTGAAATTTTGGAACTATATGAATTATAGTATTTAATTCATACTAATTAATTGAATTCAAATGTAAAATATATCTGTATTTCGAAGTTCTATTGTAGTCTAGTAGCGTAATGTATTCTATGGATAATATAGAAATCAAAAATACTCTTTCAATCAAACAAATATTTGAATAATTCAATATTCGTGTATTGAAAATAATTGAAAAAAAAAGGAATACAAAATAATAGGAAATTATCTCCTATTCTGAATTTTTCCTAGGATTTCCATTTCGATGAACCAACTCTGACCAAGATTATATATGGAAAATGAGGAACCGTGTAACCCCCATTCCTACTTTTTTTTAATATGATACCGGGATTGTAAAAAGAATCTGAAATCCACAAATAGTAATCGGAAGAATAATAGTTGCATTTTAATTATTTCAGATTGATTGGAATCAATACAAATCAAATAGATGAAACAGAAGGGGAGAAGGTGGTGAGAAATCCGTCCTTAGAGTCCCAGGAGTGATATTCAAGGAGTTTCAGCGGCCTGAGACGAGTTTCGCACGTCTTGCTTTGCCCATAAGCAAAAGGGGTCCAAAAGAGACCAAAACTGGAACTTGGGTCCAAAGGCGCCAGAAAGTGCCAGAAGCGAAGAAGGTGATGACAAGGCCTTCCTTTGGGTCCTAGGAGTGATATTCAAGGTGTTTCAATAGCCTGTGACGAGTTTCGCACGTCTTCCTCTGCCTGTCAACAAAAGGGGACCAAAAGAGACCAAAACAAGAACTTGGGTTCAAAGGCGCCAGAAAGGGCCAGAAGGGGAGAAGGTGGTGAGAAATCTTTCCTTTGAGTCCTAGGAGTGATATTCAAGGAGTTCAGTGGCCTGAGAGGAGTTTCGCACGTCTTCTTTGCCGGTAAGCAAAAAGGGACCAAAAGAGACCAAAAGTGGAACTTGGGTCCAAACGCGCCAGAAAGTGATAGAAAGGGAGAATGATGAGGACATGACCATGAGCAAAGGCAAGGATCCTCTTGAAGGACTTGGAGGACCTATGACAAGGGCTAGAGCAAGGAGAGCAAAGGAAGCTCTTCAACAAGTGTTGTCCATATTAATTGAATACAAGCCCAAGTTTCATGGAGAAAAGACCAAATTATGTTTTGCGGTTAATCAACTAATGGGCTTTGGTTTGGTTTTATTTCAAGTTGTAATAAGGGCCCAATTGGCAACTTAGGCATCAGCCTTTGGGAGACCAAGAGGCGCATAGCTAGTGGCTGTTAGGTGACTTTTTGGTTGCCACAATTTCAATTACAATCAGCCATCAAGTAGTTTCATTTCCTAGTGGATCATTATCTAAGTGGAATGAATTTTCTGTTACGAAACCTTTGTAATTCTGATGGTAAAGCTTCTATATAAGCTGAACCATTCTTATAAATAAGACAAGTTAAGTTTGATTCAGAAATATTAGAGTTTATCTCTTTTATCTTAGTGAGAGTGATTCTCCTAAGTTCTTGAGTGATTCAAGAACAACTTGGCTGTATCAAAGGGCTTTCACATCCCTTTGTGTGTTGCCTTCCTTGGAAAGAGTGATTCTTTCCTTCCCTCATTCAATTCTTCACCAAAATTCCAAGAAAACTCAAATCTGCCCAGAATTATCTTGTTATCATAACTCTCGTTCTTCTCAGCCAAATTGAGTGATTCTTGAGCCTAAATTGAATTTGAGAACGCGAACTTTCACCTCATTTTGGAATCACCTCAATTGGAGTTCTATAACTCGAGATACCGTCATTTCTAAAATTCTGTCCAGCCACCACCAAGCCAGCGTTTTTGCTTCCTTTTTCACTCATTTTAACATGGACCAACACCGAATTTGCCCAGAAATTCATCACTAAATTTTCAAATTTTTCTACAAGGTTCTAACCCTAAAGATCCTAAGTTAGCCCTTGTGCAAATGGGGTTCATATCATTTGGTTATTAGAGCTCCGGTTTAAGGGTTTGAACGTCGAATTGGTAACATCCTTCCTTCATTCTCTTTTTGCCAATTGATTACCTTATTGTTCATATTATTTGTGATTGTATTGAATCATTGCAAAAGTTAGACCCTTGTGAAAATTCAAAAAAAAAAATCGTATAAAAAAACCAAAAAAAAAAGAAGAAGAAAATTTTGGGCTGAATGATTCATGCTTTTCAACAATTTGTTATAAGGTAATATATTGGTGTTCTTAAAGGATTGTTGCTAATTCTCTTGTTTACCAATTTTCCTTTACCCCTTTGTTTTTGTGATTTGTTAGCCTTTTCTTTGTCTACCTAGCCTTACCTTGCAAATATTGGTGGATTGTTCTTTGTTGTGGCCATAATATCTTGAATTGCCTAAGAACCCAAGGAGAATTTGAGTAGTAAAAGGCAAGAGTGTTTTCATTAGAGAAAAAGCCATAATTGTGTGATACACTTGAGTGTGGTGAGGTTTCAAATTCTACTTTCTATTTGCTTGTTACGTTTGAATTTGTTTGTTTGTGATGGCTGAAGGAAATCCTAATCAAGGAGGAGGACTTTCTCCTTTCCAAATGCAAGCCTTGACACAACATTTGGAGAGATTGATGAGGCAACAAAATAATGAGCTCCATGAGAGATTGGACCAATTAGAGAATAGAGGTCATGATGAAGAAGAAAGGAGGAGAAGAGGTAATGACGGTGCTCTTAGATAAAACCGAATTGATAGAGTCAAAATTTCTATTCCTCCATTCAAAATAGAGCATATTTTCACTTGTAATACCTATGAAGAGGCCCAAAAGGTAAAGCTTGCAGCTATGGAGTTTTCCGATTATGCTCTTGTTTGGTGGAACAAATTGCAAAAAGAGAGAGCTAGGAATGAGGAGCCATTGGTGGATACATGGGTTGAAATGAAAAGGATCATGAGGAAGAGATATGTGCCGGCAAGCTATTCTAGAGACTTAAAATTCAAACTTCAAAAATTGTCCCAAGGTAGCAAAGGCGTTGAGGAGTACTACAAGGAAATGGAGATGCTCATGATTCAAGCCAAGATAGAAGAGGATGAGGAGGTAACTATGGCTAGATTTCTTAGTGGTTTGAATAATGATATTCGTGATATTGTTGAATTGCAGGAATTTGTTGAAATGGAGGACTTGCTTCACAAAGCAATCCAAGTGGAGCAACAATTGAAAAGGAAAGGTGTGGCCAAAAGGAGCTCTACTAATTTTGGTTTTTCTAGTTGGAAGGATAAGGGAAAAGGGGCTGCCACTTCTAGTGCAGCGCCTACACCAACAAAAACTCCTCTAAAAACTCAAGAGCAACCCTCTAAAAGGAGTCGGGATGTGAGTGCTTTAAGTGCCAAGGCTTAGGACACTATGCATATGAGTGCCCTAACAAAAAAACCATGATTCTTAGAGATGGAGAGTATATAAGTGAGTCCGAAATTGAAGAGGGAGAGGAGAATGAGGACGTGGAGGAGGAGGTGGAGAAAACACCAGAGAGAGACTTGTTGATGATAAGGCGGTTACTTGGTAGCCAATTGAAGCCTTTGGAGGAGAGCCAAAGAGAAAACATCTTCCATACTAGATGTTTGATCAATGGTAAACTTTGCATGGTGATCATTGATGGAGGGAGTTGCACCAATGTGGCGAGTGCAAGACTTGTGTCTAAATTGAATTTAGTTACAAAGCCACATCCTAGGCCATATAGGCTTCAATGGCTTAGTGAGGATGGAGAGGTGCAAGTAAGGAAGCAAGTAGAGTTGGATATTTCCGTTGGAAGATACAATGATAAGGTGCTTTGTGATGTTGTTCCTATGGAGGCCAGCCATTTACTCTTGGGGAGACCATGGCAATTTGATAAAAGAGCCAATCATGATGGTTTCACCAACAAAATCTCATTCATGCACCAGGACAAGAAAATAGTGCTCAAACCTTTGAGTCCGCAAGAGGTGTGTGAGGATCAAAGTAAAATGAGAGAAAAGATTGTCCAAGAAAAGAAAGAAAAAGAAAGCCAAACACTTGAAAGCTCAAAAAGTGAGGACAAAAAGAGAGAAACACATGAGAGGAAAAAGAAGAGTGAAACTCTTGAGGTGAAGGAGAGCTTTTTAGCTACAAAAAGTGAGGTCAAGAGGTTGTTTCTATCTAAACAGCCCCTATTTTTGTTAATTTGCAAAAACTATGTTTTGACCACTAACACTTTTGATAACCTTGATTTGCCTTCTAGAGTGAAGTCTCTTTTGCAGGAATTTGGAGATGTGTTTCCAACAAGTGTACCAAGTGGGTTGCCACCATTAAGAGGTATTGAGCATCAAATTGATCTCATTCCAGGAGCTTCTTTGCCTAATAGGCCAGCCTATAGAAACAACCCTCAAGAGACCAAGGAGATCCAAAGACAGGTGGATGAACTCATTGGTAAGGGATGGGTGAGGGATAGCATGAGTCCTTGTGCTGTCCCGGTAATTTTGGTTCCTAAAAAGGATGGGACATGGCGCATGTGTTCTGATTGTAGAGCCTTAATAACATCACCATTAAATATAGGCATCCTATACCTAGGCTTGATGATTTGCTTGATGAATTGCATGGTGCATGTTACTTCTCTAAAATTGATTTAAAAAGTGGATACAATCAAATTAGGGTTAGAGAAAGGGATAAATGGAAAACTGCTTTCAAAACAAAATATGGTTTGTATGAATGGTTGGTTATGCCTTTTGGCTTAACTAATGCTCCTAGCACTTTCATGAGATTAATGAACCATGTTTTGAGAAAATTCATAGGAAAATTTGTTGTGGTGTACTTTGATGATATTCTTATCTATAGCACTTCACTTGAATTCCATGTTGATCATTTAAAATCTGTCTTGTGTGTGCTTAGAGAAGAACAATTGTATGCCAATCTTGAAAAATGCATCTTTTGTACTAACCATGTTGTGTTTCTTGGTTTTGTTGTAAGTTCAAAAGGAGTACAAGTGGATGAGGAAAAGGTTAGGGCTATTCAAGAATGGCCTACACCTAAGTCCGTGACCGAAGTGAGAAGTTTCCATGGTTTAGCAAGTTTCTATAGGAGATTTCTGAAGGATTTTAGCACATTGGCAGCACCTCTCAATGAAGTGCTTAAGAAAAATGTTGGTTTCAAATGGGGAGAGAAACAAGAAGAAGCTTTCAATGCTCTTAAGCAAAAGCTAACTAATGCCCCCATACTTGCTTTGCCAAACTTTCAAAAATCTTTTGAAATTGAGTGTGATGCTTCAAATGTTGGGATTAGGGCTGTGTTGTTGCAAGAAGGCCATCCAATTGCTTATTTTAGTGAAAAGCTAAGTGGTCCTACCCTTAACTATTCAACTTATGATAAAGAGTTGTATGCCTTAGTGAGAGCTTTGAAAACATGGCAACACTACCTTTATCCCAAGGAATTTGTCATTCATAGTGACCATGAGTCCCTCAAATATATCAAGGGACAAGGCAAGCTTAACAAAAGGCATGCCAAGTGGGTGGAATTTCTAGAGCAATTCCCTTATGTTATCAAACATAAAAGAGGAAAAGGTAACATTGTAGCCGATGCTCTTTCTCGGCGTCATGCTTTGCTTTCTATGCTTGAAACAAAATTGATTGGTCTTGAATGTTTGAAAAACATGTATGAAAGTGATGAAACTTTTGGTGAAATTTTTAAAAATTGTGAAAAATTTTCAGAAAATGGTTTCTTTAGACATGAAGGCTTTCTTTTCAAAGAAAACAAATTGTGTGTGCCTAAATGTTCTACAAGAAACTTGCTTGTTGGTGAAGCACATGAAGGAGGTTTAATGGGGCATTTTGGGGTCCAAAAGACTCTAAAAACATTACAAGAACATTTTTATTGGCCTCATTTGAAAAAGGATGTGCAGAAATTTTGTGAACATTGCATTGTTTGTAAAAAGGCAAAGTCAAAGGTAAAGCCTCATGGATTGTATACTCCATTGCCAATTCCGGAGTATCCTTGGATTGATTTATCCATGGATTTTGTTTTGGGGCTGCCAAACACAAGTAGTGGCAAAGATTCAATTTTTGTGGTTGTTGATAGGTTTTCTAAAATGGCTCATTTTATTCCATGTAAAAAGGTGAATGATGCTTCTCATGTGGCTAATTTGTTTTTTAAGGAGATTGTGAGACTCTATGGTTTGCCAAGGAGCATTGTCAGTGATAGGGACTCTAAGTTCCTAAGCCATTTTTGGAGGACCTTGTGGGGCAAGTTAGGCACTAAATTGTTATTTTCAACCACTTGTCACCCACAAACTGATGGGCAAACAGAAGTTATTAATAGGACGTTAGGAACATTGCTTAGGACAGTTTTAAGAAAGAACTTAAAGACTTGGGAAGTTTGTTTACCCCATGTTGAGTTTGCTTATAATAGGGCTGTTCATAGCACTACTAATTATTCTCCTTTTGAGGTTGTTTATGGTTTTAACCCACTAACTCCTCTTGATCTTTTGCTTGTACCTAATGTTTCAGTTTTTAAGCATAAAGAAGGTCAAGCAAAGGTGGACTATGTGAAGAAGCTTCATGAGAGAGTCAAAAATCAAATTGAGAGGAGAAATGAAAGCTATGCTAAACAAGCCAACAAAGGGAGAAAGAAGGTTATCTTCGAACCTGGAGATTGGGTTTGGGTGCACATGAGAAAGGAAAGGTTTCCGGAACAAAGGAAGTCAAAGCTTCAACCAAGGGGGTCCATTCCAAGTGCTTGAAAGAATCAATGACAATGCTTACAAAATTGAGCTGCCGGGTGAGTATAATGTTAGTTCCACCTTCAATGTGTCTGACTTATCTCTTTTTGATGTAGATGGAGAATCCGATTTGAGGACAAATCCTTCTCAAGAGGGAGAGAATGATGAGGACATGACCATGAGCAAAGGCAAGGATCCTCTTGAAGGACTTGGAGAACCTATGACAAGGGCTAGAGCAAAGAGAGCAAAGGAAGCTCTTCAACAAGTGTTGTCCATATTAATTGAATACAAGCCCAAGTTTCAAGGAGAAAAGACCAAGGTTGTGAATTGCATCATGGCCCAAATGGAGGAGAACTAAGGCGCCACTTTGCTTTAGTTTTTAAGTTTTTAATTTGTTTTAAATAATGGCCTAATCCTTTGTAAAGTTGGCTGACCAAATTATGTTTTGCGGTTAATCAACTAATGGGCTTTGGTTTGGTTTTATTTCAAGTTGTAATAAGGGCCCAATTGGCAACTTAGGCATCAGCCTTTGGGAGACCAAGAGGCGCATAGCTAGTGGCTGTTAGGTGACTTTTTGGTTGCCACAATTTCAGTTACAATCAGCCATCAAGTAGTTTCATTTCCTAGTGGATCATTTTCTAAGTGGAATGAATTTTCCATTACGGAACCTTTGTAATTCTGATGGTAAAGCTTCGATATAAGCTGAACCATTCTTATTAATAAGACAAGTTAAGTTTGATTCAGAAATATTAGTTTATCTCTTTTATCTTAGTGAGAGTGATTCTCCTAAGTTCTTGAGTTATTCAAGAATAACTTGGCTGTATCAAAGGGCTTTCACATCCCTTTGTGTGTTGCCTTCCTTGCCCCCATTCAATTCTTCACCAAAACTCCAAAAAAACTCAAATTTGCCCAGAATTATCTCGTTATCATAACTCTCGTTCTACTCAGCCAAATTGAGTGATTCTTGAGCCTAAATTGAATTTCAGAACGAGAAATTTCAGTCATAGGAGAGATATTAGAGGAGTTTCAGCGGCCTGAGACGAGTTTCACAAGTCTTCCTTTGCCCGTAAGCAAAAGGGGACCAAAAGAGTACAAAACTGGAACTTGGGTCCAAAGGCGCCAGAAAGTGCCAGAAGAGGAGAAGGTGGTGAGAAAGCCTTCCTTTGAGTCATAGGAGTGATATTCAAGGAATTTCAGGGGCCTAAGATGAGTTTCGCACGGCTTCCTTTGTCGGTAAGCAAAAGGGGACCAAAAGAGAGCAGAACTAGAACTTGGATTCAAAGGCGCCAGAAAGTGCCAGAAGGGGAGAAGGCGATGACAAGGCCTTCCTCTGAGTCCTAGGAGTGATATTCAAGGAGTGTCAGTGGCCTTAGATGAGTTTCGCCCGTTTTCCTTTGCCGGTAAGCAAAAGGGGACCAAAAGAGACCAAAAGTGGAACTTGGGTTGAAAGGCGCCAGAAAGTGCTAGAAGTGCAGAAGGTGGTGACAAGGCCTTCCTTTGAGCCCTAGGAGTAATATTCAAGGAGTTTCAGTGGCCTGAGACGAGTTTCGCACGTCTTCCTTTGCCCGTAAGCAAAAGAGACCAAAACTGAAACTAGGGTCCAAAGTCGCCAGAAAGTACCAGAAGAGCAGAAGGCAGTGAGAAAACCTTCCTTCGAGTCCTAGGAGTGATATTCAGCGAGTTTCAGTGGCCGGAGAGAATTTCGCATGTCTTCCTTTGCTGGTAAGCGAAGGGGGACCAAAAGAGACCAAAACAGGAACATGGGTCCAAAGGCGCCAGAAAGTGCCAGAAGTGCAGAAGGTGGTGACAAGGCCTTCCTCTGAGCCCTAGGAGTAATATTCAAGGAGTTTCAGTGGCCTGAGACGATTCGCACGTCTTCCTTTGCCGGTAATCAAAAGGGGACCAAAAGAGACCAAAAGTGGAACTTGGGTCCGAAGGGGAGAAGGTGGTAACAAGGCCTTCTTTTGAGTCCTAGAAGTGATATTCAAGAAGTTTCAGTAGCCTGAGACAAGTTTCAAACGTCTTCCTGTGCCGGTAAGCAAAAAGGGACCAAAAGAGACCAAAACTGGAACATTGGTCCAAAGGTGCCAGAAAGTGCCTGAAGGGGAGAAGGTGGTGACAAGGCCTTCCTTTGAGTCCTTGGAGTAATATTCAAGGAGTTTCAGTGGCCTGAGACGAGTTTCGCACATCTTCCTATGTCGGTAATCAAAAGGGGACCAAACGAGACCAAAACTGGAACTTGGGTCCAAAGGCGCCAGAAAGTGCCAGAAGGGGAGAAGGCGATGACAAGGCCTTCCTCTGAGTCCTAGGAGTGATATTCAAGGAGTGTCAGTGGCCTGAGATGAGTTTCGCCCGTTTTCCTTTGCCGGTAAGCAAAAGGGGACCAAAAGAGACCAAAAGTGGAACTTGGGTCGAAAGGCGCCAGAAAGTGCTAGAAGTGCAGAAGGTGGTGACAAGGCCTTCCTTTGAGCCCTAGGAGTAATATTCAAGGAGTTTCAGTGGCCTGAGACGAGTTTCGCACGTCTTCCTTTGCCCGTAAGCAAAAGGAGACCAAAAGAGACCAAAACTGAAACTAGGGTCCAAAGTCGCCAGAAAGTACCAGAAGAGCAGAAGGCAGTGAGAAAACCTTCCTTCGAGTCCTAGGAGTGATATTCAGCGAGTTTCAGTGGCCGGAGAGAGTTTCGCATGTCTTCCTTTGCTGGTAAGCGAAGGGGGACCAAAAGAGACCAAAACAGGAACATGGGTCCAAAGGCGCCAGAAAGTGCCAGAAGTGCAGAAGGTGGTGACAAGGCCTTCCTCTGAGCCCTAGGAGTAATATTCAAGGAGTTTCAGTGGCCTGAGACGATTCGCACGTCTTCCTTTGCCGGTAATCAAAAGGGGACCAAAAGAGACCAAAAGTGGAACTTGGGTCCAAAGGGGAGAAGGTGGTAACAAGGCCTTCTTTTGAGTCCTAGAAGTGATATTCAAGAAGTTTCAGTAGCCTGAGACAAGTTTCAAACGTCTTCCTGTGCCGGTAAGCAAAAAGGGACCAAAAGAGACCAAAACTGAAACATGGGTCCAAAGGTGCCAGAAAGTGCCTGAAGGGGAGAAGGTGGTGACAAGGCCTTCCTTTGAGTCCTTGGAGTAATATTCAAGGAGTTTCAGTGGCCTGAGACGAGTTTCGCACATCTTCCTATGTCGGTAATCAAAAGGGGACCAAACGAGACCAAAACTGGAACTTGGGTCCAAAGGCGCCAGAAAGTGCCAAAAGGGGAGAAGGTGGTGACAAGGCCTTCCGTTGAGTCCTAGGAGTGATATTCAAGGAGTTTCAGTGGCCTGAGACGAGTTTCGCACATCTTCCTTTGGTGGTAAGGAAAAGGGGACCAAAAGAGACTAAAACTGGAACTAGGGTTCAAACGCGCCAGAAAGTACCAGAAAAGGAGAAGGTGGTGAGAAAGCCTTCCTTTGTGTCCAAGCTGTGATATTCAAGGAGTTTTAGTGGCCTGAGACGAGTTTCCCACGTCTTCCTTTGCCCATAAGCAAAAGGGGACCAAAAGAGACTAAAACTGGAACTTGGGTCCAAAGGCGCTAGAAAGTGCCAGAAGTGCAGAAGGTGGTGACAAGGCCTTCCTTTGAGTCCTAGGAGTAATATTCAAGGAGTTTCAGTGGCTTGAGACGAGTTTCGCACGTTTTCCTTTCCCGGTAATTAAAAGGGAACCAAACGAGACCAAAATTGGAACTTAGATCCAAAGGTGCCAGAAAGTGCCAGAAGGGGAGAAGGTGGTGAGAAGGCCTTCCTTTGAGTTCTAGAAGTGTTATTCAAGAAGTTTCAGTAGCCTGAGACAACTTTCAAACGTCTTCCTTTGCCCGTAAGCAAAAGGGGACCAAAAGAGACCAAAACTGGAACGTGGGTCCAAAGACGCTAGAAAGTGGCAGAAGTGCAGAAGGTGGTGACAAAGCCTTGCTTTGAGTCCTAGGAGTAATATTCAAGGAGTTTCAGTGGCCTGAGACGAGTTTCGCACGTCTTCCTTTTCCGGTAATCAAAAGGGGACCAAACGAGACCAAAACTAGAACTTGGGTCCAAAGGCGCCAGAAAGTGCCAGAAGGGGAGAAGGTGGTGACAAGGCCTTCCTTTGAGTCCTAGAAGTGATATTCAAGAAGTTTCAGTAGCCTGAGACAAGTTTTAAATGTCTTCCTTTGCCGGTAAGCAAAAGGGGACCAAAAGAGACCAAAACTGGAACATGGGTCCAAAGGCGCCAGAAAGTGCCTGAAGAGGAGAAGGTGGTGACCAGGCCTTCCTTTGAGTCCTAGGAGTAATATTTAAGGAGTTTCAGTGGCCGGAGACGAGTTTCGCACGTCTTCCTTTGCCGGTAATCAAAAGGGGACCCAAACGAGACCAAAACTAGAACTTGGGTCCAAAGGCGCCAGAAAGTGCCAGAAGGGGAGAGGGTGGTGACAAGGCCTTCCTTTGAGTCCTAGAAATGATATTCAAGAAGTTTCAGTAGCCTGAGACAACTTTCAAACGTCTTCCTTTGCCGGTAAGCAAAAGAGGACCAAAAGAGACCGAAACTGAAACATGGGTCCAAAGGCGCTAGAAAATGCCTGAAGGGGAGAAGGTGGTGACAAGGCCATCCTTTGAGTCCTAGAAGTGTTATTCAAGAAGTTTCTGTAGCCTGAGACAAGTTCAAATGTCTTGCTTTGCCGGTATGCAAAAAGGGACCAAAAGAGACCAAAACTGGAACATGGGTCCAAAGGCGCCAGAAAGTGCCTGAAGAGGACAAGGTGGTGACCAGGCCTTCCTTTCAGTCCTCGGAGTAATATTTAAGGAGTTTCAGTGGCCTGAGACGAGTTTCGCACGTCTTCCTTTGCCAGTAATCAAAAGGGGACCAAACGAGACCACAACTTGAACTTGGGTCCAATGGCGCCAGAAAGTGCCAGAAGGGGAGAAGGTGGTGACAAGGCCTTCCTTTGAGTCCTAGAAGTGATATTCAAGATGTTTCAGTATCCTGGGACAAGTTTTAAATGTCTTCCTTTGCCGGTAAGCAAAAGGGGACCAAAAGAGACCAAAACTGGAAGATGGGTTCAAAGGCGCCAGAAAGTGCCTGAAGAGGAGAAGGTGGTGACCAGGCAGGCCTTCCTTTGAGTCCTAGGAGTAATATTTAAGGAGTTTCAGTGGCCTGAGACGAGTTTCGCACGTCTTCCTTTGCCGGTAATCAAAAGGGGACCAAACGAGACCAAAACTAGAACATGGGTCCAAAGGCGCTAGAAAGTGCCAGAAGTGCAGAAGGTGGTGACAAGGCCTTCCTTTGAGTCCTAGGAGTAATATTTAAGGAGTTTCAGTGGCCTGAGACGAGTTTCGCACGTCTTCCGTTTTCGGTAATCAAAAGGGGACCAAACGAGACCAAAACTCGAACTTGGGTCCAAAGTCGCCAGAAAGTGCCAGAAGGGGAGAAGGTGGTGACAAGGCCTTCCTTTGAGTCCTAGGAGTGATATTCAAGAAGTTTCAGTAGCCTGAGATAAGTTTCAAACGTCTTCCTTTGCCGGTAAGCAAAAGGGGACCAAAAGAGACCGAAACTGAAACATGGGTCCAAAGGCGCTAGAAAATGCCTGAAGGGGAGAAGGTGGTGACAAGGCCTTCCTTTGAGTCCTAGAAGTGATATTCAAGAAGTTTCTGTAGGCTGAGACAAGTTTCAAATGTCTTGCTTTGACAGTATGCAAAAAGGGACCAAAAGAGACCAAAACTGGAACATGGGTCCAAATGCGCCAGAAAGTTTATGAAGAGGAAAAGGTGGGGACCAGGCCTTCCTTTGAGTCCTCGGAGTAATATTTAAGGAGTTTCAGTGGCCTAAGACGAGTTTTGCACGTCGTCCTTTGCCGGTAATCAAAAGGGGACCAAACGAGGCCAAAACTCGAACTTGGGTCCAAAGTCGCCAGAAAGTGCCAGAAGGGGAGAAGGTGGTGACAAGGCCTTCCTTTGAGTCCTAGAAGTGATATTCAAGAAGTTTCAGTAGCCTGAGACAAGTTTTAAATGTCTTCCTTTGTCGGTAAGCAAAAGGGGACCAAAAGAGACCAAAACTGGAACATGGGTCCAAAGGCGCCAGAAAGTGCCTAAAGAGGAGAAGGTGGTGACCAGGCCTTCCTTTGAGTCCTTGGAGTAATATTTAAGGAGTTTCAGTGGCCTGAGACGAGTTTCGCACGTCTTCCTTTGCCGGTAATCAAAAGGGGACCAAACGAGACCAAAACTAGAACTTGGGTCCAGAGGCGCCAGAAAGTGCCAGAAGGGGAGAAGGTGGTGACAAGGCCTTCCTTTTGAGTCTTAGAAATGATATTCAAGAAGTTTCAGTAGCCTGAGACAACTTTCAAACGTCTTCCTTTGCCGGTAAGCAAAACGGGACCAAAAGAGACCGAAACTGAAACATGGGTCCAAAGGCGCTAGACCCCGATTCTCCTGATTCAGCTAGTGACTGTTGAATCGTACTTGCTTGCTTATTCTGCTTCTTTAGTATCAGAATAATTAGATGGAGGTTAAATTAAATTATTTTATTTTATTTTATTTTGTTAAGAATATTGAATTATTTCTAAGTTCGGTATTTTAAGGTAACTGCATGCAAATAGATAGTTTCAATATCGTCCAAGGATTTTCCTGAGTATGTTCAATTGTGCTGTTCACAATGCCCCTGATAATCTATCCCGAAAGTTAAAATTTTATCTTATTTAAATTGTCAAATCAAAGGTATTCGCCTTGAAAAACGTGAGATTTTGTAATCATTGCTAAGATTTTGTAATCATTCCTTAGACGTCAAAATTTTACACGGAATCTCACGAAATCTAGAAATCATTATTGTAAAGATTTCCAAATCTAGTATCGACCACTAGAAATTCATGCAAAAGATTCTTGCCTCCCGATTAGTAGACAAAATTATTCCGGAACTTTCTAATCGTGCCTTCTAAAAGGCCAACACCATGATTACTCCAATTAAATGCTTTTCTTGAAATTTGCACCATGTCAAATGTCCCTTCGAAAGTCAATCTCATCACATCAAATTCCTCGTCGGCCAATCATATTGCATGCAATTGCTGCCTAGAATCTAGCCTTTGGAATTTTGCGCAATTCTTGGAATGTTTTACTCCAAACCGTGTGCATGTAGCCTCCACACTCCTCCATGCACTTTGCTTGCCAAAATGTGATTGCTTAACTTACAAGTCTGCAACAGAATTCACTATTCATGCACAAAAAGTCGTGACACCCTTATTATTCAAGATTTTCACCAAATTCCACCTCCAAATTGCTCCAAATTAATTTGGTGCAGTTTTGCATTTGAATATTGCCCCACAAAGCCCAAACCGTGAGCATTAGGCTCTAATTGGCAAAGGGAAATTAAACACTCCATATAAATAGACCAAACCACCTCATTTTCTCTCTTTTTTCACTCAAAAACCGTGAGCCCTCCACCCTTCCTCTCAAAAATCCTTTCAAGTTCCATTCTCTCTATTTCTTCAAAGAAACCGAGACCCTCCCTCCCTAAATCTCTCCAAAAAATTCTCATCCTTTCAACCTTCCAAGACAAGCCAAGGAGCTCCAAGCTTTCACCCTTGCATTCTCTTGCTTGATTCTTCAAAACCGTGACCATTCCTTCAAAGAGGTAAGCTTTCTCATCCTTTTTCCTTCTTTGATTTGAAGATCCATGGAAGCCTAACACCAAAAACTCCTAAAAAACTTCCTTTTTCACTTGATCCTAACCATCTGAAGCTTTTTCCCCTTTTTCTCTTCAAAGAACCGAGGAAGACAACCTAACCAAGAGGAGAAAGTTTGAAGTTTGAGACTCACCCTCTCGGTCCAGCAACTTTCCTTTGAGGAACCAGCCAAGATCAACTCCTTTTGCTCTTAAATTTTCGTCACAATCAAGGCGAGGGGGAGTTCTCACAATTGACGTGTTTGCATGTCTACCTCTTGGCTGTTTTTACACATTTTTCCTTGAAAAAATTAGTGTGTGTTGGACTGCATGTTGGAAGAACTTCAAATCTGAACTTGCATGTTAATTTTTATCCAAAAAGTGTATGGATTTCCTTGTTGCATGTCTCGGTTACCTCCCAAAGAGTTTGATTTCACTTTCAATCAACTTTAATTCCTAAAAAGCTTGAAACTTTGATGTGTGGATGTGGATCTTTCTTTGTGCATATCTCGGTTTTTATGTTCCCTTGGTAGAACCTTTGAACTAATGACATTTTCTTCTTGAAACCATGAACCGTGAACTTGATCAACATATTCTTTCCCTTGCATGTTAATTTTTAACCATGAAATGCTTTGGATCTCTTTGTGCATGCCTCGGTTTCACCTTTGTTTGGCTGGATTCTTTGTTTAAAATGTGGATTTATCCTTGTAATCAATAAACCTTGGATTGCATGTGAAATGGAAGCCATTGCATGTTGATTTCAGCCCCTAAGTGTTTCGGTTTTCCCTTAGAAATTTGAATGTCACTTGGAAATGTTGTCCCTGCACTTGGACGATGAAACTATGTCATTGCATGTTAGTTTCCTTTATGTTATATAAATTTTAGTTTGATAAAAATCTAGTGGAAAAGCTGGACAGATTTGATCTTGCATGGAGAAAGCCTAGAATATTGAACTACACTTAGAAATTGAAAACCGTGTTGGACTTTGTGTGATTTGCATGAGAATGGTTGCTTGCTAGTTTGGATGATGGATGATTGAATTGATTGTGATGGATGTGTTCACTTGGTTTGAAAAGCTTTATGCATGTGGTGTTTTGGAAAATTGTGGTGGACAAGAAAGTGAGAACTATTCACTCTCGGTTTTGATGATGAGAAATCCTAAAAGTTGTACTTAAAATTGTGATAATTTTGATGAAATATGGGTGATAAGGACTGCATAATGATAGGGTGTGTTTGCTGTTTGCACTTGAATCCGTGAGCATTAAGATGAATCATGCATCATGTTCATTACATTATACAAGGAATAAAAGGAGAGAATCAAGCGCAGCCCTTTTTGATGGAAAGTTTACCTAAACTAAAAGGATATTAATTAAAGGTATGGAGATGGTAATTAAGGGACTGAATATAGTAGTTAATCAATAAAGGCCATCCTTAGAAAGATCTCACTATTAGCTTAATGGAACCTATCGCGTGAGGACTGATATTAATGAACCTAAAAAGAATTAGAACGAAACTAAGTAACCTTGAATTAAATAGGTAGTCGGGAGTCAATACACGTAATTAGAAAATAACTAAAAGGAAAAACCAGAGAGATAGAGAAAAGTGGAGATAGTATAGTTAAAATAATGGAAATGATAAAGTGAGTAGTGTTAATATAGTAAGTTAATGTAATAGGATTTGGGTGGGAAAATCTGAGAGGGTTGTGTCAAAATCACTGAGAATTATGTGTTGGGAAACAGTGGATGTGCATTGGTGGGATTGGAAGCTTGTGTGTGATCCCTAAACTTTATTGCTTGGCAAATCTATGCTAGAAGATAAAGTGAATAGTGATTGAGCAAGCCTTGTGAGGGCTTTGTTTCTGTGCTTGAATTCCATGTGACCCAAGATTGAGAAAACCTTGAGGAGAGAAAGGAGAATCACACTCCATGCATCATGACATTTCTTTGGAACGACTTGATGGCATAACAGAGGCACAGCTGTAGGTATTGGAGGTTCGGTCCCGAGTAGACCTACGGGGGTGGCGAAAGGGGGAACAGTCGACCTAGATGGCGCAGCAGAGCTCTCTGTGGCCGGGTCGTGACCCTACTTGCAAGCCTTAGCCAAGCCCAACAAGAACTCCACATCCTAGGGTCGTTGAGGTCCATTCCCGAAGAGACCCAGTTTGGGGCCAGCACCAGTTTGGGGTGTTTTTGAATAATGATATGAATTCTTTTCTGTGCAATTGTGATGCAGGGAATGCAGTCCTCCGATCGCCACACGACTTGGATATGAAATTGTGAACTCTACACTAAATGTTGGGCAAGTCGCTGGCAGTAGAGTAAGGGATCCCCATGCATACCATATGCATTAATACGAAAATTTGAGGGATGGATAGTGAGGAATGAATCTTGCATTCATGCATCATGTGCATTATTAGTTTGATGAACCTAGGAATTATCTGTGAAAAGTATGAACTGACTTATATTGTAATGATGTTTGTTCTAAGGGTGGATGATGATGTGACTTGAGTGATGGTGTGAAAAGCCACCTTCCTTGGGGTACGGCTATTGAATGATTGCTTGTGTTTGGAGAACTCACCCCTGTTTGTGTTTGTTGTTGTACCTTTGTATATGCCCTATACAGATGACCAGCTTCCGAGTGAAGGTATGGATCCTGCCATATGAGGAGGACGTCTGGGTGTTCGACGCGGCAGCACAGCAAAGCATCTTCCATGGAATGGCACGGGTGATTCATGGACAAGATGTCGGACACTCATGGACCACCCACTTTATGGTTGATACCCCCATTGAGCTTGTTTTCTCCACCCCACTTGGAGACTCTCACCTACCTTATCCTGCACTTGCAGCTACCCCTTCTCCCATGTCTGTTGGTCCCCGTACTCCCAGTTTTAGACCAGCACCTACGCCTGTACCATTCCCTACTGAGGAACTTACTCCACCCCCTGTGACCACTGAGAGAGATACATACATGGCAGAACCCTTAGTGAGGGATGATGATGTACTGCCCCACATGCTCCCTACCTACCCAAACACTTACTCGCCCTTTACCACGGTTCATTCACCACCTCGCACTGCTGGATGGATTGTAGAGGACACAGAAGATGCTGCTTTTTCTAGCTCCGCTTCCCCGACATCCTCTGAGGAGTCCGATCCCATTGAGGATTATTCTCCCCTCGACTGATTGGGATAGTTTGTCTGTTGTGGTTTTTAGGGAACTGCTCTTAGGGAGTCAGTCTGTTTCATTCCATGTATCTCTGAACAATGTTAATCTTTGTGCACTTTAATTACGTCATTTTGTCTTATCAAGTTGCAGTACTCTGAGACTTTTACCAAATATTTCCCTACCTATGGCATGAGGTTATTCAATTATGATGGAGTATTGTTGTTGTTATTTTACTTAATGTTGATATTATATGTTGAGACCACAAACCTCTAAACAGAAATGTGATACACTAGAGGTGAATTGAAAGAATGTGTTATCCTTCCACTTCTCCTGTTTTAAAAAGGAAAAAAAAAATCCTGTTATTTTTAGGCGTCACAGTGGTGACAAGGCCTTCCTTTGAGTCCTAGGAGTGATATTCAAGGAGTTTCAGTGGCCTGAGACGAGTTTTGCACGTCTTCCTTTGGCGGTAAGGAAAAGGGGACCACAAGAGGCTAAAACTGAAACTAGGGTCCAAACGCGCCAGAAAGTACCAGAAAAGGAGAAGGTGGTGAGAAAGCCGTCCTTTGAGTCCTAGCTGTGATATTCAAGGAGTTTTAGTGGCCTGAGACGAGTTTCGCACGTCTTCCTTTGCCCGTAAGCAAAAGGGGACCAAAAGAGACCAAAACTGAAACTTAGGTCCAAAGTCGCCAGAAATTACCAGAAGAGGAGAAAGCGGTGAGAAAACCTTCCTTCGAGTCCTAGGAGTGATATTCTGCGAGTTTCAGTGGCCGGGGAGAGTTTCGCATGTCTTCCTTTGCTGGTAAGCGAAGGGGGACTAAAAGAGACCAAAACTGGAACTTGGATCCAAAGGCGCTAGAAAGTGCCAGAAGTGCAGAAGGTGGTGACAAGGCCTTCCTTTGAGTCCTAGGAGTAATATTCAAGGAGTTTCAGTGGCCTGAGACGAGTTTCGCACGTCTTCCTTTGCTAGTAAGCAAAAGGGGACCAAAAGAGACCAAAACTAGAACATGGGTCCAAAGGCGCCAGAAAGTGCCTGAAGAGGAGAAGGTGGTGACCAGGCCTTCCTTTGAGTCCTAGGAGTAATATTTAAGGAGTTTCAGTGGCCTGAGACGAGTTTCGCACGTCATCCTTTGCCCGTAAGCAAAAGGGGACCAAAAGAGACCAAAACTGAAACTTGAGTCCAAAGTCGCCAGAAAGTACCAGAAGAGGAGAAGGCGGTGAGAAAACCTTCCTTTGAGTCATAGGAGTGATATTCACCGAGTTTAAGTGGCCGGAGAGAGTTTCGCATGTCTTCCTTTGCTGGTAAGCGAAAGGGGACCAAAAGAGACCAAAACTGGAACTTGGGTCCAAAGGCGCTAGAAAGTGCCAGAAGTGCAGAAGGTGGTGACAAGGCCTTCCTTTGAGTCCTAGGAGTAATATTCAAGAAGTTTCAGTGGCCTGAGACGAGTTTTGCACGTCTTCCTGTGCCAGTAAGCAAAAGGAGACCAAAAGAGACCAAAACAGGAACATGGATCCAAAGGCGCCAGAAAGTGCCTGAAGAGGAGAAGGTGGTGACCAGGCCTTCCTTTGAGTCCTAGGAGTAATATTTAACGAGTTTCAGTGGCCTGAGACGAGTTTCGCACGTCTTCCTTTGCCGGTAATCAAAAGGGGACCAAACGAGACCAAAACTAGAACGTGGGTCCAAAGGCTCTAGAAAGTGCCAGAAGTGAAGAAGGTGGTGACAAGGCCTTCCTTTGAGTCCTAGGAGTAATATTCAAGGAGTTTCAATGGCCTGGGACGAGTTTAGCACGTCTTCCTTTGCTAGTAAGCAAAAGGGGACCAAAAGAGACCAAAACTGGAACATGGGTCCAAAGGCGCTAGAAAGTGCCAGAAGTGCAGAAGGTGGTGACAAGGCCTTCCTTTGAGTCCTAGGAGTAATATTCGAGGAGTTTCAGTGGCCTGAGACGAGTTTCGCACGTCTTCCTTTGCCAGCAAGCAAAAGGGGACCAAAAGAGACCAAAACTGAAATTTGGGTTCAAGGTCGAAAGAAAGTACCAGAAGAGGAGAAGGCGGTGAGCAAAACCTTCCTTTGAGTCCTCAGAGTGATAATCAGCGAGTTTCAGTGGCCGGAGAGAGTTTCGCATGTCTTCCTTTGCTGGTAAGTGAAGGGGGACCAAAAGAGACCAAAACTGGAACTTAGGTCCAAAGGCGCCAGAAAGTGCCAGAAGTGCAGAAGGTGGTGACAAGGCCTTGCTTTAAGCCCTAGGAGTAATATTCAAGGAGTTTCCGTGGCCTGAGACGAGTTTCGCATGTCTTCCTTTGCCGGTAATCAAAAGGGGACCAAAAGAGACCAAAAGTGGAACTTGGGTCCAAAGGCGCCAGAAAGTGCCATAAGGGGAGAAGGTGGTGACAAGGCCTTCCTTTGAGTCCTAGAAGTAATATTCAAGAAGTTTTAGTAGCCTGAGATAACTTTCGAACGTCTTCCTTTCCGGTAAACAAAAGGGGACCAAAAGAGACCGAAACTGAAACATGGGTCCAAAGGCGCTAGAAAATCCCTGAGGGGGAGAAGGTGGTGACAAGGCCTTCCTTTGAGTCCTAGGAGTGATATTCAACGAGTTTCAGTGGCCTGAGACGAGTTTCGCTTGTCTTCCTTTGCCGGTAATCAAAAGGGGACCAAACGAGACCAAAACTAGAACTTGGGTCCAAAGGCGCCAGAAAGTGCTAGAAGGAGAGAGGGTGGTGACAAGGCCTTCCTTTGAGTCCTAGAAGTGATATTCAAGAAGTTTCAATAGCCTGAGACAAGCTTCAAACGTCTTCCTTTGCCGGTAAACAAAAAGGGACCAAAAGAGACCGAAACTGGAATATGGGTCCAAAGGCGCTACAAAATGACTGAAGGGGAGAAGGTGGTGACAAGGCCATCCTTTGAGTCCTCGGAGTGATATTCAAGGAGTTTCAGTGGCCTGAGACGAGTTTCGCTTGTCTTCCTTTGGCAGTAAGGAAAAGGGGACCAAAAGAGACTAAAACTGGAACAAGCGTCCAAACGCGCCAGAATGTGCCAGAAAAGGAGAAGGTGGTGAGAAAGCTTTCCTTTGAGTCCTAGCTGTGATATTCAAGGAGTTTTAGTGGCCTGAGATGAGTTTCGCACGTCGTCCTTTGCCGGTAAGCAAAAGGGGACCAAAAGAGACCAAAACTGAAATTTGGGTTCAAAGTCGAAAGAAAGTACCAGAAGAGGAGAAGGCGGTGAGCAAAACCTTCCTTTGAGTCCTCAGAGTGATAATCAGCGAGTTTCAGTGGCCGGAGAGAGTTTCGCATGTCTTCCTTTGCTGGTAAGTGAAGGGGGACCAAAAGAGACCAAAATTGGAACTTAGGTCCAAAGGCGCCAGAAAGTGCCAGAAGTGCAGAAGGTGGTGACAAGGCCTTGCTTTAAGCCCTAGGAGTAATATTCAAGGAGTTTCCGTGGCCTGAGACGAGTTTCGCATGTCTTCCTTTGTCGGTAATCAAAAGGGGACCAAAAGAGACCAAAAGTGGAACTTGGGTCCAAAGGCGCCAAAAAGTGCCAAAAGGGGAGAGGATGGTTACAAGGCCTTCCTTTGAGTCCTAGAAGTGATATTCAAGAAGTTTCAGTAGCCTGAGACAAGCTTCAAACGTCTTCCTTTGTCGGTAAACAAAAAGGGACCAAAAGAGATCAGAACTGGAACATGGGTCCAATGGTGCCAGAAAGTGCCTGAAGGGGAGAACGTGGTGACAAAGCCTTCCTTTCAGTCCTAGGAGTAATATTCAAGGAGTTTCAGTGGCCTGAGACGAGTTTCGCTTGTTTTCCTTTGGCGGTAAGGAAAAAAAGACCAAAAGAGAATAAAACTGGAACAAGGGTCCAAACGTGCCAGATTGTGCCAGAAAAGGAGAAAGTGGTGAGAAAGCCTTCCTTTGAGTCCTAGCTGTGATATTCAAGGAGTTTTAGTGGCCTGAGACGAGTTTCGCACGTCTTCGTTTGTCCGTAAGCAAAAAGGGACCAAAAGAGACCAAAACTGAAACTTGGGTTCAAAGTCGCCAGAAAGTACCAGAAGAGGAGAAGGCGGTGAGAAAACCTTCCTTTGAGTCATAGGAGTGATATTCACTGAGTTTCAGTGGCCGGAGACGAGTGTCGCATGACTTCCTTTGCTGGTAAGCGAAGGGGGGGCCAAAAGAGACCAAAACTGGAACTTGGGTCCATAGGCGCTAGAAAGTGCCAGAAGTGCAGAAGGTGGTGACAACGCCTTCCTTTGAGTCTTAGGAGTAATATTCAAGGAGTTTCAGTGGCCTGAGATGACTTTCGCACGTCTTCCATTGCCGGTAAGCAAAAAGGGACCAAAAGAGACCAAAACTGGAACATGGGTCCAAAGGCGCCAGAAAGTGCCTGAAGGGGAGAAGGTGGTGACCAGGCCTTCCTTTGAGTCCTAGGAGTAATATTTAAAGAGTTTCAGTGGCCTAAGACGAGTTTCGCACGTCTTCCTTTGCCGGTAATCAAAAAGGGACCAAACGAAACCAAAACTAGAACTTGGGTCGAAAGGTGGCAGAAAGTGCCAGAAGGGGAGAAGTTGGTGACAAGGCCTTCCTTTGAGTCCGAGAAGTGATATTCAAGAAGTTTCAGTAGTCTGAGACAAGTTTCAAATGTGCTTTTTTGCCAGTAAGCAAAAGGGGACCAAAAGAGACCAAAACTGGAACATGGGTCCAAAGGCGCCAGAAAGTGCCTGAAGAGGAGAAGGTGGTGACCAGGCCTTCCTTTGAGTCCTAGGAGTAATATTTAAGGAGTTTCAGTGGCCTGAGACGAGTTTCGCACGTCTTCCTTTGCCAGTAATCAAAAGGGTACCAAACGAGACCAAAACTTGAACTTGGGTCCAAAGGCGCCAGAAAGTGCCAGAAGGGGAGAAGGTGGTGACAAGGCCTTCCTTTGAGTCCCAGAAGTAATATTGAAGAAGTTTTAGTAGCCTGAGACAACTTTCAAATGTCTTCCTTTGCCGGTAAACAAAAGGGGACCAAAAGAGACCGAAACTGAAACATGGGTCCAAAGGTGCTAGAAAATGCCTGAGGGGGAGAAGGTGGTGACAAGGCCTTCCTTTGAGTCTTAGGAGTGATATTCAACGAGTGTCAGTGGCCTGAGACGAGTTTCGCTTGTCTTCCTTTTGCCGGTAATCAAAAGGGGACCAAACGAGACCAAAACTAGAGCTTGGGTCCAAAGGCGCCAGAAAGTGCCAGAAGGAGAGAGGGTGGTGACAAGGCCTTCCTTTGAGTCCTAGAAGTGATATTCAAGAAGTTTCAGTAGCCTGAGACAAGCTTCAAACGTCTTCCTTTGCCGGTAAACAAAAAGGGTCCAAAAGAGATCAGAACTGGAACATGGGTCCAATGGTGCCAGAAAGTGCCTGAAGGGGAGAACGTGGTGACAAAGCCTTCCTTTGAGTCATAGGAGTAATATTCAAAGAGTTTCAGTGGCCTGAGACGAGTTTCGCTTGTTTTCCTTTGGCGGTAAGGAAAAAAAGACCAAAAGAGAATGAAACTGGAACAAGGGCCCAAACGCGCCAGAATGTGCCAGAAAAGGAGAAGGTGGTGAGAAAGCCTTCCTTTGAGTCCTAGCTGTGATATTCAAGCAGTTTTAGTGGCCTGAGACGAGTTTCGCACGTCTTCCTTTGCCCGTTAGCAAAAAGGGACCAAAAGAGACCAAAACTAAAACTCGGGTTCAAAGTCGCCAGAAAGTACCAGAAGAGGAGAAGGCAGTGACAAAACCTTCCTTTGAGTCATAGGAGTGATATTCACTGAGTTTCAGTGGCCGGAGACGAGTTTCGCATGACTCCCTTTGCTGGTAAGCGAAGGGGGGGCCAAAAGAGACCAAAACTGGAACTTGGGTCCAAAGGCGCTAGAAAGTGCCAGAAGTGCAGAAGGTGGTGACAAGGCCTTCCTTTCAGTCTTAGGAGTAATATTCAAGGAGTTTCAGTGGCCTGAGATGACTTTCGCACGTCTTCCATTGCCGGTAAGCAAAAAGGGACCAAAAGAGACCAAAACTGGAACATGGGTGCAAAGGCGCCAGAAAGTGCCTGAAGAGGAGAAGGTGGTGACCAGGCCTTCCTTTGAGTCCTAGGAGTAATATTTAAGGAGTTTCAGTGGCCTGAGATGAGTTTCGCACGTCTTCCTTTGCCGGTAATCAAAAAGGGACCAAACGAGACCAAAACTAGAACTTGGGTCCAAAGGTGCCAGAAAGTGCCAGAAGGGGAGAAGGTGGTGACAAGGCCTTCCTTTGAGTCCGAGAAGTGATATTCAAGAAGTTTCAGTAGTCTGAGACAAGTTTCAAATGTGTTCTTTTGCCAGTAAGCAAAAGGCGACCAAAAGAGACCAAAACTGGAACATGGGTCCAAAGGCGCCAGAAAGTGCCTAAAGAGGAGAAGGTGGTGACCAGGCATTCCTTTGAGTCCTAGGAGTAATATTTAAGGAGTTTCAGTGGCCTGAGACGAGTTTCGCACGTCTTCCTTTGCCAGTAATCAAAAGGGCACCAAACGAGACCAAAACTTGAACTTGGGTCCAAAGGCGCCAGAAAGTGCCAGAAGGGGAGAAGGTGGTGACAAGGCCTTCCTTTGAGTCCTAGAAGTAATATTCATGAAGTTTTAGTAGCCTGAGACAACTTTCAAACGTCTTCCTTTGACGGTAAACAAAAGGGGACCAAAAGATACCGAAACTGAAACATGGGTCCAAAGGCGCTAGAAAATGCCTGAGGGGGAGAAGGTGGTGACAAGGCCTTCCTTTGAGTCCTAGGAGTGATATTCAACGAGTTTCAGTGGCCTGAGACGAGTTTCGCTTGTCTTCCTTTGCCGGTAATCAAAAGGGGACCAAACGAGACCAAAACTAGAACTTGGGTCCAAAGGCGCCAGAAAGTGCCAGAAGGAGAGAGGGTGGTGACAAGGCCTTCCTTTGAGTCCTAGAAGTGATATTCAAGAAGTTTCAATAGCCTGAGACAAGCTTCAAACGTCTTCCTTTGCCGGTAAACAAAAAGGGACCAAAAGAGATCAGAACTGGAACATGGGTACAATGGTGCCAGAAAGTGCCTGAAGGGGAGAACGTGGTGACAAAGCCTTCCTTTGAGTCCTAGGAGTAATATTCAAGGAGTTTCAGTGGCCTGAGACGAGTTTCGCTTGTTTTTCTTTGGCGGTAAGGAAAAAAAGACCAAAAGAGAGTAAAACTGGAACAAGGGTCCAAACGCGCCGGAATGTGCCAGAAAAGGAGAAGGTGGTGAGAAAGCCTTTGTTTGAGTCCTAGCTGTGATATTCAAGGAGTTTTAGTGGCCTGAGACGAGTTTCGCACGTCTTCCTTTGCCCGTAAGCAAAAAGGGACCAAAAGAGACCAAAACTGAAACTTGGGTTCAAAGTCGCCAGAAAGTACCAGAAGAGGAGAAGGCGGTGAAAAAACCTTCCTTTGAGTCATAGGAGTGATATTCAAGAAGTTTCAGTAGCCTGAGACATGTTTCAAAGGTCTTCCTTTGCCGGTAAGCAAAACTGGACCAAAAGAGACCAAAATGGAACATGGGTCCAAAGGCGCCAGAAAGTACTAGAAGAGGAGAAGGTGGTGAGAAAACCTTCCTTTGAGTCATAGAAGTGATATTCACCAAGTTTCAGTGGCCGGAGACGAGTGTCGCATGACTTCCTTTGCTGGTAAGCGAAGGGGGGCCAAAAGAGACCAAAGCTGGAACTTGGGTCCAAAGGCACTAGAAAGTGCCAGAAGTGCAGAAGGTGGTGACAAGTCCAGGCCTTCCTTTGAGTCTTAGGAGTAATATTCAAGGAGTTTCAGTGGCCTGAGATGACTTTCGCACGTCTTCCATTGCCGGTAAGCAAAAAGGGACCAAAAGAGACCAAAACTGGAATATGGGTCCAAAGGCGCCAGAAAGTGCTTGAAGGGGAGAAGGTGGTGACAAGGCCTTCTTTTAAGTCCTAGGAGTAATATTCAAGGAGTTTCAGTGGTCTGAGACGAGTTTCGCACGTCTTCCTATGCCGGTAATCAAAAGGGGACCAAACGAGACCAAAACTGGAACTTGGGTCCAAAGGCGCCAGAAAGTGCTAGAGGGGGAGAAGGTGGTGACAAGGCCTTCCTTTGAGTCCTAGAAGTGATATTCAAGAAGTTTTAGTAGCCTGAGACAAGTTTCAAGCGTCTTCCTTTGTCGGTAAGCAAAAATGGGACCAAGAGAGACCAAAACTAGAACATGGGTCCAAAGGTGCCAGAAAGTGCCTGAAGGGGAGAAGGTGGTGACAAGGCCTTCCTTTGAGTCCTAGGAGTAATATTCAAGGAGTTTCAGTGGCCTCAGACGAGTTTTGCACGTCTTCCTATGCCGGTAATTAAAAGGGGACCAAAAGAGACCAAAAGAGACCAAAACTGGAACTTGGGTCCAAAGCCGCCAGAAAGTGCCAGAAGGGGAGAAGGTGGTGACAAGAACTTCCTTTGAGTCCTAGAAGTGATATTCAAGAAGTTTCAGTAGCCTGAGACAAGTTTCAAAGGTCTTCCTTTGCCGGTAAGCAAAAGTGGACCAAAAGAGACCAAAATGGAACATGGGTCCAAAGGCGCCGGAAAGTACTAGAAGAGGAGAAGGTGGTGAGAAAACCTTCCTTTGAGTCATAGAAGTGATATTCACCAAGTTTCAGTGGCCGGAGACGAGTTTCGCATGTCTTCCTTTGCTAGTAAGCGAAGGGGGACCAAAAGAGACCAAAACTGGAACATGGGTCCAAAGGCGCCAGAAAGTGCTTGAAGGGGAGAAGGTGGTGACAAGGCCTTCTTTTGAGTCCTAGGAGTAATATTCGAGGAGTTACAGTGGTCTGAGACGAGTTTCGCACGTCTTCCTATGCCGGTAATCATAAGGGGACCAAACGAGACCAAAACTGGAACTTGGGTCCAAAGGCGCCAGAAAGTTCTAGAAGGGGAGAAGGTGGTGACAAGGCCTTCCTTTGAGTCCTAGAAGTGATATTCAAGAAGTTTTAGTAGCCTGAGACAAGTTTCAAACGTCTTCCTTTGCCGGTAAGCAAAACGGGACCAAAAGAGACCAAAACTGGAACATGGTTCCAAAGGTGCCAGAAAGTGCCTGAAGGGGAGAAGGTGGTGACAAGGCCTTCCTTTGAGTCCTAGGAGTAATATTCAAGGAGTTTCAGTGGCCTGAGACGAGTTTTGCACGTCTTCCTATGCCGGTAATTAAAAGGGGACCAAAAGAGACCAAAAGAGACCAAAACTGGAACTTGGGTCCAAAGCCGCCAGAAAGTGCCAGAAGGGGAGAAGGTGGTGACAATCCTTTGAGTCCTAGAAGTGAAATTCAAGAAGTTTCAGTAGCCTGAGACAAGTTTCAAACGTCTTCCTTTGCCGGTAAGCAAAAGTGGACCAAAAGAGACCAAAATGGAACATGGGTCCAAAGGCGCCAGAAAGTACTAGAAGAGGAGAAGGTGGTGAGAAAACCTTCCTTTGAGTCATAGAAGTGATATTCACCAAGTTTCAGTGGCCGGAGACGAGTTTCGCATGTCTTCCTTTGCTAGTAAGCGAAGGGGGACCAAAAGAGACCAAAACTGGAACATGGGTCCAAAGGCGCCAGAAAGTGCTTGAAGGGGAGAAGGTGGTGACAAGGCCTTCTTTTGATTCCTAGGAGTAATATTCAAGGAGTTTCAGTGGTCTGAGACGAGTTTCGCACGTCTTCCTATGCCGGTAATCAAAAGGGGACCAAACGAGACCAAAACTGGAACTTGGGTCCAAAGGCGCTAGAAAGTGCTAGAAGGGGAGAAGGTGGTGACAAGGCCTTCCTTTGAGTCCTAGAGGTGATATTCAAGAAGTTTCAGTAGCCTGAGACAAGTTTCAAACGTCTTCCTTTGCCGGTAAGCAAAACGGGACCAAAAGAGACCAAAACTGGAACATGGGTCCAAAAGCGCCAGAAAGTGCCTGAAAAGGAGAAAGTGGTGACCATGCCTTCCTTTGAGTCCTAGGAGTAATATTCAAGGAGTTTCAGTGGCCTGAGACGAGTTTTGCACGTCATCCTTTGCCCGTAAGCAAAAGGGGATCAAAAGAGACCAAAACTGAAACTTGGGTCCAAAGGCGTTAGAAAGTTCCAGAAGTGCAGAAGGTGGTGACAAGGCCTTCCTTTGAGTCCTAGGAGTAATATTCAAAGGAGTTTCAGTGCCCTGAGACGAGTTTCCCACGTCTTCCTTTGCCGGTAGTTAAAAGGGGACCAAAAGCGACCACAAGTGGGACTTGGGTCCAAAGGCGCCAAAAAGTGCCTGAAGGGGAGAAGGTGGTGACAAGGCCTTCCTTTGAGTCCTAGAAGTGATATTCCCGAAGTTTCAGTAGCCTGAGACAAGTTTCAAACGTCTTCCTTTGCCGGTAAGCAAAACGGGACCAAAAGAAACCAAAACTGGAACATGGGTCCAAAGGTGCCAGAAAGTGCCTGAAGGGGAGAAGGTGGTGACAAGGCCTTCCTTTGAGTCCTAGGAGTAATATTCAAGGAATTTCAGTGGCCTGAGACGAGTTTCGCACGTCTTCCTATGCCGGTAATTAAAAGGGGACCAAAAGAGACCAAAAGAGACCAAAACTGGAACTTGGGTCCAAAGCTGCCAGAAAGTGCCAGAAGGGGAGAAGGTGGTGACAAGGCCTTCCTTTGAGTCCTAGAAGTGATATTCAAGAAGTTTCAGTAGCCTGAGACAAGTTTCAAAGGTCTTCCTTTGCCGGTAAGCAAAAGTGGACCAAAAGAGACCAAAATGGAACATGGGTCTAAAGGCGCCAGAAAGTACTAGAAGAGGAGAAGGTGGTGAGAAAACCTTCTTTTGAGTCATGGAAGTGATATTCACCGAGTTTCAGTGGCCGAAGACGAGTTTCGCATGTCTTCCTTTGCTAGTAAGCGAAGGGGGACCAAAAGAGACCAAAACTGGAACATGGGTCCAAAGGCGCCAGAAAGTGCCTGAAGGGGAGAAGGTGGTGACAAGGCCTTCCTTTGAGTCCTAGGAGTAATATTCAAGGAGTTTCAGTGGCCTGAGACGAGTTTCCCACGTCTTCCTTTGCCAGTAGTTAAAAGGGGACCAAAAGAGACCCCCGGTGGGACTTGGGTCCAAAGGAGCCAGAATGTGCCTGAAGGGGAGAAGGTGGTGACAAGGCCTTCCTTTGAGTCCTAGAAGTGATATTCAAGAAGTTTCAGTAGCCTGAGACAAGTTTCAAACGTCTTCCTTTGCCGGTAAGCAAAACGGGACCAAAAGAGACCAAAACTGGAACATGGGTCCAAAGGCGACAGAAAGTACTAGAAGAGGAGAAGGTGGTGAGAAAACCTTCCTTTGAGTCATAGAAGTGATATTCACCGAGTTTCAGTGGCCGGAGACGAGCTTCGCATGTCTTCCTTTGCTAGTAAGCGAAGGGGGACCAAACGTCTTCAATTGCTGGTAAGCAAAAGAGGACCAAAATAGACCGAAACTGGAATATTGGTCCAAAGGCGCTAGAAAATGCCTGAAGGGGAGAAGGTGGTGACAAGGCCTTCCTTTGAGTCTTAGGAGTGATATTCAAGGAGTTTCAGTGGCCTGAGACGAGTTTCGCACGTCATCCTCTGCCCGTAAGCAAAAGGGGATCAAAAGAGACCAAAACTGAAACTTGGGTCCAAAGGCGTTAGAAAGTTCCAGAAGTGCAGAAGGTGGTGACAAGGCCTTCCTTTGAGTCCTAGGAGTAATATTCAAGGAGTTTCAGTGGCCTGAGACGAGTTTCCCACGTCTTCCTTTGCCGGTAGTTAAAAGGGCACCAAAAGAGACCACAAGTGGGACTTGGGTCCAAAGGCGCCAGAAAGTGCCTGAAGGGGAGAAGGTGGTGACAAGGCCTTCCTTTGAGTCCTAGAAGTGATATTCAAGAAGTTTCAGTAGCCGGAGACAAGATTCAAACGTCTTCCCTTGCCGGTAAGCAAAACGGGACCAAAAGAGACCAAAACTGGAACACGGGTCCAAAAGTGCCAGAAAGTGCCTGAAGGGGAGAAGGTGGTGACAAGGCCTTCCTTTGAGTCCTAGGAGTAATATTCAAGGAGTTTCAGTGGCCTGAGATGAGTTTCGCACGTCTTCCTATGCCGGTAATCAAAAGGGGACCAAAAGAGACCAAAACTAAAACTTGGGTCCAAAGTCGCCAGAAAGTACCAGAAGAGGAGAAGGCGGTGAGAAAACCTTCCTTTGAGTCCTAGAAGTGATATTCAGCGAGTTTCAGTGGCCGGAGACAAGTTTCGCACGTCTTCCTTTGTCGGTAATCAAAAGGGGACCAAAAGAGACCAAAAGTGGAAATTGGGTCCAAAGACGCCAGAAAGTGCCCGAAGGGGAGAAGGTGGTGACAAGGCCTTCCTTTGAGTCCTAGAAGTGATATTCAAGGAGTTTCAGTAGCCTGAGACAAGTTTCAAACGTCTTCCTTTGCCGGTAAGCAAAAGTGGACCAAAAGAGACCAAAACTGGAACATGGGTCCAAAGGCGCCAGAAAGTGTCTGAAGGGGAGAAGGTGGTGACAAGGCCTTCCTTTGAGTCCTAGAAGTGATATTCAAGGAGTTTCAGTAGCCTGAGACAAGTTTCAAACGTCTTCCTTTGTCGGTAATCAAAAGGGGACCAAAAGAGACCAAAAGTGGAAATTGGGTCCAAAGACGCCAGAAAGTGCCCGAAGGGGAGAAGGTGGTGACAACGCCTTCCTTTGAGTCCTAGAAGTGATATTCAAGGAGTTTCAGTAGCCTGAGACAAGTTTCAAACGTCTTCCTTTGCCGGTAAGCAAAAGTGGATCAAAAGAGACCAAAACTGGAACATGGGTCCAAAGGCGCCAGAAAGTGCCTGAAGGGGAAAAGATGGTGACAAGGCCTTCCTTTGAGTCCTAGGAGTAATATTCAAGGAGTTTCAGTGGCCTCAGACGAGTTTCGCACATCTTCCTTTGGCGGTAAGCAAAAGGACCAAAAGAGACCAGAACTGGAACTTGGTCCAAAGTCGCCAGAAAGTACCAGAAGAGGAGAAGGCGGTGAGAAAACCTTCCTTTGAGTCCTAGGAGTGATATTCAGCGAGTTTCAGTGGCCGGAGAGAGTTTCGCATGTCTTCCCTTGCTAGTAAGGAAAGGGGGACCAAAAGAGACCAAAACTGGAACTTGGGTCTAAAGGCGCTAGAATGTGCCAGAAGTGCAGAAAGTGGTGACAAGGCCTTCCTTTGAGTCCAAGGAGTAATATTCAAGGAGTTTCAGTGGCCTGAGACGAGTTTCGCACGTCTTTCTTTGCCGGTAATTAAAAGGGGACCAAAAGAGACCACAAGTGGGACTTGGGTCCAAAGGCGCCAGAAAGTGCCAGAAGGGGAGAAGGTGGTGACAAGGCCTTCCTTTGAGTCCTTGAAGTAATATTCAAGAAGTTTCAGTAGCCTAAGACAACTTTCAAACGTCTTCCTTTGCCGGTAAACAAAAGGGGACCAAAAGAGACCGAAACTGAAACATGGGTCCAAAGGCGCTAGAAAATGCCTGAAGGGGAGAAGGTGGTGACAAGGCCTTCCTTTGAGTCCTAGGAGTGATATTCAAGGAGTTTCAGTGGCCTGAGACGAGTTTCGCTTGTCTTCCTTTGGCGGTAAGGAAAAGGGGACCAAAAGAGACTAAAACTGGAACAAGGGTCCAACTGCGCTAGAATGTGCCAGAAAAGGAGAAAGTGGTGAGAAAGCCTTCCTTTGAGTCCTAGCTGTGATATTCAAGGAGTTTTAGTGGCTTGAGACGAGTTTCGCACGTCTTCCTTTGCCCGTAAGCAAAAGGGGACCAAAAGAGACCAAAACAGAAACTTGGGTTCAAAGTCGCCAGAAAGTACCAGAAGAGGAGAAGGCGGTGAGAAAACCTTGATTTGAGTCCTCGGAGTGATATTCAAGGAGTTTCTGTGGACTGAGACGAGTTTCGTACGTCATCCTTTGCCCGTAAGCAAAAGGGGACCAAAAGAGACCAAAACTGGAACTTGGGTCCAAAGGCGCTAGAAAGTGGCAGAGGTGCAGAAGGTGGTGACAAGGCAAACCTTCCTTTGAGTCCTAGGAGTAATATTCAAGAAGTTTTAGTAGCCTGAGACAAGTTTCAAACGTCTTCCTTTGCCGGTAAGCAAAAGGGGACCAAAAGAGACGAAAACTGGAACATAGGTCCAAAGGCGCCAGTAAGTGGTAGAAGGGGAGAAGGTGGTGACGAGGCCTTCCTTTGAGTCCTAGAAGTGATATTCAAGAAGTTTCAGTAGCCTTAAACAAGTTTCAAATTCCTTCCTTTGCCGGTAAGCAAAAGAGGACCAAAAGAGACCAAAACTGGAACATGGGCCCAAAGGCGCTAGAAAGTGCTTGAAGGGGAGAAGGAGGTGACAAGGCCTTCCTTTGAGTCCTAGAAGTGATATTCAAGAAGTTTCAGTAGCCTGAGACAAGTTTCAAACATCTTCCTTTGCCGGTAAGCAAAAAGGGAGCAAAAGAGACCAAAACTGGAACATGGGTCCAAAGGTGCCAGAAAGTGCCTGAAGGGGAGAAGGTGGTGACAAGGCCTTCCTTTGAGTCCTAGGAGTAATATTCAAGGAGTTTCAGTGCCCTGAGACGAGTTTCGCACGTCTTCCTTTGCCGGTAATTAAAAAGGGACCAAAAGAGACCAAAAGTAGGACTTGGGTTCAAAGGCGCCAGAAAGTGCCTTAAGGGGAGAAGGTGGTGACAAGGCCTTCCTTTGAGTCCTAGGAGTGATATTCAAGGAGTTTCAGTGGCCTGAGACGAGTTTCGTACGTCATCCTTTGCCCTTAAGCAAAAGGGGACCAAAACTGAAAGTTGGGTCCAATGGCACCAGAAAGTACAAAAGAGGAGAAGGCGGTGAGAAAACCTTCCTTTGAGTCCTAGGAGTGATATTCAGCGAGTTTCAGTGGCTGGAGACGAGTTTCGCATGGCTTCCTTTGCTGGTAAGCGAAGGGGGACCAAAAGAGACCAAAACTGGAACTTGGATCCAAAGGCGCTAGAAAGTGTCAGAAGTGCAGAAGGTGGTGACAAGGCCTTCCTTTGAGTCCTAGGAGTAATATTAAAGGAGTTTCAGTGGCCTGAGACGAGTTTCGCACGTCTTTCTTTGCCGGTAATTAAAAGGGGACCAAAAGAGAACAAAAGTGGGACTTGGGTCCAAAGGCACCAGAAAGTGCCTGAAAGGGGAGAAGGTGGTGACAAGGCCTTCCTTTGAGTACTAGAAGGGATATTCAAGAAGTTTCAGTAGCCTGAGACAACTTTCAAACCTCTTCCTTTGCCGGTAAGCAAAGGGGGACCAAAAGAGACCGAGACTGGAACATGGGTCCAAAGGCGCTAGAAAATGCCTGAAGGGGAGAAGGTGGTGACAAGGCCTTCCTTTGAGTCCTAGGAGTGATATTCAAGTAGTTTCAGTGGCCTGAGACGAGTTTCGCATGTCATACTTTGCCCGTAAACAAATGCGGACCAAAAGAGACCAAAACTGAAACTTGGGTCCAATGTCGCCATAAAGTACCAGAAGGTGGTGACAAGGCAAACCTTCCTTAAACAAGTTTCAAATTCCTTCCTTAGCCGGTAAGCAAAAGATGACCAAAAGAGACCGAAGCTGGATCATGGGTCCAAAGGCGCAAGAAAATGCCTAAAGGGGAGAAGGTGGTGACAAGGCCTTCCTTTGAGTCCTAGGAGTGATATTCAAGTAGTTTCAGTGGCCTGAGACGAGTTTCGCACGTCATACTTTGCCCGTAAACAAATGGGGAACAAAAGAGACCAAAAGTGGAACTTCGGTCCACAGGCGCTAGAAAGTGCCAGAAGGGGAGAAGGTGGTGACCAGGCCTTCCTTTGAGTCCTAGAAGTGATATTCAAGAAGTTTCAGTAGCCTGAGACAAGTTTCAAACGTCTTCCTTTGCCGGTAAGCAAAAGGGGACCAAAAGAGACCAAAAGTGGAACTTCAGTCCACAGGCGCCAGAAAGTGCCCGAAGGGGAGAAGGTGGTGACAAGGCCATCCTTTGAGTCCTACGAGTGATATTCAAGGATTTTCAGTGGCCTGAGACGAGTTTCGCACGTCATCCTTTGCCCGTAAGCAAAAGGCGCCCAAAAGTGACAAAAACTGAAACTTGCGTCCAAGGTCGCTAGAAAGTACCAGAAGAGGAGAAGGCGGTGAGGAAACCTTCCTTTGATTCCTAGGAGTGATATTCAGCGAGTTTCAGTGGCCAGAGACGAGTTTCGCATGTCTTCCTTTGCTGGTAAGCGAAGGGGGACCAAAAGAGACCAAAACTGGAACTTGCGTCCAAAGGTGCTAGAAAGTGCCGGAAGTGCAGAAGGTGGTGACAAGGCCTTTCTTTGAGTCCTAGGAGTAATACTCAAGGAGTTTCAGTAGCCTGACTCAAGTTTCGCACGTCTTCCTTTGCGGTAATTAAAAGGGGACCAAAAGAGACCAAAAGTGGAACTTGGGTCCAAAGGCGCCAGAATTTGCCAAAAGGGGAGAAGGTGGTGACAAGGCCTTCCTTTGAGTACTAGAAGTGATATTCAAGAAGTTTCAGTAGCCTGAGTCAAGTTTCGCACGTATTGCTTTGCCCGTAAGCGAAAGGGGGCCAAAAGAGACCAAAACTGGAACATGGGTCCAACGGCGCCAGAAAACGCCTGAAGGGGAGAAGGTGGTGGCAAGGCCTTCCTTTGAGTCCTAGGAGTAATATTCAAGGAGTTTTAGTGGCCTGAGACGAGTTTCGCACGTCTTCCTTTGCCGGTAATTAAAAGGGGACCAAAAGAGACCACAAGTGGGACTTGGGTCCAAAGGCGCCAGAAAGTGCCTGAAGAGGAGAAGGTGGTGACCAGGCCTTCCTTTGAGTCCTAGGAGTAATATTCAAGGAGTTTCAGTGGCCTGAGATGAGTTTCGCACCTCTTCCTTTGTCGGTAATCAAAAGGGGACCAAACGAGACCAAAACTGGAACTTGGGTCCAAATGTGCTAGAAAATGCCTGAAGGGGAGAAGGTGGTGACAAGGCCTTCCTTTGAGTCCTAGGAGTGATATTCAAGGAGTTTCAGTGGCCTGAGACGAGTTTCGTACGTCTTCCTTTACCGGTAATCAAAAGGGGACCAAAAGAGACCAAAAGTGGAACTTGGGTCCAAAGTCGCCAGAAAGTACCAGAAGAGAAGGCAGGGAGAAAACATTCCTTTGAGTCCTAGGAGTGATATTCAGCGAGTTTCAGTGGCCGGAGACGAGTTTCGCATGTCTTCCTCTGCTGGTAAGCGAAGGGGGACGAAAAGAGACCAAAACTGGAACTTGGGTCCAAAGGCGCTAGAAAGTGCCAGAAGTGCAGAAGGTGGTGACAAGGCCTTCCTTTGAGTCCCAGGAGTACTATTCAAGGAGTTTCAGTGGCCTAAGACGAGCTTCGCACGTCTTCCTTTGCCGGTAATCAAAAGGGGACCAAAAGAGACCAAAAGCGGAACTTGGTCCAAAGGCGCCAAAAAGGGCCAGAAGGGGAGAAGGTGGTGACAAGGCCTTCCTTTGAGTCCTAGAAGTGATATTCAAGAAGTTTCAGTAGCCTGAGACAAGTTTCAAACGTCTTCCTTTGCCGGTAAGCAAAAGGGGACCAAAAGAGACCAAAAGTGGAACTTCAGTCCACAGGCGCCAGAAAGTGCCCGAAGGGGAGAAGGTGGTGACAAGGCCATCCTTTGAGTCCTACGAGTGATATTCAAGGATTTTCAGTGGCCTGAGACGAGTTTCGCACGTCATCCTTTGCCCGTAAGCAAAAGGCGCCCAAAAGTGACAAAAACTGAAACTTGCGTCCAAGGTCGCTAGAAAGTACCAGAAGAGGAGAAGGCGGTGAGGAAACCTTCCTTTGATTCCTAGGAGTGATATTCAGCGAGTTTCAGTGGCCAGAGACGAGTTTCGCATGTCTTCCTTTGCTGGTAAGCGAAGGGGGACCAAAAGAGACCAAAACTGGAACTTGCGTCCAAAGGTGCTAGAAAGTGCCGGAAGTGCAGAAGGTGGTGACAAGGCCTTTCTTTGAGTCCTAGGAGTAATACTCAAGGAGTTTCAGTAGCCTGACTCAAGTTTCGCACGTCTTCCTTTGCGGTAATTAAAAGGGGACCAAAAGAGACCAAAAGTGGAACTTGGGTCCAAAGGCGCCAGAATTTGCCAAAAGGGGAGAAGGTGGTGACAAGGCCTTCCTTTGAGTACTAGAAGTGATATTCAAGAAGTTTCAGTAGCCTGAGTCAAGTTTCGCACGTATTGCTTTGCCCGTAAGCGAAAGGGGGCCAAAAGAGACCAAAACTGGAACATGGGTCCAACGGCGCCAGAAAACGCCTGAAGGGGAGAAGGTGGTGGCAAGGCCTTCCTTTGAGTCCTAGGAGTAATATTCAAGGAGTTTTAGTGGCCTGAGACGAGTTTCGCACGTCTTCCTTTGCCGGTAATTAAAAGGGGACCAAAAGAGACCACAAGTGGGACTTGGGTCCAAAGGCGCCAGAAAGTGCCTGAAGAGGAGAAGGTGGTGACCAGGCCTTCCTTTGAGTCCTAGGAGTAATATTCAAGGAGTTTCAGTGGCCTGAGATGAGTTTCGCACCTCTTCCTTTGTCGGTAATCAAAAGGGGACCAAACGAGACCAAAACTGGAACTTGGGTCCAAATGTGCTAGAAAATGCCTGAAGGGGAGAAGGTGGTGACAAGGCCTTCCTTTGAGTCCTAGGAGTGATATTCAAGGAGTTTCAGTGGCCTGAGACGAGTTTCGTACGTCTTCCTTTACCGGTAATCAAAAGGGGACCAAAAGAGACCAAAAGTGGAACTTGGGTCCAAAGTCGCCAGAAAGTACCAGAAGAGGAGAAGGCAGGGAGAAAACATTCCTTTGAGTCCTAGGAGTGATATTCAGCGAGTTTCAGTGGCCGGAGACGAGTTTCGCATGTCTTCCTCTGCTGGTAAGCGAAGGGGGACGAAAAGAGACCAAAACTGGAACTTGGGTCCAAAGGCGCTAGAAAGTGCCAGAAGTGCAGAAGGTGGTGACAAGGCCTTCCTTTGAGTCTCAGGAGTACTATTCAAGGAGTTTCAGTGGCCTAAGACGAGCTTCGCACGTCTTCCTTTGCCGGTAATCAAAAGGGGACCAAAAGAGACCAAAAGCGAAACTTGGTCCAAAGGCGCCAAAAAGGGCCAGAAGGGGAGAAGGTGGTGACAAGGCCTTCCTTTGAGTCCTAGAAGTGATATTCAAGAAGTTTCAGTAGCCTGAGACAAGTTTCAAACCTCTTCCTTTGCCGGTAAGCAAAAAGGGAGCAAAAGAGACCAAAACTGGAACATGGGTCCAAAGGTGCCAGAAAGTCCTTGAAGGGGAGAAGGTGGTGACAAGGCCTTCCTTTGAGTCCTAGGAGTAATATTCAAGGAGTTTCAGTGGCTTGAGACGAGTTTCGCACGTCTTCCTTTGCCGGTAATTAAAAGGGGACCAAAAGAGACCAAAAGTGGGACTTGGGTCCAAAGGCGCTAGAAAGTGTCAGAAGTGCAAAAGGTGGTGACAAGGCCTTCCTTTGAGTCCTAGGAGTAATATTAAAGGAGTTTCAGTGGCCTGAGACGAGTTTCGCACGTCTTCCTTTGCCGGTAATTAAAAGGGGACCAAAAGAGAACAAAAGTGGGACTTGGTTCCAAAGGCACCAGAAAGTGCCAAAGCGGAGAAGGTGGTGACAAGGCCTTCCTTTTAGTCCTAGAAGTAATATTCAAGGAGTTTCAGTGGCCTGTGACGAGTTTCGCACGTCTTCCTTTGGCGGTAATCAAAAAGGGACCAAAAGAGACCAAAACTGGAACTTGGGTCCAAAGGCGCCAGAAAGTGCAAGAAGAGGAGAAGGCAGGGAGAAAACATTCCTTTGAGTCCTAGGAGTGATATTCAGCGAGTTTCAGTGGCCGGAGACGAGTTTCGCATGTCTTCCTCTGCTGGTAAGCGAAGGGGGACGAAAAGAGACCAAAACTGGAACTTGGGTCCAAAGGCGCTAGAAAGTGCCAGAAGCGCAGAAGGTGGTGACAAGGCCTTCCTTTGAGTCCCAGGAGTACTATTCAAGGAGTTTCAGTGGCCTAAGACGAGCTTCGCACGTCTTCCTTTGCCGGTAATCAAAAGGGGACCAAAAGAGACCAAAAGCGGAACTTGGTCCAAAGGCGCCAAAAAGGGCCAGAAGGGGAGAAGGTGGTGGGCCTTCCTTTGAGTCCTAGAAGTGATATTCAAGAAGTTTCAGTAGCCTGAGACAAGTTTCAAACATCTTCCTTTGCCGGTAAGCAAAAAGGGAGCAAAAGAGACCAAAACTGGAACATGGGTCCAAAGGTGCCAGAAAGTCCTGGAAGGGGAGAAGGTGGTGACAAGGCCTTCCTTTGAGTCCTAGGAGTAATATTCAAGGAGTTTCAGTGGCTTGAGACGAGTTTCGCACGTCTTCCTTTGCCGGTAATTAAAAGGGGACCAAAAGAGACCAAAAGTGGGACTTGGGTCCAAAGGCGCTAGAAAGTGTCAGAAGTGCAAAAGGTGGTGACAAGGCCTTCCTTTGAGTCCTAGGAGTAATATTAAAGGAGTTTCAGTGGCCTGAGACGAGTTTCGCACGTCTTCCTTTGCCGGTAATTAAAAGGGGACCAAAAGAGAACAAAAGTGGGACTTGGTTCCAAAGGCACCAGAAAGTGCCAAAGCGGAGAAGGTGGTTACAAGGCCTTCCTTTTAGTCCTAGAAGTAATATTCAAGGAGTTTCAGTGGCCTGTGACGAGTTTCGCACGTCTTCCTTTGGCGGTAATCAAAAAGGGACCAAAAGAGACCAAAACTGGAACTTGGGTCCAAAGGCGCCAGAAAGTGCAAGAAGAGGAGAAGGTGGTGTGAAAGCCTTCCTTTGATTCCTAGATATGATATTCAAGGAGTTTTAGTGGCCTGAGACGAGTTTTGCACGTCTTCCTTTGCCCGTAAGCAAAAAGGGACCAAAAGAGACTAGAACTGGAACTTGGGTCCAAAGTCGCCAGAAAGTACCAGAAGAGGAGAAGGCGGTGAGAAACCTTCCTTTGAGTCCTAGGAGTAATATTCAAGAAGTTTTAGTAGCCTGAGACAAGTTTCAAACGTCTTCCTTTGCCGGTAAGCAAAAGGGGACCAAAAGAGACGAAAACTGGAACATAGGTCCAAAGGCGCCAGTAAGTGGTAGAAGGGGAGAAGGTGGTGACGAGGCCTTCCTTTGAGTCCTAGAAGTGATATTCAAGAAGTTTCAGTGGCTTAAACAAGTTTCAAATTCCTTCCTTTGCCGGTAAGCAAAAGAGGACCAAAAGAGACCAAAACTGGAACATGGGCCCAAAGGCGCTAGAAAGTGCTTGAAGGGGAGAAGGAGGTGACAAGGCCTTCCTTTGAGTCCTAGGAGTGATATTCAAGAAGTTTCAGTAGCCTGAGACAAGTTTCAAACATCTTCCTTTGCCGGTAAGCAAAAAGGGAGCAAAAGAGACCAAAACTGGAACATGGGTCCAAAGGTGCCAGAAAGTGCCTGAAGGGGAGAAGGTGGTGACAAGGCCTTCCTTTGAGTCCTAGGAGTAATATTCAAGGAGTTTCAGTGGCTTGAGACGAGTTTCGCACGTCTTCCTTTGCCGGTAATTAAAAGGGGACCAAAAGAGACCAAAAGTGGGACTTGGGTCCAAAGGCGCTAGAAAGTGTCAGAAGTGCAAAAGGTGGTGACAAGGCCTTCCTTTGAGTCCTAGGAGTAATATTAAAGGAGTTTCAGTGGCCTGAGACGAGTTTCGCACGTCTTCCTTTGCCGGTAATTAAAAGGGGACCAAAAGAGAACAAAAGTGGGACTTGGTTCCAAAGGCACCAGAAAGTGCCAAAGCGGAGAAGGTGGTGACAAGGCCTTCCTTTTAGTCCTAGAAGTAATATTCAAGGAGTTTCAAAGGGGCTCGTGACGAGTTTCGCACGTCTTCCTTTGGCGGTAATCAAAAAGGGACCAAAAGAGACCAAAACTGGAACTTGGGTCCAAAGGCGCCAGAAAGTGCAAGAAGAGGAGAAGGTGGTGTGAAAGCCTTCCTTTGATTCCTAGATATGATATTCAAGGAGTTTTAGTGGCCTGAGACGAGTTTTGCACGTCTTCCTTTGCCCGTAAGCAAAAAGGGACCAAAAGAGACTAGAACTGGAACTTGGGTCCAAAGTCGCCAGAAAGTACCAGAAGAGGAGAAGGCGGTGAGAAACCTTCCTCTGAGTCCTAGGAGTAATATTCAAGAAGTTTTAGTAGCCTGAGACAAGTTTCAAACGTCTTCCTTTGCCGGTAAGCAAAAGGGGACCAAAAGAGACGAAAACTGGAACATAGGTCCAAAGGCGCCAGTAAGTGGTAGAAGGGGAGAAGGTGGTGACGAGGCCTTCCTTTGAGTCCTAGAAGTGATATTCAAGAAGTTTCAGTAGCCTTAAACAAGTTTCAAATTCCTTCCTTTGCCGATAAGCAAAAGAGGACCAAAAGAGACCAAAACTGGAACATGGGCCCAAAGGCGCTAGAAAGTGCTTGAAGGGGAGAAGGAGGTGACAAGGCCTTCCTTTGAGTCCTAGAAGTGATATTCAAGAAGTTTCAGTAGCCTGAGACAAGTTTCAAACATCTTCCTTTGCCGGTAAGCAAAAAGGGAGCAAAAGAGACCAAAACTGGAACATGGGTCCAAAGGTGCCAGAAAGTGCCTGAAGGGGAGAAGGTGGTGACAAGGCCTTCCTTTGAGTCCTAGGAGTAATATTCAAGGAGTTTCAGTGCCCTGAGACGAGTTTCGCACGTCTTCCTTTGCCGGTAATTAAAAAGGGACCAAAAGAGACCAAAAGTAGGACTTGGGTTCAAAGGCGCCAGAAAGTGCCTGAAGGGGAGAAGGTGGTGACAAGGCCTTCCTTTGAGTCCTAGGAGTGATATTCAAGGAGTTTCAGTGGCCTGAGACGAGTTTCGTACGTCATCCTTTGCCCTTAAGCAAAAGGGGACCAAAACTGAAAGTTGGGTCCAATGGCGCCAGAAAGTACAAAAGAGGAGAAGGCGGTGAGAAAACCTTCCTTTAAGTCCTAGGAGTGATATTGAAGAGACCGAGACTGGAACATGGGTCCAAAGGCGCTAGAAAATGCCTGAAGGGGAGAAGGTGGTGACAACGCCTTCCTTTGAGTCCTAGAAGTAATATTCAAGGAGTTTCAGTGGCCTGAGACGAGTTTCGCACGTCTTCCTTTGCCAGTAATCAAAAGGGGACCAAAAGAGACCAAAAGTGGAACTTAAGTCCAAAGGCGCCAGAAAGTGCCTAAAGGGGAGAAGGTGGTGACAAGGCCTTCCTTTAAGTCCTAGAAGTGATATTCAAGAAGTTTCAGTAGCCTGAGACAAGTTTCAAACGTCTTCCTTTGCCGGTAAGCAAAAGGGGACCAAAGAGACGAAAACTTGAACATAGGTCCAAACGCGCCAGAAAGTGCCTTAAGGGGAGAAGGTGGTGACAACGCCTTCCTTTGAGTCCTAGGAGTAATATTCAACGAGTTTCAGTGGCCCGAGACGAGTTTCGCACGTCTTCCTTTGCTGGTAAGCAAAAGGGGACCAAACGATACCAAAACTGGAACTTGGCTCCATAGGCGCCAGAAAGTGCTAGAAGGGGAGAAGGTGATGACATGGCCTTCCTTTGAGTCCGAGAAGTGATATTCAAGAAGTTTCAGTAGCCTGAGACAACTTTCAAACCTCTTCCTTTGCCGGTAAGCAAAAGGGAACCAAAAGAGACCAAAACTGGATCATGGGTCCAAAGGCGCTAGAAAATGCCTAAAGGGGAGAAGGTGGTGACAAGGCCTTCCTTTGAGTCCTAGGAGTGATATTCAAGTAGTTTTAGTGGCCTGAGACGAGTTTCGCAAGTCATACTTTGCCCGTAAACAAATGGGGAACAAAAGAACCAAAACTGAAACTTGGGTCCAAAGTCGCTAGAAAGTACCAGAAGAGGAGAAGGCGGTGAGAAAACCTTCCTTTGAGTCCTAGGAGTGATATTCAGCAAGTTTCAGTGGCCGGAGACGAGTTTCGCATGTCTTCCTTTGCTGGTAAGCGAAGGGGGACCAAAAGAGACCAAAACTGGAACTTCGGTCCAAAGGCGCTAGAAAGTGCCAGAGGTGTAGAAGGTGGTGACAAGGCCTTCCTTTGAGTCCTAGAAGTAATATTCAAGGAGTTTCAGTGGCCTGAGACGAGTTTCGCACGTCTTCCTTTGCCGGTAATTAAAAGGGGACCAAAAGAGACCAAAAGTGGGACTTGGGTCCAAAGGCGCCAGAAAGTGCCTGAAGGGAGAAGGTGGTGACAAGGCCTTCCTTTTAGTCCTAGAGGTGATATTCAAGAAGTTTTAGTAGCCTGAGGCAAGTTTCAAACGTCTTCCTTTGTCGGTAAGCAAAAGGGGACGAAAAGAGACGAAAACTGGAACATAGGTCCAAAGGCGCCAGTAAGTGGTAGAAGGGGAGAAGGTGGTGACGAGGCCTTCCTTTGAGTCCTAGAAGTGATATTCAAGAAGTTTCAGTAGCCTTAAACAAGTTCCAAATTCCTTCCTTAGCCGGTAAGCAAAAGAGGACCAAAAGAGACCAAAACTGGAACATGGGCCCAAAGGCGCCAGAAAGTGCCTGAAGGGGAGAAGGAGGTGACAAGGCCTTCCTTTGAGTCCTAGAAGTGATATTCAAGAAGTTTCAGTAGCCTTAAACAAGTTTCAAATTCCTTCCTTTGCCGGTAAGCAAAAGAGGACCAAAAGAGACCAAAACTGGAACATGGGCCCAAAGGCGCCAGAAAGTGCCTGAAGGGGAGAAGGTGGTGACAAGGCCTTGCTTTGAGTCCTAGGAGTGATATTCAAGAAGTTTCAGTAGCCTTAAACAAGTTTCAAATTCCTTCCTTTGCCGGTAAGCAAAAGAGGACAAAAAGAGACCAAAACTGGAACATGGGCCCAAAGGCGCCAGAAAGTGCCTGAAGGGGAGAAGGTGGTGACTAGGCCTTGCTTTGAGTCCTAGGAGTGATATTGAAGGAGTTTCAGTGGCCTGAGACGAGTTTTGCATGTCATCCTTTGCCCGTAAGCAAAAGGGGACCAAAAGTGACCAAAACTGAAACATGGGTCCAAAGGCACTAGAAAGTGCCTGAAGGGGAGAAGGTGGTGACAAGGCCTTCCTTTGAGTCCTAGGAGTGATACTCAGCGAGTTTCAGTGGCCGGAGAGAGTTTCGCATGTGTTCCTTTGCTGGTAAGCGAAGGGGGACCAAAAGAGACAAAAACTGGAACATGCGTCCAAAGGTGCTAGAAAGTGCCGAAAGTGCAGAAGGTGGTGACAAGGCCTTTCTTTGAGTCCTAGGAGTAATACTGAAGGAGTTTCAGTGGCCTGACACAAGTTTCGCACGTCTTCCTTTGCCGGCAATTAAAAGGGGACCAAAAGAGACCAAAAGTGGAACTTGGGTCCAAAGGCGCCAGAATGTGCCAGAAGGGGAGAAGGTGGTGACAAGGCCTTCCTTTGAGTCCTAGAAGTGATATTCAAGAAGTTTCAGTAGCCTGAGACAAGTTTCAAAGGTATTGCTTTGCCGGTAAGCGAAAGGGGGCCAAAAGAGACCAAAACTGGAACATGGGTCCAATGGCGCCAGAAAACGCCTGAAGGGGAGAAGGTGGTGACAAGGCCTTCCTTTGAGTCCTAGGAGTAATATTCAAGGAGTTTTAGTGGCCTGTGACGAGTTTCGCACGTCTTCCTTTGCCGGTAATCAAAAGGGGACCAAAAGAGACCAAAAGTGGAACTTGGGTCCAAAGGCGCCAGAATGTGCCAGAAGGGGAGAAGGTGGTGACAAGGCCTTCCTTTGAGTCCTAGAAGTGATATTCAAGAAGTTTCAGTAGCCTGAGACAAGTTTCAAAGGTATTGCTTTGCCGGTAAGCGAAAGGGGGCCAAAAGAGACCAAAACTGGAACATGGGTCCAATGGCGCCAGAAAACGCCTGAAGGGGAGAAGGTGGTGACAAGGCCTTCCTTTGAGTCCTAGGAGTAATATTCAAGGAGTTTTAGTGGCCTGTGACGAGTTTCGCACGTCTTCCTTTGCCGGTAATCAAAAGGGGACCAAAAGAGACCAAAAGTGGAACTTGGGTCCAAAGGCGCCAGAATGTGCCAGAAGGGGAGAAGGTGGTGACAAGGCCTTCCTTTGAGTCCTAGAAGTGATATTCAAGAAGTTTCAGTAGCCTGAGACAAGTTTCAAAGGTATTGCTTTGCCGGTAAGCGAAAGGGGGCCAAAAGAGACCAAAACTGGAACACGGGTCCAATGGCGCCAGAAAACGCCTGAAGGGGAGAAGGTGGTGACAAGGCCTTCCTTTGAGTCCTAGGAGTAATATTCAAGGAGTTTTAGTGGCCTGTGACGAGTTTCGCACGTCTTCCTTTGCCGGTAATCAAAAGGGGACCAAAAGAGACCAAAAGCGGAACTTGGGTCCAAAGGCACCAACAAGTGCCAGAAGGGGAGAAGGTGGTGACAAGGCCTTCCTTTGAGTCCTAGAAGTGATATTCAAGATGTTTCAGTAGCCTGAGACAAGTTTCAAACATCTTCCTTTGCCGGTAAGCAAAAAGGGAGCAAAAGAGACCAAAACTGGAACATGGGTCCAAAGGTGCCAGAAAGTGCCTGAAGGGGAGAAGGTGGTGACAAGGCCTTCCTTTGAGTCCTAGGAGTAATATTCAAGGAGTTTCAGTGCCCTGAGACGAGTTTCGCACGTCTTCCTTTACCGGTAATTAAAAGGGGACCAAAAGAGACCAAAAGTGGGACTTGGGTCCAAAGGCGCCAGAAAGTGCCTAAAGGGGAGATGGTGGTGACAAGGCCTTCCTTTGAGTCCTAGGAGTGATATTCAAGGAGTTTCAGTGGCCTGAGACGAGTTTCGTACGTCATCCTTTGCCCTTAAGCAAAAGGGGACCAAAACTGAAAGTTGGGTCCAATGGCGCCAGAAAGTATTAAAGAGGAGAAGGCGGTGAGAAAACCTTCCTTTGAGTCCTAGGAGTGATATTCAGCGAGTTTCATTGGCCGGAGACGAGTTTCGCATGTCTTCCTTTGCTGGTAAGCGAAGGGGGACCAAAAGAGACCAAAACTGGAACTTGGATCCAAAGGCGCTAGAAGGGATAGTCAAGAAGTTTCAGTAGCCTGAGACAACTTTCAAACCTCTTCCTTTGCCGGTAAGCAAAAGGGGATCAAAAGAGAATGAAACTGGAACATGGGTCCTAAGGCGCTAGAAAGTGCCAGAAGGGGAGAAGGCGGTGACAAGGCCTTCCTTTGAGTCCTAGATGTGATATTCAAGAAGTTTCAGTAGCCTTAAACAAGTTTCAAATTCCTTCCTTTGCCGGTAAGCAAAAGAGGACCAAAAGAGACCATAACTGGAACATGGGTCCAAAGGCGCCAGAAAGTGCCTGAAGGGGAGAAGGTGGTGACAAGGCCTTGCTTTGAGTCCTAGGGGTGATATTCAAGGAGTTTCAGTGGCCTGAGACGAGTTTCGCACGTCATCCTTAGCCCGTAAGCAGAAGGGGACCAAAAGAGACCAAAACTGAAACATGGGTCCAAAGGCGCTAGAAAGTGCCTGAAGGGGAGAAGGTGGTGACAAGGCCTTCCATTGAGTGCTGGAGTGATATTCAAGGAGTTTCAGTGGCCTGAGACGAGTTTCGCACGTCATCCTTTGCCCGTAAGCAAAAGGGGACCAAAAGAGACGAAAACTGAAACATGGGTCCAAAGGCGCCAAAAAAGTGCCTGAAGGCGAGAAGGTTAGGACAAGGCCTTCCTTTGAGTCCTAGGAGTAATATTCAAAGAGTTTCAGTGGCCTGAGACGAGTTTCGCACGTCTTCCTTTAGCGGTAAGCAAAAGGGGAGCAAAAGAGACTAAAACTGGAACTTGGGTCCAAAGGCGCCAGAAAGTGCCAGAAGAGGAGAAAGCGGTGAGAAAGCCTTCCTTTGAGTCCTAGCTGTGATATTCAAGGAGTTTTAGTGGCCTGAGATGAGTTTCCCACGTCTTCCTTTGCCTGTAAGCAAAAGGGGACCAAAAGAGACCAAAACTGGAACTTGGTTCCAAAGTCGCCAGAAAGTACCAGAAGAGGAGAAGGCGGTAAGAAAACCTTCCTTTGAGTAAACCTTCCTTTGAGTCCTTGGGTGCAAAGGCGCTAGAATGTGCCAGAAGTACGGAAGGTGATGACAAGGCCTTCCTTTGAGTCCTACGAGTAATATTCAAGGAGTTTCAGTGGCCTGAGACGAGTTTCGCACGTCTTCCTTTGCCGGTAATGAAAAGGGGACCAAAAGAGAACAAAAGTAGTACTTGGGTCCAAAGGCGCCAGAAAGTGCCTGAAGGGGAGAAGGTAGTGACAAGGCCTTCCTTTGAGTCCTAGGAGTAATATTCAAGGAGTTTCAGTGCCCTGAGACGAGTTTCGCACGTCTTCCTTTGCCGGTAATTAAAAGGGGACCAAAAGAGACCAAAAGTGGGACTTGGGTCCAAAGGCGCCAGAAAGTACCTGAAGCGGAGAAGGTGGTGACAAGGCCTTCCTTTTAGTCCTAGAAGTGATATTCAAGGAGTTTCAGTGGCCTGTGACGAGTTTCGCATGTCTTCCTTTGCCGGTAATCAAAAGGGGACCAAAAGAGACCAAAAGTGGAACTTCAGTCCACAGGCGCCAGAAAGTGCCAGAAGGGGAGAAGGTGGTGACCAGGCCTTCCTTTGAGTCCTAGAAGTGATATTCAAGAAGTTTCAGTAGCCTGAGACAAGTTTCAAACGTCTTCCTTTGCCGGTAAGCAAAAGGGGAACAAAAGAGACCAAAAGTGGAACTTCGGTCCACAGGCGCCAGAAAGTACCCGAAGGGGAGAAGGTGGTGACAAGGCCATCCTTTGAGTCCTACGAGTGATATTCAACGATTTTCAGTGGCTTGAGACGAGTTTCGCACGTCATCCTTTGCCCGTAAGCAAAAGTGGACCAAAAGAGACGAAAACTGAAACATGGGTCCAAAGGCGCCAAAAAAGTACCTGAAGGCGAGAAGGTTATGACAAGGCCTTCCTTTGAGTCCTAGGAGTAATATTCAAGGAGTTTCAGTGGCCTGAGATGAGTTTCGCACGTCTTCCTTTGTCGGTAATCAAAAGGGGACCAAACGAGACCAAAATTGGAACTTGGGTCAAAATGTGCTAGAAAATGCCTGAAGGGGAGAAGGTGGTGACAAGGCCTTCCTTTGAGTCCTAGGAGTGATATTCAAAGAGTTTCAGTGGCGTGAGACGAGTTTCGTACGTCTTCCTTTACCGGTAATCAAAAGGTGACCAAAAGAGACCAAAAGTGGAACATGGGCCCAAAGGCGCCAGAAAGTGCCTGAAAGGGAGAAGGTGGTGACAAGGCCTTGCTTTGAGTCCTAGGAGTGATATTCAGCGAGTTTCAGCGGCCGGAGACGAGTTTCGCATGTCTTCCTTTGCTAGTAAGCAAAGGGGGACCAAAAGAGACCAAAACTGGAACTTGGGTCCAAAGGCGCTAGAAAGTGCCAGAAGGGGAGAAGGCGGTGAGAAGGCCTTCCTTTAAGTCCTGGAAGTGATATTCAAGAAGTTTCAGTAGCCTTAAACAATTTTCATATTCCTTCCTTTGCCGGTAAGCAAAAGAGGACCAAAAGAGACCAAAACTGGAACATGGGCCCAAAGGCGCCAGAATGTGCCTGAAGGGGAGAAGGTGGTGACAAGGCCTTACTTTGAGTCCTAGGAGTGATATTCAAGGAGTTTCAGTGGCCTGAGACGAGTTTTGCACGTCATCCTTTGCCCGTAAGCAAAAGGGGACCAAAAGAGACCAAAACTGAAACATGGGTCCAAAGGCACTAGAAAGTGCCTGAAATGGAGAAGGTGGTGACAAGGCCTTCCTTTGAGTCCTAGGAGTGATATTCAGCGAGTTTCAGTGGCCGGAGAGAGTTTCGCATGTCTTCCTTTACTGGCAAGGGAAGGGGGACCAAAAGAGACCAAAACTAAAACTTGGGTGCAAAGGCGCTAGAATGTGCCAGAAGTGCAGAAGGTGATGACAAGGCCTTCCTTTGAGTCCTAGGGGTAATATTCAAGGAGTTTCAGTGGCCAGAGACGAGTTTCGCACGTCTTCCTTTGCCGGTAATCAAAAGGGGACCAAAAGAGACCAAAAGTGGAACTTGGGTCCAAAGGCGCCAAAAAGTGCCAGAATGGGAGAAGGTGGTGACAAGGCCCTCCTTTGAGTCCTAGAAGTGATATTCAAGAAGTTTCAGTAGCCTGCGACAAGTTTGAAAGGTATTGCTTTGCCGGTAAGCAAAAGGGGGCCAAAAGAGACCAAAACTGGAACATGGGTCCAATGGCGCCAGAAAACGCCTGAAGGGGAGAAGGTGGTGACAAGGCCTTCCTTTGAGTCCTAGGAGTAATATTCAAGGAGTTTTAGTGGCCTGAGACGAGTTTCGCACGTCTTCCTTTGCCGGTAATTAAAAGGGGACCAAAAGAGACCACAAGTGGTACTTGGGTCCAAAGGCGCCAGAAAGTGCCTGAAGAGGAGAAGGTGGTGACCAGGCCTTCCTTTGAGTCCTAGGAGTAATATTCAAGGAGTTTCAGTGGCCTAAGATGAGTTTCGCACGTCTTCCTTTGTCGGTAATCAAAAGGGGACCAAACGAGACCAAAACTGGAACTTGGGTCCAAATGCGCTAGAAAATGCCTGAAGGGGAGAAGGTGGTGACAAGGCCTTCCTTTGTGTCCTAGGAGTGATATTCAAGGAGTTTCAGTGGCCTGAGACGAGTTTCGCACGTCTTCCTTTACCGGTAATCAAAAGGGGACCAAAAGAGACCAAAAGTGGAACTTGGGTCCAAAGTCGCCAGAAAGTACCAGAAGAGGAGAAGGCAGGGAGAAAACCTTCCTTTGAGTCGTAGGAGTGATATTCAGCGAGTTTCAGTGGCCGGAGACGAGTTTCGCATGTCTTCCTCTGCTGGTAAGCGAAGGGGGACCAAAAGAGACCAAAACTGGAACTTGGATCCAAAGGCGCTAGAAAGTGTCAGAAGTGCAGAAGGTGGTGACAAGGCCTTCCTTTGAGTCCTAGGAGTAATATTAAAGGAGCTTCAGTGGCCTGAGACGAGTTTCGCACGTCTTCCTTTGCCGGTAATTAAAAGGGGACCAAAAGAGAACAAAAGTGGGACTTGGTTCCAAAGGCACCAGAAAGTGCCTGAAGGGGAGAAGGTGGTGACAAGGCCTTTCTTTTAGTCCTAGAAGTGATATTCAAGGAGTTCCAGTGGCCTGAGACGAGTTTCGCACGTCTTCCTTGGCCGGTAATCAAAAGGGGACCAAAAGAGACCAAAAGTGGAACTTGGGTCCAAAAGCGCCAGAAAGTACCAGAAGTGGAGAAGGTGGTGACAAGGCCTTCCTTTGAGTCCTAGGAGTGATATTCAAGGAGTTTCAGTGGCCTGAGACGAGTTTCGTACGTCATCCTTTGCCCTTAAGCAAAAGGGGACCAAAACTGAAAGTTGGGTCCAATGGCGCCAGAAAGTACTAAAGAGGAGAAGGCGGTGAGAAAACCTTCCTTTGAGTCCTAGGAGTGATATTCAGCGAGTTTCGTGGCCGGAGACAAGTTTCGCATGTCTTCCTTTGCTGGTAAGCGAAGGGGGACCAAAAGAGACCAAAACTGGAACTTGGGTCCAAAGGTGCTAGAAAGTGCCAGAAGTGCAGAAGGTGGTGACAACGCCTTCCTTTGAGTCCTAGGAGTAATATTCAAGAAGTTTCAGTGGCCTGAGACGAGTTTCGCATGTCATCCTTTGCCCGTAAGCAAAAGGGGACCAAAAGAGACCAAAACTTAAACTTCGGTCCAAAGTCCCCAGAAAGTGCCAGAAGAGGAGAAGGCGGTGAGGAAACCTTCCTTTGAGTCCTAGGAGTGATATTCAGCGAGTTTCATTGGCCGGAGGGAGTTTCGTATGTCTTCGTTTGCTAGCAAGGGAAGGGGGACCAAAAGAGACCAAAACTGGAACTTGGATCCAAAGGCGCTAGAAAGTGTCAGAAGTGCAGAAGGTGGTGACAAGGCCTTCCTTTGAGTCCTAGGATTAATATTAAAGGAGTTTCAGTGGCCTGAGACGAGCTTCGCACGTCTTCCTTTGCCGGTAATCAAAAGGGGACCAAAAGAGACCAAAAGCGGAACTTGGGTCCAAAGGCACCAACAAGTGCCAGAAGGGGAGAAGGTGGTGACAAGGCCTTCCTTTGAGTCCTAGAAGTGATATTCAAGAAGTTTCAGTAGCCTGAGACAAGTTTCAAACATCTTCCTTTGCCGGTAAGCAAAAAGGGAGCAAAAGAGACCAAAACTGGAACATGGGTCCAAAGGTGCCAGAAAGTGCCTGAAGGGGAGAAGGTGGTGACAAGGCCTTCCTTTGAGTCCTAGGAGTAATATTCAAGGAGTTTCAGTGCCCTGAGACGAGTTTCGCACGTCTTCCTTTGCCGGTAATTAAAAGGGGACCAAAAGAGACCAAAAGTGGGACTTGGGTCCAAAGGCGCCAGAAAGTGCTTGAAGAGGAGAAGGTGGTGACAAGGCCTTCCTTTGAGTCCTAGGAGTGATATTCAAGGAGTTTAAGTGGCCTGAGACGAGTTTCGCATGTCTTCCTTTGCTGGTAAGCGAAGGGGGACCAAAAGAGACCAAAACTGGAACTTGGATCCAAAGGCGCTAGAAAGTGTCAGAAGTGCAGAAGGTGGTGACAAGGCCATCCTTTGAGTCCTTGGAGTAATATTAAAGGAGTTTCAGTGGCCTGAGACGAGTTTCGCACGTCTTCCTTTGCCGGTAATTAAAAGGGGACCAAAAGAGAACAAAAGTGGGACTTGGATCCAAAGGCACCAGAAAGTGCCTGAAGGTGAGAAGGTGCTGACAAGGCCTTTCTTTTGGTCCTAGAAGTGATATTCAAGGAGTTTCAGTGGCCTGTGACGAGTTTCGCACGTCTTCCTTTGCCGGTAATCAAAAGGGGACCAAAAGAGACCAAAAGTGGAACTTGGGTCCAAAGGCGCCAGAAAGTACCAGAAGGGGAGAAGGTGGTGACAAGGCCTTCCGTTGAGTACTAGAAGGGATATTCAAGAAATTTCAGTAGCCTGAGACAACTTTCAAACCTCTTCCTTTGCTGGTAAGCAAAGGGGGACTAAAAGAGACCGAGACTGGAACATTGGTCCAAAGGCGCTAGGAAATGCTTGAAGGGGAGAAGGTGGTGACAAGGCCTTCCTTTGAGTCCTAGGAGTGATATTCAAGTAGTTTCAGTGGCCTGAGACGAGTTTCGCACGTCATACTTTGCTCGTAAACAAATGGGGACCAAAAGAGACCAAAACTGAAACTTGGGTCTAATGTCGCCAGAAAGTACCAGAAGAGGAGAAGGTGGTGAGAAAGTCTTCCTTCGAGTCCTAGCTGTGATATTCAAGGAGTTTTAGTGGCCTGAGACAAGTTTCGCACGTCTTTCTTTGCCCGTAAGCAAAAGGGAACCAAAAGAGTCCAAAACTGGAACTCGGGTCCAAAGTCGCCAGAAAGTACCAAAAGGATAGAAGGCGGTGAGAAATCCTTCCTTTGAGTCCTAGGAGTGATATTCAAGAAGTTTTAGTAGCCTGAGACAAGTTTCAAACGTCTTCCTTTGCCGGTAAGCGAAAGGGGACCAAAAGAGACGAAAACTGGAACATAGGTCCAAACGCGCCAGAAAGTGCCTTAAGGGGAGAAGGTGCTGACAACGCCTTCCTTTGAGTCCTAGGAGTAATATTCAACGAGTTTCAGTGGCCCGAGACGAGTTTCGCACGTCTTTCTTTGCTGGTAAGCAAAAGGGGACCAAACGATACCAAAACTGGAACTTGGCTCCAAAGGCGCCAGAAAGTGCTAGAAGGGGAGAAGGTGATGACATGGCCTTCCTTTGAGTCCGAGAAGTGATATTCAAGAAGTTTCAGTAGCCTGAGAGAACTTTCAAACCTCTTCCTTTGCCGATAAGCAAAAGGTGACCAAAAGAGACCAAAACTGGATCATGGGTCCAAAGGCGCTAGAAAATGCCTAAAGGGGAGAAGGTGGTGACAAGGCCTTCCTTTGAGTCCTAGGAGTGATATTCAAGTAGTTTCAGTGGCCTGAGACGAGTTTCGCACGTCATACTTTGCCCGTAAACAAATGGGGAACAAAAGAACCAAAACTGAAACTTGGGTCCAAAGTCGCTAGAAAGTACCAGAAGAGGAGAAGGCGGTGAGAAAACCTTCCTTTGTGTCCTAGGAGTGATATTCAGCGAGTTTCAGTGGCCGGAGACGAGTTTCGCATGTCTTCCTTTGCTGCTAAGCGAAGGGGGACAAAAAGAGACCAAAACTGGAACTTGTGTCCAAAGGTGCTAGAAAGTGCCGGAAGTGCAGAAGGTGGTGACAGGGCCTTCCTTTGAGTCCTAGGAGTAATACTGAAGGAGTTTCAGTGGCCTGACACAAGTTTCGCACGTCTTCCTTTGCCGGCAATTAAAAGGGGACCAAAAGAGACCAAAAGTGGAACTTGGGTCCAAAGGCGCCAGAATGTGCCAGAAGAGGAGAAGGTGGTGACAAGGCCTTCCTTTGAGTCCTAGAAGTGATATTCAAGAAGTTTCAGTAGCCTGAGACAAGTTTCAAAGGTATTGCTTTGCCGGTAAGCGAAAGGGGGCCAAAAGAGACCAAAACTGGAACATGGGTCCAATGGCGTCAGAAAACGCCTGAAGGGGAGAAGGTGGTGACAAGGCCTTCCTTTGAGTCCTAGGAGTAATATTCAAGGAGTTTCAGTGGCCTAAGATGAGTTTCGCACGTCTTCCTTTGTCGGTAATCAAAAGGGGACCAAACGAGACCAAAACTGGAACTTGGGTCCAAATGTGCTAGAAAATGCTTGAAGGGGAGAAGGTGGTGACAAGGCCTTCCTTTGAGTCCTAGGAGTGATATTCAAAGAGTTTCAGTGGCCTGAGACGAGTTTCGCACGTCTTCCTTTACCGGTAATCAAAAGGGGACCAAAAGAGACCAAAAGTGGAACTTGGGTCCAAAGTCGCCAGAAAGTACCAGAAGAGGAGAAGGCAGGGAGAAAACCTTCCTTTGAGTCGTAGGAGTGATATTCAGCGAGTTTCAGTGGCCGGAGACGAGTTTCGCATGTCTTCCTCTGCTGGTAAGCGAAGGGGGACCAAAAGAGACCAAAACTGGAACTTGGATCCAAAGGCGCTAGAAAGTGTCAGAAGTGCAGAAGGTGGTGACAAGGCCTTCCTTTGAGTCCTAGGATTAATATTAAAGGAGTTTCAGTGGCCTGAGACGAGCTTCGCACGTCTTCCTTTGCCGGTAATCAAAAGGGGACCAAAAGAGACCAAAAGCGGAACTTGGGTCCAAAGGCACCAACAAGTGCCAGAAGGGGAGAAGGTGGTGACAAGGCCTTCCTTTGAGTCCTAGAAGTGATATTCAAGAAGTTTCAGTACCCTGAGACAAGTTTCAAACATCTTCCTTTGCCGGTAAGCAAAAAGGGAGCAAAAGAGACCAAAACTGGGACATGGGTCCAAAGGTGCCAGAAAGTGCCTGAAGGGGGGAAGGTGGTGACAAGGCCTTCCTTTGAGTCCTAGGAGTAATATTCAAGGAGTTTCAGTGCCCTGAGACGAGTTTCGCACGTCTTCCTTTGCTGGTAATTAAAAGGGGACCAAAAGAGACCAAAAGTGGGACTTGGGTCCAAAGGCGCCAGAAAGTGCCTGAAGGGGAGAAGGTGGTGACAAGGCCTTCCTGTGAGTCCTAGGAGTGAAATTCAAGGAGTTTCAGTGGCCTGAGACGAGTTTCGTACGTCATCCTTTGCCCTTAAGCAAAAGGGGACCAAAATTGAAAGTTGGGTCCAATGGCGCCAGAAAGTACTAAAGAGGAGAAGGCGGTGAGAAAACCTTCCTTTGAGTCCTAGGAGTGAAATTCAACGAGTTTCAGTGGCCGAAGTCGAGTTTCGCATGTCTTCCTTTGCTGGTAAGCGAAGGGGGACCAAAAGAGACCAACACTGGAACTTGGGTCCAAAGGCGCTAGAAAGTGCCAGAGGTGTAGAAGGTGGTGACAAGGCCTTCCTTTGAGTCCTAGAAGTAATATTCAAGGAGTTTCAGTGGCCTGAGACGAGTTTCGCACGTCTTCCTTTGCCGGTAATCAAAAGGGGACCAAAAGAGACCAAAAGTGGAACTTGGGTCCAAAGGCCCCAGAAAGTGCCTAAAGGGGAGAAGGTGGTGACAAGGCCTTCCTTTGAGTCCTAGAAGTGATATTCAAGAAGTTTCCGTAGCCTGAGACAAGTTTCAAACATCTTCCTTTGAGTCCTAGCTGTGATATTCAAGGAGTTTTAGTGGCCTGAGACGAGTTTCGCACGTCTTCCTTTGCCCGTAAGCAAAAGGGAACCAAAAGAGACCAAAACTAGAACTTGGGTCCAAAGTCGCCAGAAAGTACCAAAAGAAGAGAAGGCGGTGAGAAATACTTCCTTTGAGTCCTAGGAGTGATATTCAAGAAGTTTTAGTAGCGTGAGACAAGTTTCAAACGTCTTCCTTTGCCGGTAATCAAAAAGGGACCAAAAGAGACGAAAACTAGAACATAGGTCCGAAGGCGCCAGTAAGTGGTAGAAGGGGAGAAGGTGGTGACGAGGCCTTCCTTTGAGTCCTAGAAGTGATATTCAAGAAGTTTCAGTAGCCCGAGACAACTTTCAAACCTCTTCCTTTGCCGGTAAGCAAAAGGGGACCAAAAGAGACCAAAACTGGAACATGGGTCCAAAGGTGCCAGAAAGTGCCTGAAGGGGAGAAGGTGGTGACAAGGCCTTCCTTTGAGTCCTAGGAGTAATATTCAAGGAGTTTCAGTGCCCTAAGACAAGTTTCGCACGTCTTCCTTTGCCGGTAATTAAAAGGGGACCAAAAGAGACCAAAAGTGGGACTTGGGTCCAAAGGCGCCAGAAAGTGCCTGAAGGGGAGAAGGTGGTGACAAGGCCTTCCTTTTAGTCCTAGAAGTGATATTCAAGAAGTTTTAGTAGCCTGAGACAAGTTTCAAACGTCTTCCTTTGCCGGTAGGCAAAAGAGGACCAAAAGAAACCCAAACTGGAACATGGGTCCAAAGGCGCCAGAAAGTGCCTGAAGGGAGAAGGTGGTGACAAGGCCATCCTTTGAGTCCTAGGAGTAATATTCAAAGAGTTTCAGTGGGCTGAGACGAGTTTCGCACGTCTTCCTTTGGCGGTAAGCAAATGGGGACCAGAAGAGACTAAAACTGGAACTTCGGTCCAAAGGCGCCAGAAAATGCTAGAAGAGGAGAAGGTGGTGAGAAACCCTTCCTTTGAGTCCTAGAAGTGATATTCAAGAAGTTTCAGTAGCCCGAGACAACTTTCAAACCTCTTCCTTTGCCGGTAAGCAAAAGGGGACATAAAGAGACCGAAACTGGATCATGGGTCCAAAGGCGCTAGAAAATGCCTTAAGGGGAGAAGGTGGTGACAAGGCCTTCCCTTGAGTCATAGGAGTGATATTCAAGTAGTTTCAGTGGCCTGAGACGAGTTTCGCACGTCGTACTTTGCCCGTAAACAAATGGGGAACAAAAGAGACTAAAACTGAAACTTGGGTCCAAAGTCGCTAGAAATTACCAGAAGAGGAGAAGGCGGTGAGAAAACCTTCCTTTGAGTACTAGGAGTGATATTCAGCGAGTTTCAGTGGCCGGAGACGAGTTTCGCATGTCTTCCTTTGCTGGTAAGCGAAGGGGGACCAAAAGAGACCAAAACTGGAACTTGGGTCCAAAGGTGCTAGAAAGTGGCAGAGGTGTAGAAGGTGGTGACAAGGCCTTCCTTTGACTCCTAGAAGTAATATTCAAGGAGTTTCAGTGGCCTGAGACGAGTTTCGCACGTCTTCCTTTGCCGGTAATCAAAATGGGACCAAAAGAGACCAAAAGTGGAACTTGGGTCCAAAGGCGCCAGAAAGTGCCAGAAGGGCAGAAGGTGGATACAAGGCCTTCCTTTGAGTCCTAGAGGTGATATTCAAGAAGTTTCAGTAGCCTGAGACAAGTTTCAAACATCTTCCTTTGCCGGTAAGCAAAAAGGGAGCAAAAGAGACCAAAACTGGAACATGGGTCCAAAGGTGCCAGAAAGTGCCTAAAGGGGAGAAGGTGGTGACAAGGCCATCCTTTGAGTCCTAGGAGTAATATTCAAGGAGTTTCAGTGCCCTGAGACGAGTTTCGCACGTCTTCCATTGCCGGTAATTAAAAGGGGACCAAAAGAGACCAAAAGTGGGACTTAGGTCCAAAGGCGCCAGAAAGTGCCTGAAGGGGAGAAGGTGGTGACAAGGCCTTCCTTTTAGTCCTAGAAGTGATATTCAAGAAGTTTTAGTAGCCTGAGACGAGTTTCGCACGTCATCCTTTGCCCTTAAGCAAAAGGGGACCAAAACTGAAAGTTGGGTCCAAAGGCGCCAGAAAGTGCCTGAAGGGAGAAGGTGGTGACAAGGCCATCCTTTGAGTCCTAGGAGTAATATTCAAAGAGTTTCAGTGGGCTGAGACGAGTTTCGCACGTCTTCCTTTGGCGGTAAGCAAATGGGGACCAGAAGAGACTAAAACTGGAACTTCGGTCCAAAGGCGCCAGAAAATGCTAGAAGAGGAGAAGGTGGTGAGAAAGCCTTCCTTTGAGTCCTAGCTGTGATATTCAAGGAGTTTTAGTGGCCTGAGACGAGTTTCGCACGTCTTCCTTTGCCCGTAAGCAAAAGGGAACCAAAAGAGATCAAAACTGGAACTTGGGTCCAAAGTCGCCAGAAAGTACCAAAAGAAGAGAAGGCGGTGAGAAATCCTTCCTTTGAGTCCTAGGAGTGATATTCAAGAAGTTTTAGTAGCCTGAGACAAGTTTCAAACGTCTTCCTTTGCCGGAAAGCAAAAAGGGACCAAAAGAGACGAAAATTGGAACATAGGTCCAAAGGCGCCAGTAAGTGCTAGAAGGGGAGAAGGTGGTGACGAGGCCTTCCTTTGAGTCCTAGAAGTGATATTCAAGAAGTTTCAGTAGCCCGAGACAACTTTCAAACCTCTTCCTTTGCCGGTAAGCAAAAGGGGACTAAAAGAGACCGAGACTGGAACATGGGTCCAAAAGCGCTAGAAAATGCCTGAAGGGGAGAAGGTGGTGACAAGGCCTTCCTTTGAGTCCTAGGAGTAATATTCAAGGAGTTTCAGTGCCCTGAGACGAGTTTCGCACGTCTTCCTTTGGCGGTAAGCAAAAGGGGACCAAAAGAGACCGAGACTGGAACATGGGTCCAAAAGCGCTAGAAAATGCCTGAAGGGGAGAAGGTGGTGACAAGGCCTTCCTTTGAGTCCTAGGAGTGATATTCAAGTAGTTTCAGTGGCCTGAGACGAGTTTCGTACGTCATACTTTGCCCGTAAACAAATGGGGACCAAAAGAGACCAAAACTGAAACTTGGGTCCAATGTCGCCAGAAAGTACCAGAAGAGGAGAAGGTGGTGAGAAAGCCTTCCTTCTAGTCCTAGCTGTGATATTCAAGGAGTTTTAGTGGCCTGAGACGAGTTTCGCACGTCTTCCTTTGCCCGTAAGCAAAAGGGAACCAAAAGAGACCAAAACTGGAACTTGGGTCCAAAGTCGCCAGAAAGTACCAAAAGAAGAGAAGGCGGTGAGAAATCCTTCCTTTGAGTCGTAGGAGTGATATTCAAGAAGTTTTAGTAGCCTGAGACAAGTTTCAAACGTCTTCCTTTGCCGGTAAGCAAAAGGGGACCAAAAGAGACGAAAACTGGAACATAGGTCCAAAGGCACCAGAAAGTGCCTTAAGGGGAGAAGGTGGTGACAAGGCCTTCCTTTGAGTCCTAGGAGTAATATTCAACGAGTTTCAGTGGCTTGAGACGAGTTTCGCACATCTTCCTTTGCTGGTAAGCAAAAGGGGACCAAACGATACTAAAACTGGAACTTGGCTCCAAAGGCGCCAGAAAGTGCTAGAAGGGGAGAAGGTGTGACAAGGCCTTCCTTTGAGTCCTAGAAGTGATATTCAAGAAGTTTCAGTAGCCTGAGACAACTTTCAAACCTCTTCCTTTGCCGGTAAGCAAAAGGGGACCAAAAGAGACCGAAGCGGGATCATCGGTCCAAAGGCGCTAGAAAATGCCTAACGGGGAGAAGGTGGTGACAAGGCCTTCCATTGAGTCCTAGGAGTGATATTCAAGTAGTTTCAGTGGCTTGAGACGAGTTTCGCACGTCATAGTTTGCCCGTAAACAAATGGTGAACAAAAGAGACCAAAACTGAAACTTGGGTCCAAAGTCGCTAGAAAGTACCAGAAGAGGAGAAGGCGGTGAGAAAACCTTCCTTTGAGTCCTAGAAGTGATATTCAGCGAGTTTCAGCGGCCGGAGACGAGTTTCGCATGTCTTCCTTTGCTGGTAAGCGAAGGGGGACCAAAAGAGACCAAAACTGGAACTTGGGTCCAAAGGCGCTAGAAAGTGCTAGAGGTGTAGAAGGTGGTGACAAGGTCTTCCTTTGAGTCCTAGAAGTAATATTCAAGGAGTTTCAGTGGCCTGAGACGAGTTTCGCACGTCTTCCTTTGCCGGTAATCAAAAGGGGACCAAAAGAGACCAAAAGTGGAACTTGGGTCCAAAAGCGCCAGAAAGAGCCAGAAGGGCAGAAGGTGGTGACAAGGCCTTCCTTTGAGTCCTAGGAGTAATATTCAAGGAGTTTCAGTGGCCTGAGACGAGTTTCGCACGTCTTCCTTTGCCGGTAATCAAAAGGGGACAAAAAAAGACCAAAAGTGGAACTTGGGTCCAAAGGCGCCAGAAAGTGCCAGAAGGGGAGAAGGTGGTGACCAAGCCTTCCTTTGAGTCCTAGAAGTTATATTCAAGAAGTTTCAGTAGCCTGAGACAAGTTTCAAACGTCTTCCTTTGCCGGTAAGCAAAAGGGGACCAAAAGAGACCCAAACTGGAACATGGGTCCAAAGGCGCCAGAAAGTGCTTGAAGGGGAGAAGGTGGTGACAAGGCCATCCTTTGAGTCCAAGGAGTAATATTCAAAGAGTTTCAGTGGGCTGAGACGAGTTTCGTACGTCTTCCTTTGGCGGTAAGCAAAAGGGGACCAGAAGAGACTAAAACTAGAACTTCGGTCCAAAGGCGCCAGAAAGTGCTAGAAGAGGAGAAGGTGGTGAGAAAGCCTTCCTTTGAGTCCTAGCTGTGATATTCAAGGAGTTTTAGTGGTCTGAGACGAGTTTCGCACGTCTTCCTTTGCCCGTAAGCAAAAGGGAACCAAAAGAGACCAAAACTGGAACTTGGGTCCAAAGTCGCCAGAAAGTACCAAAAGAAGAGAAGGCGGTGAGAAAGCCTTCCTTTGAGTCCTAGGAGTGATATTCAAGAAGTTTTAGTAGCCTGAGACAAGTTTCAAACGTCTTCCTTTGCCAGTAAGCAAAAGGGGACCAAAAGAGACGAAAACTGGAACATAGGTCCAAAGGCGCCAGTAAGTGCTAGAAGGGGAGAAGTTGGTGACAAGGCCTTCCTTTGAGTCCTAGAAGTGATATTCAAGAAGTTTCAGTAGCCCGAGACAACTTTCAAACCTCTACCTTTGCCGGTAAGCAAAAGGGGACCAAAAGAGACCGAAACTGGATCATGGGACCAAAGGCGCTAGAAAATGCCTAAAAGGGAGAAGGTGGTGACAAGGCCTTCCTTTGAGTCCTAGGAGTGATATTCAAGGAGTGTCAGTGGCCTGAGACGAGTTACGCACGTCATACTTTGCCCATAAACAAATGGGGAACAAAAGAGACCAAAACTGAAACTTGGGTCCAAAGTCGCTAGAAAGTACCAGAAGAGGATAAGGCGGTGAGAAAACCCGCCTTTGAGTCCTAGGAGTGATATTCAGCGAGTTTCAGTGGCCGGAGACGAGTTTCGCATGTGTTCCTTTGCTGGTAAGCGAAGGGGGACCAAAAGAGACCAAAACTGTAACTTGGGTCCAAAGGCGCGAGAAAGTGCCAGAGGTGTAGAAGGTGGTGACAAGGCCTCCCTTTGAGTCCTACAAGTAATATTCAAGGAGTTTCAGTGGCCTGAGACGAGTTTCGCACATCTTCCTTTGCCGGTAATCAAAATGGGACCAAAAGAGACCAAAAGTGGGACTTGGGTCCAAAGGCGCCAGAAAGTGCCTGAAGGGGAGAAGGTGGTGACAAGGCCTTCCTTTGAGTCCTAGGAGTAATATTCAAGGATTTTCAGTGGCCTGAGACGAGTTTCGCACGTCTTCCTTTGCCGGTATCAAAAGGGGACCAAAAGAGACCAAAAGTGGAACTTGGGTCCAAAGGCGCCAGAAAGTGCCAGAAGGGGAGAAGGTGGTGACAAGGCCTTCCTTTGAGTCCTAGAAGTGATATTCAAGAAGTTTCAGTAGCCTGAGACAACTTTCAAACGTCTTCCTTTGCTGGTAAGCCAAAGGGGACCAAAAAAAGACCGAAACTGGAACATGGGTACAAAGGCGCCAGAAAATGCCTGAAGGGGAGAAGGTGGTGACAAGGCCTTCCTTTGAGTCCTGGGAGTGATATTCAAGGAGTTTCAGTGGCCTGAGACGAGTTTCGTACGTCATCCTTTGCCCGTAAGCAAAAGGGGACCAAAACTGAAAGTTGGGTCTAATGGCGCCAGAAAGTACTAAAGAGGAGAAGGCGGTGAGAAAACCTTCGTTTGAGTCCTAGGAGTGATATTCAGCGAGTTTCTGTGGCCGGAGATGAGTTTCGCATGTCTTCCTTTGCTGGTAAGCGAAGGGGGACCAAATAAGACCAAAACTAGAACTTGGATCCAAAGGCGCTAGAAAGTGCCAGAAGTGCAGAAGGTGGTGACAAGGCCTTCCTTTGAGTCCTAGGAGTAATATTAAGGGAGTTTCAGTGGCCTGAGACGAGTTTCGCACGTCTTCCTTTGCCAGTAATTAAAAGGGGACCAAAAGCAACCAAAAGTGGGACTTGGGTCCAAGGGCGCCAGAAAGTGCCTAAAGGGGAGAAGGTAGTGACAAGGCCTTCCTTTGAGTCCTAGGAGTAATATTCAAGGAGTTTCAGTGCCCTGAGACGAGTTTCGCACGTCTTCCTTTGCCTGTAATTAAAAGGGGACCAAAAGAGACCAAAAGTGGGACTTGGGTCCAAAGGCGCCAGAAAGTGCCTGAAGCGGAGAAGGTGGTGACAAGGCCTTCCTTTTAGTCCTAGAAGTGATATTCAAGGAGTTTCAGTGGCCTGTGACGAGTTTCGCACGTCTTCCTTTGCCGGTAATCAAAAGGGGACCAAAAGAGACCAAAAGTGGAACTTGGGTCCAAAGGCGCCAGAAAGTGCCAAAGGGGAGAAGGTGGTGACCAGGCCTTCCTTTGAATCCTAGAAGTTATATTCAAGAAGTTTCAGTAGCCTGAGACAAGTTTCAAACGTCTTCCTTTGCCGGTAAGCAAAAGGGGACCAAAAGAGACCCAAACTGGAACATGGGTCCAAAAGCGCCAGAAAGTGCCCGAAGGGGAGAAGGTGGTGACAAGGCCATCTTTTGAGTCCTAGGAGTAATATTCAAAGAGTTTCAGTGGCCTGAGACGAATTTCGCACGTCTTCCTTTGGCGGTAAGCAAAAGGGGACCAAAAGAGACTGAAACTGGAACTTGGGTCCAAAGGCGCCAGAAAGTGCCAGAAGAGGAGAAGGTGGTGAGAAAGCTTTCCTTTGAGTCCTAGCTGTGATATTCAAGGAGTTTTAGTGGCCTGAGACAGGTTTTGCAGGTCTTCCTTTGCCGGTAAGGAAAAAGGGACCAAAAGAGACCAACATTGGAACTTGGGTCCAAAGGCGCCAGAAAGTGACAGAAGGGGAGAAGGTGGTGAGAAAGCCTTCCTTTCAGTCCTAGGAGTGTTATTCAAGGAATTTCAGCGGCCTAAGATGAGTTTCGCACGGCTTCCTTTGCCGGTAAGCAAATGGGGACGAAAAGAGACCAAAATTGGATCTTGGGTCCAAAGGCGCCAGAAATTGCCAGAAGGGGAGAAGGTAGTGACAAGGCCTTCCTCTAATTCCTAGGAGTGATATTCAAGGAGTTTCAGAAGCCTGAGACAAGTTTCAAACGTCTTCCTTTGCCGCCGGTAAGCAAAAGGGGACTAAAAGAGACCAAAACTGGAACTTGGGTCCTAAGGCGCTAGAAAGTGCCAGAAAAGTAGAAGGTGGTGAGAAAGTGATGAGGACATGACCATGAGCAAAGGCAAGGATCCTCTTGAAGGACTTGGAGGACCTATGACAAGGGCTAGAGCAAGGAGAGCAAAGCAAGCTCTTCAACAAGTGTTGTCCATATTAATGGAATACAAGCCCAAGTTTCAAGGAGAAAAGACCAAGGTTGTGAATTGCATCACGGCTCAAATGGAGGAGAATTAAGGCGCCACTTTGCTTCAATTTTTAAGTTTTTAATTTGTTTTAAATAATGGCCCAATCCTTTGTAAAGTTGGTTGACCAAATTATGTTTTGCGTTTGATCAGTCGGTTTGGTTTTATTTCAAGTTATAATAAGGGCCCAATTGGCAACTTAGGCATCAGCCTTTGGGAGACCAAGAGGCGCATAGCTAGTGGCTGTTGGGTGACTTTTTGGTTGCCACAATTTCAGTTACAATCAGCCATCAAGTAGTTTTATTTCCTAGCTTAGTGGATCATTATCTAAGTGGAATGAATTTTCTGTTACGGAACCTTTGTAATTCTGATGCTAAAGCTTCTATATAAGCTGAACCATTCTTATCAATAAGACAAGTTAAGTTTGATTCAGAAAAATTAGAGTTTATCTCTTTTATCTTAGTGAGAGTGATTCTCCTAAGTTCTTGAGTGATTCAAGAACAACTTGGCTGTATCAAAGGGCTTTCATGTGTGTTGCCTTCCTTGAAAAGAGTGATTCTTTCCTTCTCCCATTCAATTCTTCACCAAAATTCCAAAAAAACTCAAATCTGCCCAAAATTATCTCGTTATCATAACTCTCGTTCTACTCAGCCAAATTGAGTGATTCTTGAGCCTAAATTGAATTTCAGAACGAGAACTTTCACCTCGTTTTGAAATCACCTCAATTGGAGTTCTATAACTCGAGATACCGTCATTTCTAAAATTCTGTCCAGCCACCACCAAACCCGCGTTTTTGCTTCCTTTTTCACTCATTTTAACACCATGCACCAACACCTAATTTGCCCAGAAATTCATCACTAAATTTTCAAATTTTTCTACAAGTTTCTAACACTAAAGATCCTAAGTCAGTCCTTGTGCAAATGGGGTTCATATCACAAGGAATTTCAGTGGCCTGTGATGAGTTTCGCATGTCTTCCTTTGCCGGTAAGCAAAAGGAGACCAAAAGAGACCAAAACTGGAACTTGGGTCCAAGGGCGCCAGAAAGTGCCAGAAGGGGAGAAGGTGGTGAGAAAGCCTTCCTTTGAGTCCTAGGAGTGATATTCAAGGTGTTTCAGCGGCCTGAGGTGAGTTTCGCACGTCTTCCTTTGCCAGTAAGCAAATGGGGACCAAAAGAGACCAAAACTGGAACTTGGGTCCAAAGGTGCCAGAAAGTGCCAGAAGGGGAGAAAGTAGTGACAAGGCCTTCCTCTGAGTCATAGAAGTGATATTCAAGGAGCTTCAGTGGCTTGAGACAGGTTTTGCACGTCTTCCTTTGCCGGTAATCAAAGAGGGACCAAACGAGACCAAAACTGGAACTTGGGTCCAAAGGTTCCAGAAAGTGCCAGAACGAGACAAGTTGGTGAAAGCCTTCCTTTGAGTCCTCGGCGTGATATTCAAGGAGTTTTAGTGGCCTGAGACAGGTTTCGCAGGTCTCCCTTTGCCGGTAAGGAAAAAGGGACCAAAAGAGTCCAACACTGGAACTTGGGTCCAAAGTGTGACGCCTAAAAATAACAGGATTTTTTTTTTGTCCTTTTTAAAACGGGAGAAGTGGAAGGATAACACATTCTTTCAATTCACCTCTAGTGTATCACATTTCTGTTTAGAGGTTTGTGGTCTCAACATATAATATCAACATTAAGTAAAACAACAACAACAATACTCCATCATAACTGAATAACCTCATGCAATAGGTAGGGAAATATTTGGTAAAAGTCTCAGAGTACTGCAACTTGATAAGACAAAATGACGTAATTAAAGTGCACAAAGATTAACATAGTTCAGAGATACATGGAATGAAACAGACTGAGTCCCTAAGAGCAGTTCCCTAAAAACTACAATAGACAAACTATCCCAATCAGTCGAGGGGAGAATAATCCTCAATGGGATCAGACTCCTCAGAGGATGTCGGGGAAGCGGAGCTAGAAAAAGCAGCATCTTCTATGTCCTCTACAATCCATCCAGCAGTGCGAGGTGGTGAATGAACTGTGGTAAAGGACGAGTAAGTGTTTGGGTAGGTAGGGAGCATGTGGGGCAATACATCATCATCCCTCACTAAGGGTTCTGCCATGTATGTATCTCTCTCAGTGGTCACAGGGGGTGGAGTAAGTTCCTCAGTAGGGAATGGTACAGGCGTAGGCGCTGGTCTAGAACTGGGAGTACGGGGACCAACAGACATGGGAGAAGGGGTAGCTGCAAGTGCAGGATAAGGTAGGTGAGAGTCTCCAGGTGGGGTGGAGAAAACAAGCTCAATGGGGATATCAACCATAAAGTGGGTGGTCCATGAGTGTCCGACATCTTGTCCATGAATCACCCGTGCCATTCCATGGAAGATGCTTTGCTGTGCTGCTGCGTCGAACACCCAGACGTCCTCCTCAGATGGCAGGATCCATACCTTCACTCGGAAGCTGGTCATCTGTATAGGGCATATACAAAGGTACAACAACACACACAAACAGGGGTGAGTTCTCCAAACACAAGCAAGCATTCAATAGCCGTACCCCAAGGAAGGTGGCTTTTCACACCATCACTCAAGTCACATCATCATCCACTCTCAGAACAAACATCATTACAATATAAGTCAGTTCATACTTTTCACAGATAATTCCTAGGTTCATCAAACTAATAATGCACATGATGCATGAATGCAAGTTTCATTCCTCACTATCCATCCCTCAAATTTTCGTATTAATGCATATGGTATGCATGGGGATCCCTTACTCTACTGCCAGCGACTTGCCCAGCATTTAGTGTAGAGTTCACAATTTCATATCCAAGTCGTGTGGCGATCGGAGGACTCTATTCCCTGCATCACAATTGCACAGAAAAAAATTCATATCATTATTCAAAAACACCCCAAACTGGTGCTGGCCCCAAACTGGGTCTCTTCGGGAATGGACCTCAACGACCCTAGGATGTGGAGTTCTTGTTGGGCTTGGCTAAGGCTTGCAAGTAGGGTCACGACCCGGCCACAGAGAGCTCTGCTGCACCATCTAGGTCGACTGTTCCCCCTTTCGCCACCCCCGTAGGTCTACTCGGGACCGAACCTCCAATACCTACAGCTGTGCCTCTGTTATGCCATCAAGTCGTTCCAAAGAAATGTCATGATGCATGGAGTGTGATTCTCCTTTCTCTCCTCAAGGTTTTCTCAATCTTGGGTCACATGGAATTCAAGCACAGAAACAAAGCCCTCACAAGGCTTGCTCAATCACTATTCACTTTCTCTTCTAACATAGATTTGCCAAGCAATAAAGTCTAGGGATCACACACAAGCTTCCAATCCCACCAATGCACATCCACTGTTTCCCAACACATAATTCTCAGTGATTTTGACACAACCCTCTCAGATTTTCCCACCCAAATCCTATTACATTAACTTACTATATTAACACTACTCACTTTATCATTTCCATTATTATTAACCATACTACCTCCTACTTTAAATATGACTTATCTCCACTTTTCTCTATCTCTCTGGTTTTTCCTTTTAGTTATTTTCTAATTATGTGTATTGATTCCCGACTACCTATTTAATTCAAGGTTACTTAGTTTCGTTCTAATTCTTTTTAGGTTCATTAATATCAGTCCTCACGCGATAGGTTCCATTAAGCTAATAGTGAGATCTTTCTAAGGATGGCCTTTATTGATTAACTACTATATTCAGTCCCTTAATTACCATCTCCATACCTTTAATTAATATCCTTTTAGTTTAGGTAAACTTTCCATCAAAAAGGGCTGCGCTTGATTCTCTCCTTTTATTCCTTGTATAATGTAATGAACATGATGCATGATTCATCTTAGTGCTCATGGATTCAAGTGCAAACAGCAAACACACCCTATCATTATGCAGTCCTTATCACCCATATTTCATCAAAATTATCACAATTTTAAGTACAACTTTTAGGATTTCTCATCATCAAAACCGAGAGTGAATAGTTCTCACTTTCTTGTCCACCACAATTTTCCAAAACACCACATGCATAAAGCTTTTCAAACCAAGTGAACACATCCATCACAATCAATTCAATCATCCATCATCCAAACTAGCAAGCAACCATTCTCATGCAAATCACACAAAGTCCAACACGGTTTTCAATTTCTAAGTGTAGTTCAATATTCTAGGCTTTCTCCATGCAAGATCAAATCTGTCCAGCTTTTCCACTAGATTTTTATCAAACTAAAATTTATATAACATAAAGGAAACTACATGCAATGACATAGTTTCATCGTCCAAGTGGAGGGACAACATTTCCAAGTGACATTCAAATTTCTAAGGGAAAACCGAAACACTTAGGGGCTGAAATCAACATGCAATGGCTTCCATTTCACATGCAATCCAAGGTTTATTGATTACAAGCATAAATCCACATTTTAAACAAAGAATCCAGCCAAACAAAGGTGAAACCGAGGCATGCACAAAGAGATCCAAAGCATTTCATGGTTAAAAGTTAACATGCAAGGGAAAGAATATGTTGATCAAGTTCACGGTTCATGGTTTCAAGAAGAAAATGTCATTAGTTCAAAGGTTCTACCAAGGGAACATAAAAACCGAGACATGCACAAAGAAAGATCCACATCCACACATCAAAGTTTCAAGCTTTTTAGGAATTAAAGTTGATTGAAAGTGAAATCAAACTCTTTGGGAGGTAACTGAGACATGCAACAAGGAAATCCATACACTTTTTGGATAAAAATTAACATGCAAGTTCAGATTTGAAGTTCTTCCAACATGCAGTCCAACACACACTAATTTTTTCAAGGAAAAATGTGTAAAAATAGCCAAGAGGTAGACATGCAAACACGTCAATTGTGAGAACTCCCCATTGCCTTGATTGTGACAAAAATTTAAGAGCAAAAGGAGTTGATCTTGGCTGGTTCCTCAAAGGAAAGTTGCTGGACCGAGAGGGTGAGTCTCAAACTTCAAACTTTCTCCTCTTGGTTAGGTTGTCTTCCTCGGTTCTTTGAAGAGAAAAAGGGGAAAAAGCTTCATATGGTTAGGATCAAGTGAAAAAGGAAGTTTTTTAGGAGTTTTTGGTGTTAGGCTTCCATGGATCTTCAAATCAAAGAAGGAAAAAGGATGAGAAAGCTTACCTCTTTAAAGGAATGGTCACGGTTTTGAAGAATCAAGCAAGAGAATGCAAGAGTGAAAGCTTGGAGCTCCTTGGCTTGTCTTGGAAGGTTGAAAGGATGAGAATTTTTTGGAGAGATTTAGGGAGGGAGGGTCTCGGTTTCTTTGAAGAAATAGAGAGAATGGAACTTGAAAGGATTTTTGAGAGGAAGGGTGGAGGGCTCACGGTTTTTGAGTGAAAAAAGAGAGAAAATGAGGTGGTTTGGTCTATTTATATGGAGTGTTTAATTTCCCTTTGCCAATTAGAGCCTAATGCTCACGGTTTGGGCTTTGTGGGGCAATATTCAAATGCAAAACTGCACCAAATTAATTTGGAGCAATTTGGAGGTGGAATTTGGTGAAAATCTTGAATAATAAGGGTGTCACGACTTTTTGTGCATGAATAGTGAATTCTTTTGCAGACTTGTAAGTTAAGCAATCACATTTTGGCAAGCAAAGTGCATGGAGGAGTGTGGAGGCTACATGCACACGGTTTGGAGTAAAACATTCCAAGAATTGCGCAAAATTCCAAAGGCTAGATTCTAGGCAGCAATTGCATGCAATATGATTGGCCGACGAGGAATTTGATGTGATGAGATTGACTTTCGAAGGGACATTTGACATGGTGCAAATTTCAAGAAAAGCATTTAATTGGAGTAATCATGGTGTCGGCCTTTTAGAAGGCACGATTAGAAAGTTCCGGAATAATTTTGTCTACTAATCGGGAGGCAAGAATCTTTTACATGAATTTCTAGTGGTTGATACTAGATTTGGAAATCTTTACAATAATGATTTCTAGATTTCGTGAGATTCCGTGTAAAATTTTGACGGCTAAGGAATGATTACAAAATCTTAGCAATGATTACAAAATCTCACGTTTTTCAAGGTGAATACCTTTGATTTGACAATTTAAATAAGATAAAATTTTAACTTTCGGGATAGATTATCAGGGGCATTATGAACAGCACAATTGAACATACTCAGGAAAATCCTTGGACGATATTGAAACTATCTATTTGCATGCAGTTACCTTAAAATACCGAACTTAGAAATAATTCAATATTCTTATCAAAATAAAATAAAATAAAATAATTTAATTTAACCTCCATCTAATTATTCCGATACTAAAGAAGTAGAATAAGCAAGCAAGTACGATTCAACGGTCACTAGCTGAATCAGGAGAATCGGGGCGTTACAAAACTACCCCTCTAAAAAAAAATTTTGTCCTCGAAATTTCTAACCTGAGTTGAATAGATGCGGATAAGCATTCTTCATGTCAGTCTCTCTTTCCCACGTTGCGTCTTCCACATCATTGGAATTCCAATGCACTTTTACTAAAGGGATTTCCTTATTCCTGAGCTGCTTGACCTTTAAGTCACTGATTCGAAAAGGTCCAATCTTAAAGGTTAGGTTTTCTTTCAAAGAGATCTGGTCAGGTACTACCACATGTGAGGGATCAGGAACGTATTTACGAAGTTGGGAGACATGAAAGACATTGTGAAGATTGGATAACTCTACAGGTAAGGCAATTTGATAGGCTGATTTTCCAATCTTCTTCAATATTTGGTAGGGACCAATGAATTTAGGGTGGAGTTTTCGAGACTTTAAAGCTCTACCTATTCCAGTGATAGGGTTCACTCTCAAAAATACATGGTCTCCTTCCTCAAATTCTAAGGGTTTCCTTCGTTTATCGTGATAACTTTTCTGTCGGTCTTGGGCTGTCTTCATTTTCATTTGGATTTCTTGGATTTTCTTAGAAGTTTCTTGAATTACATCAGGACCAACTAGTAAATGTTCGCCTGTCTCAAACCAACATAGAGGCGTTCTGCATCGACGTCCATACAGTGCTTCGTAAGGTGCCATGCTGATGCTTGAGTGAAAGCTATTGTTATAGGTGAATTCAATCAGAGGAAGGTGTTGCTCCCATTGGCCTCCTTGTTCCAGCACACAGGCTCTTAAAAGATCCTCCAAAGTTTGAATAGTCCTTTCTGATTGTCCATCAGTTTGAGGATGGTATGCTGAGCTAAGCTTTATTTTTGTTCCAAGGGATTGATGAAGACTCTGCCAGAATCTTGAAGTAAAACGGGGATCTCTGTCCGACACGATACTCTCGGGTACTCCATGGAGTCGTACAATCTCCTTGATATAAATTTGAGTTAGTCGTTCTAGGGAATGCTTCATGTTTACAGGCAGGAAGTGGGCTGATTTGGTGAGACGGTCAACTATGACCCAAATAGCGTCGTTCCCATTTCTGGTTCTTGGAAATCCAGAAACAAAATCCATAGCAATGTCGCTCCATTTCCACTTCGGAATACTCAATGGTTGGAGTTGTCCCGCTAGTTTCTGATGCTCCACCTTTACTTTTTGGCAAGTTAGGCACGAGGCAACATATTCCGCTACTGCTCTCTTCATCCCAGGCCACCAGAAACTCTTCTTCAAATCTTGATACATCTTTGTGGATCCAGGATGAATACTCAGAGCACTTTTGTGAGCTTCCTCCAAAATCATTCTTCTTAAATCATCCTTGGCAGGAACACAAATCCGCTCCTTGTACCTAATCAATCCCTCCTCATCTTGGTAAATATGGGATTCTTTTCCTTTCTTCTTTGCTTCGAGCCTTTCTAGTAGATACTTGTCATCTCCTTGAGCTGATCTTAATTGTTCCAAGAATTCATTAGTGATCTTCAGATTTCCCAATATTATGCTAGAAGGAGTAAATTGAGTTGCCAAGTTCAAGTCCCTAAACGATTCTAGCATTTCCAGCTCTTTGATCATCAAGGTTGACACATGCAGTGACTTACGACTTAGAGCGTCCGCTACAATGTTTGCTTTTCTAGGGTGATATCGCAACTCGAAGTCGTAATCCTTGAGAAACTCCATCCATCTCCTCTTGCGCATGTTCAGCTCTTTCTGGTCAAACAGGTACTTCAGACTCTTATGGTCGCTGAATACCTCAAATTTTGCTCTATACAAGTAATGTCGCCATATCTTGAGTGCAAAAACTACGGCCGCTAACTCAAGGTCATGGGTTGGGTAGTTCTTCTCGTGTGATCATAGTTGTCGAGATGCATATGCCACAACCTTCTTATTTTGCATCAACACGCATCCAAGTCCTTGGTACGAAGCATCACAGTATACATCAAACCTTTGTTGTGGATCAGGAAGTATTAAGATAGGTGCAGAGGTTAAACGAGTCTTTAATTCTTGAAAACTATCTTCACACTTGCTGTCCCATTGAAAAGGTTGATCCTTGCGAGTTAGATCTTGGAAAATCCTTCGATGAAACGCCGATAGTATCCAGCAAGTCCTAAGAAACTTTTGATTTCTGTCACTGACTTAGGTGGTTCCCACTTCAATACGGCTTCTACTTTCGATGGATCTACCGCAATTCCTTCCCTTGAAATTACATGTCCCAAAAATTGAACTTCTTTTAACCAAAATTCACACTTAGAAAGTTTTGCATAGAGTCGCTTTTCACGTAGTATTTCAACAACAATCTTCAGATGTTCTGAGTGCTCTTCGGGAGTGCGAGAATAGACCAGAATATCATCGATAAAAACCACCACAAATTCCAAAAAAACTCAAATCTGCCCAGAATTATCTCGTTATAATAACTCTCGTTCTACTTAGCCAAATTGAGTGATTCTTGAGCCTAAATTGAATTTCAGAACGAGAACTTTCACCTCATTTTGGAATCACCTCAATTGGAGTTCTATAACTCGAGATACCGTCATTTCTAAAATTCTGTCCAGCCACCACCAAACCCGCGTTTTTGCTTCCTTTTTCACTCATTTTAACACCATGGACCAACACCTAATTTGCCCAGAAATTCATCACTAAATTTTCAAATTTTTCTACAAGGTTCTAACCCTAAAGATCCTAAGTCAGCCCTTGTGAAAATGGGGTTCATATCACAAGGAGTTTCAGTGGCCTGAGATGAGTTTCGCAGGTCTTCCTTTGCCGGTAAGCAAAAGGGGACCAAAAGAGACCAAAATTGGAACTTGGGTCCAAGGGCGCCAGAAAGTGCCAGAAGGGGAGAAGGTGGTGAGAAAGCCTTCCTTTGAGTCCTAGGAGTGATATTCAAGGAGTTTCAGCGTCCTGAGGTGAGTTTCGCACGTCTTCCTTTGCCGGTAAGCAAATGGGGACCAAAAGAGACCAAAACTGGAACTTGGGTCCAAAGGTGCCAGAAAGTGCCAGAAGGGGAGAAAGTAGTGACAAGGCCTTCCTCTGAGTCCTAGAAGTGATATTCAAGGAGTTTCAGTGGCTTGAGACAGGTTTTGCACGTCTTCCTTTGCCGGTAATCAAAAAGGGACCAAATGAGACCAAAACTGGAACTTGGGTCCAAAGGTTCCAGAAAGTGCCAGAACGAGACAAGTTGGTGGAAAGCCTTCCTTTGAGTCCTCGGCGTGATATTCAAGGAGTTTTAGTGGCCTGAGACAGGTTACGCAGGTCTCCCTTTGCCGGTAAGGAAAAAGGGACCAAAAGAGTCCAACACTGGAACTTGGGTCCAAAGGCGCCAGAAAGTGACAGAAGGGGAGCAGGTGGTGAGAAAGCCTTCCTTTTAGTCCTAGGAGTGTTATTCAAGGAATTTCAGCGGCCTGAGATGAGTTTCGCACGGCTTCCTTTGCCGGTAAGCAAATGGGGACCAAAAGAGACGAAAACTGGATCTTGGGTCCAAAGGCGCCAGAAAGTGCCAGAAGGGTAGAAGGTGGTTAGAAAGCCTTCTTTTGAGTCCTAGGAGTGATATTCAAGGAGTTTCAGCGGCCTGAGACGAGTTTCGCACGTCTTCCTTTGCCGGTAAGCAAATGAGGACCAGAAGAGACCAAAACTGAACTTGCGTACAAAGGCGCCAGAAAGTGCCAGAAGAGGAGAAGGTGGTGACAAGGCTTTCCTTCGAGTCCTAGGAGTGATATTCAAGGAGTTTCAGTGGCCTGAGACGAGTTTTAAACGTCTTCCTTTGCCGGTAAGCAAAAAGGGACCAAAAGAGACCAAAACTAGATCTTGGGTCCAAAGGCGCCAGAAAGTAATAATAGGGAAGAAGGTGGTGAAAAAGCCTTCGTTTGAGTCCTAGGAGTGATATTCAAGGTGTTTCAATAGCCTGAGACGAGTTTCGTACATCTTCCTTTGCTTGTAAACAAAAGGGGACCAAGAGAAACCAAAACAAAAACTTGGGTCCAAAGGCGTCAGAATGTGCCAGAAGGGGAGAAGGTGGTGGGAAATCCTTCCTTTGAGTCCTAGGAGTGATATTCAAGGAGTTAGTGGCCTGAGATGAGTTTCGCACGTCTTCCTTTGCCGGTAAGCTAAAGGGGACAAAAAGAGACCAAAACTGGAACTTGGGTCCAAATGGGCCAGAAAGTGCCAGAGCGAGAGAAGGTGGTGGGGAAGCCTTCCTTTGAGTCCTAGGCGTGATATTCAAGGAGTTTTAGTGGCCTGAGACGAGTTTTGCAAGTCTCCCTTTGCCGGTAAGCACAAAGTGACCAAAAGAGACCAAAACTAGAACTTGGGTCCAAAGGTGCCAGAAAGTGACAGAAGGGGAGAAGGTGGTGAGAAAGCCTTCCTTTGAGTCCTAGGAGTGATATTCAAAGAGTTTCAGCAGCCTGACATGAGTTTTGCACGTCTTCCTTTGTCAGTAAGCAAAAGGGGACCAAAAGTTTTTTCATTTTCCCTTTCCCTCGTAGTGTGGGGAAGAAGTGGACTATAAGTATACTAATAATTGAGTTAAGGGATCTAAGTATCCATTTTATTTTATAGCTGGGTTTTGAAATTTTAGAACTATATGAATTATGGTATTTAATTCATACTAATTAATTGAATTCAAATGTAAAATATATCTGTATTTCGAAGTTCTAATGTAGTCTAGTAGTGCAATGTATTCTATGGATAATATAGAAATCAAAATTACTCTTTCAATCAAACAAATATTTGAATAATTCAATATTCGTGTTTTGAAAATAATTGAAAAAAAAAGGAATACAAAATAATAGGAAATTATCTCCTACTCTGAATTTTTCCTAGGATTTCCATTTCGATGAACCGACTCTGACCAAGATTATATATGGAAAATGAGGAACCGTGTAACCCCCATTCCTACTTTTTTTTAATATGATACCGGGATTGTAAAAAGAATCTGAAATCCACAAATAGTAATCGGAAGAATAATAGTTGCTTTTTAATTATTTCAGATTGATTGGAATCAATACAAATCAAATAGATGAAACAGAAGGGGAGAAGGTGGTGAGAAATCTGTCCTTTGAGTCCTACGAGTGATATTCAAGGAGTTTCAGTGGCCTGAGACGAGTTTCGCACGTCTTGCTTTGCCCGTAAGCAAAAGGGGACCAAAAGAGACCAAAACTGGAACTTGGCTCCAAAGGTGCCAGAAAGTGCCAGAAGCGGAGAAGGTGATGACAAGGCATTCCTTTGGGTCCTAGGAGTGATATTCAAGGAGTTTCAGTAGCCTGAGACAAGTTTTAAACGTCTTCCTTTGCCGGTAAGCAAAAAGGGACCAAAAGAGACCAAAACTAGATCTTGGGTCCAAAGGCGCCAGAAAGTAACAATAGGGAAGAAGGTGGTGAAAAAGCCTTCCTTTGAGTTCTAGGAGTAATATTCAAGGAGTTTCAGTGGCCTGAGATGAGTTTCGCACGTCTTCCTTTGCCGGTAAGCAAAAAGGGACCAAAAGAGATCAAAACAAGAACTTGGGTCCAAAGGCGCCAGAAAGTGCCAGAAGGGGAGAAGGTGGTTGGAAATCGTTACTTTGAGTCCTAGGAGTGATATTCAAGGAGTTCAGTGGCCTCGGAGGAGTTTCGCACGTCTTCTTTGCCGGTAAGTAAAAAGAGGACCAAAAGAGACCAAAAAGTGCCAAAAGGGGAGAAGGTGGTGAGAAATCCTTCCTTTGATTCTTAGGAGTGATATTCAAGGAGTTTCAGTGGCCTGAGACGAGTTTCGCATGTCTTCCTTTGCCGGTAAGCAAAAAGGGACCAAAAGAGACCAAAACTGGAACTTGAGTCCAAAGACGCTACAAAGTGCCAGAAGGCGATAAGGTGGTGAGAAATCCCTCATTTGAGTCCTAGGAGTGATATTCAAGGAGTTTCAGTGGCCTAAGATGAGTTTCGCACGTCTTTCTTTGTCCGTAAGCAAAAAGGGACTAAAAGAGACCAAAACTGGTACTTGGGTCCAAAGACGCTAGAAAGTGCCAGAAGGCGAGAAGGTGGTGAGAAATCCCTCCTTTGAGTCCAATGAGTGATATTCAAGGAGTTTCAGTGGCCAAAGACGAGTTTCGCACGTCTTCCTATGCCGGTAAGCAAAAGGGGACAAAAAGAGACCAAAACTGGAACTTGGGTCCAAAGGCGCCAGAAAGTGCCAGAACGAGAGAAGATGGTGGGAAAGCCTTCGTTTGAGTCCTACACATGATATTCAAGGAGTTTTAGTGGCCTGACACGAGTTTCGATAGTCTCCCTTTGCCGATAAGTAAAAAGGGACCAAAAGAGACCAAAACTGGAACTTGGGTCCAAAGATGCTAGAAAGTGCCAGAAGGCGAGAAGATGGTGAGAAATCCCTCCTTTGAGTCCTAGGAGTGATATTCAAGGCGTTTCAGGGGCTTGAGACGAGTTTCGCACGTCTTCCTTTGCCGGTAAGCAAAAGGGGACAAAAAGAGACCAAAACTGGAACATCGGTCCAAAGGCTCCAGAAAGTGCCAAAATGAGAGAAGGTGGTGGGAAAGCCTTCGTTTGAGTCCTAGGAGTGATAGTCAAAGAGTTTCAGTGGCCTGAGACGAGTTTCGCACGACTTCCTTTGTCGGTAAGCAAATGGGGACCAAAAGAGACCAAAACTGTAACTTGGGTCCAAAGACGCTAGAAAGTGACAGAAAGGGAGAAAGTGGTGAGAAATCCTTCCTTTGAGTCCTAGGAGTGATATTCAAGGATTTTCAGCGGCCTAAAATGAGTTTCCCATGTCTTCCTTTGTCGGTAAGCAAAAGGGGACCAAAAGAGACCAAAAATGGAACTTGGGTCCAAAGGCGCCAGAAAGTGCCAGAAGGAAAGAAGGTGGTGAGAAAGCCTTCCTTTAAGTCCTAGGAGTGATATTCAAGGATTTTCAGCGGCCTGAGATGAGTTTCCCACATCTTCCTTTGTCGGAAATCAAAAGGGGACCAAAAGAGACCAAAACTGGAACTTGGGTCCAAAGGCGCCAAAAAGTGACAGAAAGGGAGAACGTGGTGACAAAGCCTTCCTTTGAGTCCTACAGTGATTTTCAAGGAGTTTCAACGGCCTGAGATGAGTTTCCCACGTCTTCCTTTACCGGTAAGCAAAAGGAGACAAAAAGAGACCGAAACTAGAACTTGGCTCCAAATGCTCCAAAAAGTGCCAGAAAGGATGAAGGTCAGACAAGGCCTTCCTTTGTGTCCTAGGAGTGATAGTCAAGAAGTTTCAGTGGCCTGAGACGAGTTTCGCACGACTTCCTTTGCCGGTAAGCAAAAGGGGACCAAAAGAGTCTAAAACTGTAACTTGGGTCCAAAGATGCTAGAAAGTGACAGAAAGGGAGAAGGTGGTGAGAAATCCTTCCTTTGACTCCTCGGAGTGATATTCAAGGAGTTTCAGCGGCCTTAGATGGGTTTCCCACGTCTTCCTTTGTCGGTAAGCAAAAGGGGACCAAAAGAGACAAAAAATGGAACTTGGGTCCAAAGGCGCCAGAAAGTGCCAGAAGGAGAGAAGGTGGTGAGAAAGCCTTCCTTTGACTCCTAGGACTGATATTCAGTGATTTTCAGCGGCCTGAGATGAGTTTCCCATGTCTTTCTTTGCCGGTAACCAAAAGAGACCAAAACTGGAACTTGGGTCCAAAGACGCTAGAAAGTGCCAGAAGGGGAGAAGGTGGTGATAAATCCTTCCTTTGAGTCCTAGGAGTGATATTCAAGGAGTTTCAGTGGCCTGAGACGAGTTTCGCACAACTTCTTTGCTAGTAAGGAAAAGGGGACAAAAAGAGACCAAAACTGGAACTTGGGTCCAAAGGCGCTAGAAAGTGCCAGAACGAGAGAAGGTGGTGGGAAAACCTTCCATTAAGTCCTAGGCGTGATATTCAAGGAGTTTTAGTGGCCTAACACGAGTTTCGCTAGTCTCCCTTTGCCGGTAAGTAAAAAGGGACCAAAAGAGACCATAAGTGGAACTTGGGTCCAAAGATGCTAGAGAGCGCCAGAAGGCGTGAAGGTGGTGAGAAATCCCTCCTTTGAGTCCTAGGAGTGATATTCAAGGCGTTTCAGGGGTTTGAGACGAGTTTCGTACGTCTTCCTTTGCCGGTAAGCAAAAGGGGACAAAAAGAGACCAAAACTGGAACTTGGGTCCAAAGGCGCCAGAAAGTGCCAAAACAAGAGAAGGTGGTGGGAAAGCCTTCATTTGTGTCCTAGGCGTGATATTCAAGGAGTTTTAGTAGCCTGACACGAGTTTCGCAAGTCTCCCTTTGCCGGTAAGTAAAAAGGGACGAAAAGAGACCAAAACTGGAACTTGGGTCCAATGGCGCCAGAAAGTGACAGAAAGGGAGAAGGTGGTGACAAAGCCGTCCTTTGACTCCTAGCAGTGATTTTGAAGGAGTTTCAGCGGCCTGAGACAAGTTTCGCACGTATTTGTTTTTTGGTAACCAAAAGGGGACCAATAGACAAAAACTGGAACTTGGGTCCAAAGGTCCCAGAAAGTGCCAGAAGGGGAGAAGGTGGTGACAAGGCCTTCCTTTGAGTCTTAGGTGTGATATTCAAGGAGTTTGAGTGTCCTGAGACGAGTTTTGCACGTCTTCCTTTGTCGGTAAGCAAAAGGGGACCAAAAGAGACCAAAACTGTAACTTGGGTCCAAAGACGCTAGAAAGTGACAGAAAGGGAGAAGGTGGTGAGAAATCCTTCCTTTGCGTCCTAGGAGTGATATTCAAGGATTTTCAGCGGCCTGAGACGAGTTTTCCACGTTGATATGAATCCCATTTGCACAAGGGCTGACTTAGGATTTTTAGGGTTAGAACCTTGTAGAAAAATTTGAAAATTTAGTGATGAATTTCTGGGCAAATTAGGTGTTGGTCCATGGTGTTAAAATGAGTGAAAAAGGAAACAAAAACGCTGGTTTGGTGGTGGCTGGACAGAATTTTACAAATGACGGTATCTCGAGCTATATAACTCCAATTGAGGTGATTCCAAAACGAGGTGAAAGTTCTCGTTCTGAAATTCAATTTAGGCTCAAGAATCACTCGATTTGGCTGAGTAGAATGAGAGTTATGATAACGAGATAATTCTAGGCAGATTTGAGTTTTTTTGGAATTTTGGTGAAGAATTGAATGGGGGAAGGAAAGAATCACTCTTTCCAAGGAAGGCAACACACAAAGGAATGTGAAAGCCCTTTGATACAGCCAAGTTGTTCTTGAATCACTCAAGAACTTAGGAGAATCACTCTCACTAAGATAAAAGATATAAACTCTAATATTTCTGAATCAAACTTAACTTGTCTTATTGATAAGAATGGTTCAGCTTATATAGAAGCTTTACCATCAGAATTACAAAGGTTCTGTAACGGAAAATTTATTCCACTTAGATAATGATCCACTAAGCTAGGAAATAAAACTACTTGATGGCTGATTGTAACTGAAATTGTGGCAACCAAAAAGTCACCCAACAGCCACTAGCTATACGCCTCTTGGTCTCCCAAAGGCTGATGCCTAAGTTGCCAATTTGGCCCTCATTACAACTTGAAATAAAACCAAACCAAAGCCCATTAGTTGATTAACCGCAAAACATAATTTGGTCAGCCAACTTTACAAAGGATTGGGCCATTATTTAAAACAAACTAAAAACTTAAAAACTAAAGCAAAGAGGCGCCTTAGTTCTCCTTCATTTGGGCCATGATGCAATTCACAACCTTGGTCTTTTCTCCTTGAAACTTGGGGTTGTATTCAATTAATATGGACAACACTTGTTGAAGAGCTTCCTTTGCTCTCCTTCCTCTAGCCCTTGTCATAGGTCCTCCAAGTCCTTCAAGAGGATCCTTGCCTTTGCTCATGGTCATGTCCTCATCACACGTCTTCCTTTGCCGGTAAGCAAAAGGGGACCAAAAGAGACAAAAAATGGAACTTGGGTCCAAAGGCGCCAGAAAGTGCCAGAAGGAGAGAAGGTGGTGAGAAAGCCTTCCTTTGAGTCCTAGGAGTGATATTCAACGATTTTCAGCGGCCTGAGATGAGTTTCCCATGTCTTCCTTTGTCGGAAATCAGAAGGGGACCAAAAGAGACCAAAACTGGAACTTGGGTCCAAAGACGCTAGAAAGTGCCAGAAGGGGAGAAGGTGGAGATAAATCCTTCCTTTGAGTCTTAGGAGTGATATTCAAGCAGTTTCAGTAGCCTGAGACGAGTTTCGCACATCTTCTTTGCTGGTAAGCAAAAGGGAACAAAAAGAGACCAAAACTGGAACTTGGGTCCAAGGGCGCTAGAAAGTGCCAGAAGGAGAGAAGGTGGTGGGAAAGCCTTACTTTGAGTCCTAGGCGTGATATTCTTGGAGTTTTAGTGGCCTGAGACGAGTTTCGCAAGTCTCCCTTTGCTGGTAAGCAAAAAGGGACCAAAAGAGACCAAATCTAGAACTTGGGTCCAAAGGCACCAGAAAGTGCCAGAACGAGAGAAGGTGGTAGGAAAGCCTTCCTTTGAGTCCTAGGCGTGATATTCAAGGAGTTTTAGTGGCCTAAGACGAGTTTCACAAGTCTCCCTTTGCTAGTAAGCAAAAAGGGACCAAAAGAGACCAAAACTGGAACTTGGGTCCAAAGGCGCCTGAAAGTGCCAGAAAGGGAGAAGGTGGTGAGAAATCCTTCCTTTGAGTTCTAGGAGTGATATTCAAGGAGTTTCAGTGGCTTGAGACGAGTATCCCACGTCTTCCTTTGATGGTAAGCAAAAGGGAACCAAAAGAGACCAAAACTGGAACTTGGATCTAGAGGCACCAGAAAGTGCCAGAACAAGAGAAGGTGGTGGGAAAGCCTTCCTTTGAGTCCTAGGCGTGATATTCAAGGAGTTTTAGTGGCCTGAGACGAGTTTCGCAAGTCTCCCTTTGCTAGTAAGCAAAAAGGGACCAAAAGAGACCAAAACTGGAACTTGGGTCCAAAGGCGCCTGAAAGTGCCAGAAGCGGAAAAGGTGGTAAGAAAGCCTTCCTTTGTGTCTTCGGAGTGATATTCAACGAGTTTTAGTGGCCTGAGACGAGTTTCGCACGTCGTCCTTTGCCGGTAAGCAAAAGGGAACCAAAAGAGACCAAAACTGAAACATGGGTCCAAAGGTGCCAGAAAGTGACAGAAGGGGAGAAGGTGGTGAGAAATCCTTCCATTGGGTTCTAGGAGTGATATTCAAGGAGTTTCAGTGGCTTGAGACGAGTTTCGCACGTCTTCCTTTTCCAGTAAGCAAAAAGGGACCAAAAGAGACCATAACTAGAACTTGGGTCCAAAGGTGCCAGAAAGTGACAGAAGGCGAGAAGGTGGTGAGAAATCCTACTTTGGGTTCTAGGACTAATATTCAAGGAGTTTCAGTGGCTTGAGACGAGTTTCGCACGTCTTCCTTTGCCGGTAAGCAAAAGGAAACCAAAAGAGACCAAAACTAGAACTTGGGTCCAAAGGCACCAGAAAGTGCCAGAACGTGAGAAGGTGGTGGGAAAGCTTTGCTTTGAGTCCTAGGCGTGATATTCAAGGAGTTTTAGTGGCCTGAGACGAGTTTCGCACGTCGTCCTTTGCCGGTAAGCAAAACGTAACCAAAAGAGACCAAAACTGAAACTTGGGTCCAAAGGTGCCAGAAAGTGACAGAAAGGGAGAAGGTGGTGAGAAATCCTTCCTTTGAGTTCTAGGAGTGATATTCAAGGAGTTTCAGTGGCTTGAGACGAGTATCCCACGTCTTCCTTTGATGGTAAGCAAAAGGGAACCAAAAGAGACCAAAACTGGAACTTGGATCCAGAGGCACCAGAAAGTGCCAGAACAAGAGAAGGTGGTGGGAAAGCCTTCCTTTGAGTCCTAGGCGTGATATTCAAGGAGTTTTAGTGGCCTGAGACGAGTTTCGCATGACTTCCTTTGTCGGTAAGCAAAAAGGGACCGAAAGAGACCAAAACTGGAACTTCGGTCCAAAACGCCAGAAAGTGCCAGATGCGGAAAAGGTGGTTAGAAAGCCTTCCTTTGTGTCTACGGAGTGATATTCAACGAGTTTCAGCGGCTTGAGACGAGTTTCGTACGTCTTCCTTTGCCAGTAAGCAAAAAGGGACCAAAAGAGACCAAAACTAGAACTTGGGTCCAAAGGTGCCAGAAAGTGCCAGAAGCGAAAAAGGTGGTGAGAAAGCCTTCCTTTGTGTCTTCGAAGTGAAATTCAAGGAGTTTCAGTGGCTTGAGACGAGTTTCACACGTCTTCCTTTGCCAGTAAGCAAAAAGGGACCAAAAGAGACCAAAACTAGAACTTGGGTCCAAAGGTGCCAGAAATTGACAAAAGGGGAGAAGGGGGTGAAAACTTCTTCCTTTGAGTTCTAAGAGTGATATTCAAGGAGTTTCAGTAGCTTGAGACGAGTTTTGCACGTCTTCCTTTGCCGGTAAGCAAAAGGGAACCAAAAGAGACCAAAACTGGAACTTGGATCCAAAGGCACCAGAAAGTGCCAGAACGTGGGAAGGTGGTGGGAAAGCCTTCCTTTGTGTCTTCGGAGTGATATTCAAGGAGTTTCAGTGGCCTGAGACGAGTTTCGCACGTCTTCCTTCGCCAGTAAGCAAAAAGGGACCAAAAGAGACCAAAACTAGAACTTGGGTCCAAAGGTGCCAGAAAGTGACAGAAGGGGAGAAGGTGGTGAGAAATCCTTCCATTGGGTTCTAGGAGTGATATTCAAGGAGTTTCAGTGGCTTGAGACGAGTTTCGCACGTCTTCCTTTGCCAGAAAGCAAAAGGAAACCAAAAGAGACCAAAACTGGAACTTGGGTCCAAAGGCACAAGAAAGTGCCAACACGTGGGAAGGTGGTGGGAAAGCCTTCCTTTGAGTCCTAGGCGTGATATTCACGGAGTTTTAGTGACAGAAGGGGAGAAGGTGGTGAGAAATCCTTCTTTTGAGTTCTAGGAATGATATTCAAGGAGTTTCAGTGGCTTGAGACGAGTTTCGCACGTCTTCCTTTGCTGGTAAGCACAAGGGAACCAAAAGAGACCAAAACTGAAACTTGGGTCCAAAGGCGCCAAAAAGTGCGAGAAGCGGAAAAGGTGGTGAGAAATCCTTCCTTTGAGTTCTAGGAGTGATATTCAACGAGTTTCAGTGGCTTGAGACGAGTTTCGCACGTCTTCCTTTGCCGGTAAGCAAAAGGGAACCAAAAGAGACGAAAACTGGAACTTGGATCCAAAGGCACCAAAAAGTGCCAGAACGTGAGAAGGTGGTGGGAAAGCCTTCCTTTGAGTCCTAGGAGTGATATTCAAGGAGTTTTAGTGGCCTGAGTCGAGTTTCGCACGTCTTCCTTTGCCGGTAAGCAAAAGTGAACAAAAAGAGACTAAAACTGGACTTGGATGTAAAAGCACCAGAAAGTGCCAGAACGTGAGAAGGTCGTGGGAAAGCCTTCCTTTGAGTCCTAGGTGTGATATTCAAGGAGTTTCAGCGACCTGAGACGAGTTTCGCACGACTTCCTTTGTCGGTAAGCAAAAAGGGACCAAAAGAGACCAAAACTGGAACTTCGGTCCAAAACGCCAGAAAGTGCCAGATGCGGAAAAGGTGGTTAGAAAACCTTCGTTTGTGTCTTCGGAGTGATATTCAACGAGTTTCAGCGGCTTGAGACGAGTTTCGCACGTCTTCCTTTGCCAGTAACCAAAAAGGGACCAAAAGAGACCAAAACTAGAACTTGAGTCCAAAGGTGCCAGAAAGTGCCAGAAGCGAAAAAGGTGGTGAGAAAGCCTTCCTTTGTGTCTTCGAAGTGAAATTCAAGGAGTTTCAGTGGCTTGAGACGAGTTTCACACGTCTTCCTTTGCCAGTAAGGAAAAGGGGACCAAAAGACACCAAAACAGGAACTTGGATCCAAAGGCACCAGAAAGTGCCAAAACGTGAGAAGGTGGTGGGAACGCCGTCCTTTGAGTCCTACGCGTGATATTCAAGGAGTTTTAGTGGCCAGAGACGAGTTTTGCACGTCTTCCTTTGCCAGTAAGCAAAAGGGAAACAAAAGAGACTAAAACTGGAACTTGGGTCCAAAAGCACCAGAAAGTGCCAGAAGGTGGGAAGGTGGTGGGAAAGCCTTCCTTTGAGTCCTAGGTGTGATATTGAAGGAGTTTCAGCGGCCTAAGACGAGTTTCGCACGACTTCCTTTGTCGGTAAGCAAAAAGAGACCAAAAGAAACCAAAACTGGAACTTCGATCCAAAAGCGCCAGAAAGTGCCAGAAGCGGAAAAAGTGGTTAGAAACCCTTCCTTTGTGTCTTCGGAGTGATACTCAGGGAGTTTCAGTGGCTTGAGACGAGTTTCGCACGTCTTCCTTTACCAGTAACCAAAAAGGGACAAAAAGAGACCAAAACTAGAACTTGGGTCCAAAGGTGCCAGAAAGTGACAGAAGGGGAGAAGGTGGTGAGAAATCCTTCCTTTGGGTTCTAGGAGTGATATTCAAGGAGTTTCAGTAGCTTGAGACAAGTTTCGCACGTCTTCCTTTGCCGGTAAGCAAAAGGAAACCAAAAGAGACCAACACTGGATCTTGGGTCCGAAGGCACCAGAAAGTGCCGGAACGTGAGAAGGTGGTGGGAAAGCCTTCCTGTGAGTCCTAGGCGTGATATTCAAGGAGTTTTAGTTGCCTGAGACGAGTTTCACAAGTCTCCCTTTCCCAGTAAGCAAAAAGGGACTAAAAGAGACGAAAACTGGAACTTGGGTCCAAAGGCGCCAGAAAGTGCCAGAAGCGGAAAAGTTGGTGAGCAAGCCTTCCTTTGTGTCTTCGGACTGATATTCAAGGAGTGTCAGTGGCCTGAGACGACTTTCACAGGACTTCCTTCGCCGGTAAGTAAAAAGGGACCAAAAGAGACTAAAACTAGAACTTGGGTCCAAAGGTGCCAGAAAGTGACAAAAGGGGAGAAGGTGGTGAGAAATCCTTCCTTTGAGTTCTAGGAGTGATATTCAAGGAGTTTCAGTGGCTTGAGACGAGTTTCGCACGTCTTCCTTTGCCGGTAAGCAAAAGGGAACCAAAAGAGACCAAAACTGGAACTTGGGTCCAAAGGCACAAGAAAGTGCCAACACGTGGGAAGGTGGTGGGAAAGCCTTCCTTTGAGTCCTAGGCGTGATATTCAAGGAGTTTTAGTGACAGAAGGGGAGAAGGTGGTGAGAAATCCTTCTTTTGAGTTCTAGGAATGATATTCAAGGAGTTTCATAGGCTTGAGACGAGTTTCGCACGTCTTCCTTTGCTGGTAAGCACAAGGGAACCAAAAGAGACCAAAACTGAAACTTGGGTCCAAAGGCGCCAAAAAGTGCGAGAAGCGGAAAAGGTGGTGAGAAATCCTTCCTTTGAGTTCTAGGAGTGATATTCAACGAGTTTCAGTGGCTTGAGACGAGTTTCGCACGTCTTCCTTTGCCGGTAAGCAAAAGGGAACCAAAAGAGACGAAAACTAAAACTTGGGTCCAAAGGTGCCAGAAAGTGACAGAAGGGGAGAAGGTGGTGAGAAATCCTTCCTTTGAGTCCTAGGCGTGATATTCAAGGAGTTTTAGTGGCCTAAGACGAGTTTCGCACGTCTTCTTTTGTCGGTAAGCAAAAGGGAACCAAAAGAGACCAAAATTGGAACTTGGGTCCAAAGGCACCAGAAAGTGCCAGAACGTGGGAAGGTGGTGGGAAAGCCTTCCTTTGAGTGCTAGGCGTGATATTCAAGGAGTTTTAGTGGACTGAGACGAGTTTCGCAAGTCTCCCTTTGCCAGTAAGCAAAAAGGGACCAAAAAAGACAAAAACTGGAACTTGGGTCTAAAGGCGCCAGAAAGTGCCAGAAGCAGAAAGGTGGTGAGAAAGCCCTCCTTTGTGTCTACGGAGTGATATTCAAGGAGTTTCAGTGGCCTTAGACGAGTTTCGCACGACTTTCTTTGCCGGTAAGGAAAAAGGGACCAAAAGATACCAAAACTAGAACTTGGGTCCAAAGGTGCCAGAAAGTGACAGAAGAGGAGGAGGTGGTGAGAAATCCTTCCTTTGAGTTCTAGGAGTGATATTCAAGGAGTTTCAGCGGCTTGAGATGAGTTTCGCACGTCTTCCTTTGCCGGTAAGCAAAAGGGAACCAAAAGAGACCAAAACTGGATCTTGGGTCCAAAGGCACCAGAAAGTGCCAGAACGTGGGAAGGTGGTGGGAAAGCCTTCCTTTGACTCGTAGGCGTGATATTCAAGGAGTTTTACTGGCCTGAGACGAGTTTCGCAAGTCTCCCTTTGCCAGTAAGCAAAATGGGACCAAAACTGGAACTTGGGTCCAAAGGCGCCAGAAGCGGAAAAGGTGGTGAGAAAGCCTTCCTTTGTGTCTACGGAGTGATATTCAAGCAGTTTCAGTGGCTTGAGACGAGTTTCAGACGTCTTCCTTTGCCAGTAAGCAAAGAGGGACCAAAAGAGACCAAAACTAGAACTTGGGTCCAAAGGTGCCAGAAAGTGACAGAAGGGGAGAAGGTGGTGAGAAATCCTTCCTTTGAGTCCTAGGCGTGATATTCAAGGAGTTTTAGTGGCCTGAGACGAGTTTCGCGCGTCTTCCTTTGCCGGTAAGAAAAAGGGAACCAAAAGAGACCAAAACTGGAACTTGGGTCCAAAGGCACCAGAAAGTGCCAGAACGTGGGAAGGTGGTGGGAAAGCCTTCCTTTGACTCGTAGGCGTGATATTCAAGCAGTTTTACTGGCCTGAGACGAGTTTCGCAAGTCTCCCTTTGCCAGTAAGCAAAATGGGACCAAAACTGGAACTTGGGTCCAAAGGCGCCAGAAAGTGCCAGAAGCCGAAAAGGTGGTGAGAAAGCCTTCCTTTGTGTCTACGGAGTGATATTCAAGCAGTTTCAGTGGCTTGAGACGAGTTTCGGATGTCTTCCTTTGCCAGTAAGCAAAGAGGGACCAAAAGAGACCAAAACTAGAACTTGGGTCCAAAGGCGCCAGAAAGTGCCAGAAGCGGAAAAGGTGGTGAGAAAGCCTTCCTTTGTGTCTACGGAGTGATATTCAAGGAGTTTCAGTGGCTTGAGACGTGTTTCGCACGTCTTCCTTTGCCAGTAAGCAAAAAGGGACCAAAAGAGACTAAACCTAGAACTTGGGTCCAAAGGTGCCAGAAAGTGACAGAAGGGGAGAAGGTGGTGAGAAATCCTTCCTTTGAGTCCTAGGCGTGATATTCAAGGAGTTTTAGTGGCCTGAGACGAGTTTCGGACGTCTTCCTTTGCCGGTAAGCAAAAGGGAACCAAAAGAGACCAAAACTGGAACTTGGGTCAAAAGGCACCAGAAAGTGCCAGAACGTGAGAAAGTGGTGGGAAAGCCTTCCTTTGAGTCCAAGGCGTGATATTCAAAGAGTTTTAGTGGATTGAGACGAGTTTCGCAAGTCTCCCTTTGCCAGTAAGGAAAAAGGGACCAAAAGAGACCAAAACTGGAACTTGGGTCTAAAGGCGCCAGAAAGTGCCAGAAGCGGAAAAGGTGGTGAGAAAGCCTTCCTTTGTGTCTATGGAGTGATATTCAAGGAGTTTCAGTGGTCTGAGACGAGTTTCGCACGACTTCCTTTGCCGGTAAGCAAAAAGGGACCAAAAGAGACCAAAACTAGAACTTGGGTCTAGAGGTGCCAGAAAGTGACAGAAGGGGAGGAGGTGGTGAGAAATCCTTCCTTTGAGTTCTAGGACTGATATTCAAGGAGTTTTAGCGGCTTGAGACGAGTTTTGTTGCCGGTAAGCAAAAGGGAACCAAAAGAGACCAAAACTGGAACTTGGGTCCAAAGGCACCAGAAAGTGCCAGAACGTGGGAAGGTGGTGGGAAAGCCTTCCTTTGACTCGTAGGCGTGATATTAAAGGAGTTTTACTGGCCTGAGACGAGTTTCGCAAGTCTCCCTTTGCTAGTAAGCAAAATGGGACCAAAACTGGAACTTGGGTGAAAAGGCACCAGAAAGTGCCAGAACGTGAGAAAGTGGTGGGAAAGCCTTCCTTTGAGTCCAAGGCGTGATATTCAAAGAGTTTTAGTGGATTGAGACGAGTTTCGCAAGTCTCCCTTTGCCAGTAGGGAAAAAGGGACCAAAAGAGACCAAAACTGGAACTTGGGTCTAAAGGCGCCAGAAAGTGCCAGAAGCGGAAAAGGTGGTGAGAAAGCCTTCCTTTGTGTCTATGGAGTGATATTCAAGGAGTTTCAGTGGTCTGAGACGAGTTCTCGCACGACTTCCTTTGCCGGTAAGCAAAAAGGGACCAAAAGAGACCAAAACTAGAACTTGGGTCCAAAGGCGCCAGAAGTGCCAGAAGCGGAAAAGGTGGTGAGAAAGCCTTCCTTTGTGTCTACGGAGTGATATTCAAGGAGTTTCAGTGGCTTGAGACGTGTTTCGCACGTCTTCCTTTGCCAGTAAGCAAAAAGGGACCAAAAGAGACTAAAACTAGAACTTGGGTCCAAAGGTGCCAGAAAGTGACAGAAGGGGAGAAGGTGGTGAGAAATCCTTCCTTTGAGTCCTAGGCGTGATATTCAAGGAGTTTTAGTGGCCTGAGACGAGTTTCGCACGTCTTCTTTTGCCGGTAAGCAAAAGGGAACCAAAAGAGACCAAAATTGGAACTTGGGTCCAAAGGCACCAGAAAGTGCCAGAACGTGGGAAGGTGGTGGGAAAGCCTTCCTTTGAGTCCTAGGCGTGATATTCAAGGAGTTTTAGTGGACTGAGACGAGTTTCGCAAGTCTCCCTTTGCCAGTAAGCAAAAAGGGACCAAAAAAGACAAAAACTGGAACTTGGGTCTACAGGCGCCAGAAAGTGCCAGAAGCAGAAAAGGTGGTGAGAAAGCCCTCCTTTGTGTCTACGGAGTGATATTCAAGGAGTTTCAGTGGCCTTAGACGAGTTTTGCACGACTTTCCTTCTTTCAGGTAAGGAAAAAGGGACCAAAAGATACCAAAACTAGAACTTGGGTCCAAAGGTGCCAGAAAGTGACAGCAGAGGAGGAGGTGGTGAGAAATCCTTCCTTTGAGTTCTAGGAGTGATATTCAAGGAGTTTCAGCGGCTTGAGACGAGTTTCGCACGTCTTCCTTTGCCGGTAAGCAAAAGGGAACCAAAAGAGACCAAAACTGGATCTTGGGTCCAAAGGCACCAGAAAGTGCCAGAACGTGGGAAGGTGGTGGGAAAGCCTTCCTTTGACTCGTAGGCGTGATATTCAAGGAGTTTTACTGGCCTGAGACGAGTTTCGCAAGTCTCCCTTTGCCAGTAAGCAAAATGGGACCATAACTGGAACTTGGGTCCAAAGGCGCCAGAAAGTGCCAGAAGCGGAAAAGGTGGTGAGAAAGCCTTCCTTTGTGTCTACGGAGTGATATTCAAGCAGTTTCAGTGGCTTGAGACGAGTTTCGGACGTCTTCCTTTGCCAGTAAGCAAAGAGGGACCAAAAGAGACCAAAACTAGAACTTGGGTCCAAAGGTGCCAAAAAGTGACACAAGGGGAGAAGGTGGTGAGAAATCCTTCCTTTGAGTCCTAGGCGTGATATTCAAGGAGTTTTAGTGGCCTGAGACGAGTTTCGCACGTCTTCCTTTGCCGGTAAGCAAAAGGGAACCAAAAGAGACCAAAACTGGAACTTGGGTCAAAAGGCACCAGAAAGTGCCAGAACGTGAGAAAGTGGTGGGAAAGCCTTCCTTTGAGTCCAAGGCGTGATATTCAAAGAGTTTTAGTGGATTGAGACGAGTTTCGCAAGTCTCCCTTTGCCAGTAAGGAAAAAGGGACCAAAAGAGACCAAAACTAGAACTTGGGTCCAAAGGTGCCAGAAAGTGACAGAAGGGGAGGAGGTGGTGAGAAATCCTTCCTTTGAGTTCTAGGAGTGATATTCAAGGAGTTTCAGCGGCTTGAGACGAGTTTCGCACGTCTTCCTTTGCCGGTAAGCAAAAGGGAACCAAAAGAGACCAAAACTGGATCTTGGGTCCAAAGGCACCAGAAAGTGCCAGAACGTGGGAAGGTGGTGGGAAAGCCTTCCTTTGACTCGTAGGCGTGATATTCAAGGAGTTTTACTGGCCTGAGACGAGTTTCGCAAGTCTCCCTTTGCCAGTAAGCAAAATGGGACCATAACTGGAACTTGGGTCCAAAGGCGCTAGAAAGTGCCAGAAGCGGAAAAGGTGGTGAGAAAGCCTTCCTTTGTGTCTACGGAGTGATATTCAAGCAGTTTCAGTGGCTTGAGACGAGTTTCGGACGTCTTCCTTTGCCAGTAAGCAAAGAGGGACCAAAAGAGACCAAAACTGGAATTTGGGTCCAAAGGTGCCAGAAAGTGACAAAAGGGGAGAAGGTGGTGAGAAATCCTTCCTTTGAGTCCTAGGCGTGATATTCAAGGAGTTTTAGTGCCCTGAGACGAGTTTCGCACGTCTTCCTTTGCCGGTAAGCAAAAGGGAACCAAAAGAGACCAAAACTGGAACTTGGGTCAAAAGGCACCAGAAAGTGCCAGAACGTGAGAAAGTGGTGGGAAAGCCTTCCTTTGAGTCCAAGGCGTGATATTCAAAGAGTTTTAGTGGATTGAGACGAGTTTCGCAAGTCTCCCTTTGCCAGTAGGGAAAAAGGGACCAAAAGAGACCAAAACTGGAACTTGGGTCTAAAGGCGCCAGAAAGTGCCAGAAGCGGAAAAGGTGGTGAGAAAGCCTTCCTTTGTATCTACGGAGTGATATTCAAGGAGTTTCAGTGGTCTGAGACGAGTTTCGCACGACTTCCTTTGCCGGTAAGCAAAAAGGGACCAAAAGAGACCAAAACTAGAACTTGGGTCCAAAGGTGCCAGAAAGTGACAGAAGGGGAGGAGGTGGTGAGAAATCCTTCCTTTGAGTTCTAGGAGTGATATTCAAGGAGTTTCAGCGGCTTGAGACGAGTTTCGCACGTCTTCCTTTGCCGGTAAGCAAAAGGGAACCAAAAGAGACCAAAACTGGATCTTGGGTCCAAAGGCACCAGAAAGTGCCAGAACGTGGGAAGGTGGTGGGAAAGCCTTCCTTTGACTCGTAGGCGTGATATTCAAGGAGTTTTACTGGCCTGAGACGAGTTTCGCAAGTCTCCCTTTGCCAGTAAGCAAAATGGGACCATAACTGGAACTTGGGTCCAAAGGCGCCAGAAAGTGCCAGAAGCGGAAAAGGTGGTGAGAAAGCCTTCCTTTGTGTCTACGGAGTGATATTCAAGCAGTTTCAGTGGCTTGAGACGAGTTTCGGACGTCTTCCTTTGCCAGTAAGCAAAGAGGGACCAAAAGAGACCAAAACTAGAACTTGGGTCCAAAGGTGCCAAAAAGTGACAGAAGGGGAGGTGGTGAGAAATCCTTCCTTTGAGTCCTAGGCGTGATATTCAAGGGATTTTAGTGGCCTGAGACGAGTTTCGCACGTCTTCCTTTTCCGGTAAGAAAAAGGGAACCAAAAGAGACCAAAACTGGATCTTGGGTCCAAAGGCACCAGAAAGTGCCAGAACGTGGGAAGGTGGTGGGAAAGCCTTCCTTTGACTCGTAGGCGTGATATTCAAGGAGTTTTACTGGCCTGAGACGAGTTTCGCAAGTCTCCCTTTGCCAGTAAGCAAAATGGGACCAAAACTGGAACTTGGGTCCAAAGGCGCCAGAAAGTGCCAGAAGCGGAAAAGGTGGTGAGAAAGCCTTCCTTTGTGTCTACGGAGTGATATTCAAGCAGTTTCAGTGGCTTGAGACGAGTTTCGGACGTCTTCCTTTGCCAGTAAGCAAAAAGGGACCAAAAGAGACTAAAACTAGAACTTGGGTCCAAAGGTGCCAGAAAGTGACAGAAGGGGAGAAGGTGGTGAGAAATCCTTCCTTTGAGACCTAGGCGTGATATTCAAGGAGTTTTAGTGGCCTGAGACGAGTTTCGCACGTCTTCTTTTGCCGATAAGCAAAAGGGAACCAAAAGAGACCAAAACTGGAACTTGGGTCCAAAGGCACCAGAAAGTGCCAGAACGTGAGAAGGTGGTGGGAAAGGCTTCCTTTGAGTTCTAGGAGTGATATTCAAGGAGTTTCAGCGGCTTGAGACGAGTTCGCACGTCTTCCTTTGCCGGTAAGCAAAAGGGAACCAAAAGAGACCAAAACTGGAACTTGGGTCCAAAGGCACCAGAAAGTGCCAGAACGTGGGAAGGTGGTGGGAAAGCCTTCCTTTGAGTCCTAGGCGTGATATTCAAGGAGTTTTAGTGGACTGAGACGAGTTTCGCAAGTCTCCCTTTGCCAGTAAGCAAAAAGGGACCAAAAGAGACAAAAACTGGAACTTGGGTCCAAAGGCGCCAGAAAGTGCCAGAAGCAGAAAAGGTGGTGAGAAAGCCCTCCTTTGTGTCTACGGAGTGATATTCAAGGAGTTTCAGTGGCCTCAGACGAGTTTCGCACGACTTTCTTTGCCAGTAAGCAAAAAGGGACCAAAAGATACCAAAACTAGAACTTGGGTCCAAAGGTGCCAGAAAGTTACAGAAGAGGAGGAGGTGGTGAGAAATCCTTCCTTTGAGTTCTAGGAGTGATATTCAAGGAGTTTCAGCGGCTTGAGACGAGTTTCGCACGTCTTCCTTTGCCGGTAAGCAAAAGGGAACCAAAAGAGACCAAAACTGGATCTTGGGTCCAAAGGCACCAGAAAGTGCCAGAACGTGGGAAGGTGGTGGGAAAGCCTTTCTTTGACTCGTAGGCGTGATATTCAAGGAGTTTTACTGGCCTGAGACGAGTTTCGCAAGTCTCCCTTTGCCAGTAAGGAAAAAGGGACCAAAAGAGACCAAAACTGGAACTTGGGTCTAAAGGCGCCAGAAAGTGCCAGAAGCGGAAAAGGTGGTGAGAAAGCCTTCCTTTGTGTCTTCAGAGTGATATTCAAGGAGTTTCAGTGGCCTGATACGAGTTTCGCACGACTTTCTTTGTCGGTAAGCAAAAAGGGACCAAAAGAGACCAAAACTAGAACTTGGATCCAAAGGCGCCAGAAAGTGCCAGAAGCAGAAAAGGTGGTGAGAAAGCCTTCCTTTGTGTCTATGGAGTGATATTCAAGGAGTTTCAGTGGCCTGAGACGAGTTTCGCAAGTCTCCCTTTGCCAGTAAGCAAAATGGGACCAAAACTGGAACTTGGGTCCAAAGGTGCCAGAAAGTGCCAGAAGCGGAAAAGGTGGTGAGAAAGCCTTCCTTTGTGTCTATGGAGTGATATTCAAGGAGTTTCAGTGGCCTGAGACGAGTTTCGCAAGTCTCCCTTTGCCAGTAAGCAAAATGGGACCAAAACTGGAACTTGGGTCCAAAGGCGCCAGAAAGTGCCAGAAGCGGAAAAGGTGGTGAGAAAGCCTTCCTTTGTGTCTACGGAGTGATATTCAAGGAGTTTCAGTGGCTTGAGACGAGTTTCGGACGTCTTCCTTTGCCAGTAAGCAAAAAGAGACCAAAAGAGACCAAAACTAGAACTTGGGTCCAAAGGTGCCAGAAAGTGACAGAAGGGGAGGTGGTGAGAAATCCTTCCTTTGAGTCCTAGGCGTGATATTCAAGGGATTTTAGTGGCCTGAGACGAGTTTCGCACGTCTTCCTTTTCCGGTAAGAAAAAGGGAACCAAAAGAGACCAAAACTGGAACTTGGGTCCAAAGGCACCAGAAAGTGCCAGAACGTGAGAAGGTGATGGGAAAGCCTTCCTTTGAGTCCTAGGCGTGATATTCACGGAGTTTTAGTGGCCTGAGACGAGTTTCGCAAGTCTTCCTTTGCCAGTAAGCAAAAAAGGACCAAAAGAGACCAAAACTAGAACTTGGGTCCAAAGGCGCCAGAAAGTGCCAGAAGCGGAAAAGGTGGTGAGAAAGCCTTCCTTTGTGCCTACGGAATGATATTCAAGGAGTTTCAGTGGCTTGAGACGAGTTTCGCACGTCTTCCTTTGCCAGTAAGCAAAAAGGGACCAAAAGAGACTAAAACTAAAACTTGGGTCCAAAGGTGCCAGAAAGTGACAGAAGGGGAGAAGGTGGTGAGAAATCCTTCCTTTGAGTCCTAGGCGTGATATTCAAGGAGTTTTAGTGGCCTAAGACGAGTTTCGCACGTCTTCTTTTGTCGGTAAGCAAAAGGGAACCAAAAGAGACCAAAATTGGAACTTGGGTCCAAAGGCACCAGAAAGTGCCAGAACGTGGGAAGGTGGTGGGAAAGCCTTCCTTTGAGTGCTAGGCGTGATATTCAAGGAGTTTTAGTGGACTGAGACGAGTTTCGCAAGTCTCCCTTTGCCAGTAAGCAAAAAGGGACCAAAAAAGACAAAAACTGGAACTTGGGTCTAAAGGCGCCAGAAAGTGCCAGAAGCAGAAAGGTGGTGAGAAAGCCCTCCTTTGTGTCTACGGAGTGATATTCAAGGAGTTTCAGTGGCCTTAGACGAGTTTCGCACGACTTTCTTTGCCGGTAAGGAAAAAGGGACCAAAAGATACCAAAACTAGAACTTGGGTCCAAAGGTGCCAGAAAGTGACAGAAGAGGAGGAGGTGGTGAGAAATCCTTCCTTTGAGTTCTAGGAGTGATATTCAAGGAGTTTCAGCGGCTTGAGATGAGTTTCGCACGTCTTCCTTTGCCGGTAAGCAAAAGGGAACCAAAAGAGACCAAAACTGGATCTTGGGTCCAAAGGCACCAGAAAGTGCCAGAACGTGGGAAGGTGGTGGGAAAGCCTTCCTTTGACTCGTAGGCGTGATATTCAAGGAGTTTTACTGGCCTGAGACGAGTTTCGCAAGTCTCCCTTTGCCAGTAAGCAAAATGGGACCAAAACTGGAACTTGGGTCCAAAGGCGCCAGAAGCGGAAAAGGTGGTGAGAAAGCCTTCCTTTGTGTCTACGGAGTGATATTCAAGCAGTTTCAGTGGCTTGAGACGAGTTTCAGACGTCTTCCTTTGCCAGTAAGCAAAAAGGGACCAAAAGAGACCAAAACTAGAACTTGGGTCCAAAGGTGCCAGAAAGTGACAGAAGGGGAGAAGGTGGTGAGAAATCCTTCCTTTGAGTCCTAGGCGTGATATTCAAGGAGTTTTAGTGGCCTGAGACGAGTTTCGCACGTCTTCCTTTGCCGGTAAGCAAAAGGGAACCAAAAGAGACCAAAACTGGAACTTGGGTCCAAAGGCACCAGAAAGTGCCCGAACGTGGGAAGGTGGTGGGAAAGCCTTCCTTTGACTCGTAGGCGTGATATTCAAGCGGTTTGCGGCCCGAGACGAGTTTCGCAAGTCTCCCTTTGCCAGTAAGCAAAATGGGACCAAAACTGGAACTTGGGTCCAAAGGCGCCAGAAAGTGCCAGAAGCCGAAAAGGTGGTGAGAAAGCCTTCCTTTGTGTCTACGGAGTGATATTCAAGCAGTTTCAGTGGCTTGAGACGAGTTTCGGATGTCTTCCTTTGCCAGTAAGCAAAGAGGGACCAAAAGAGACCAAAACTAGAACTTGGGTCCAAAGGCGCCAGAAAGTGCCAGAAGCGGAAAAGGTGGTGAGAAAGCCTTCCTTTGTGTCTACGGAGTGATATTCAAGGAGTTTCAGTGGCTTGAGACGTGTTTCGCACGTCTTCCTTTGCCAGTAAGCAAAAAGGGACCAAAAGAGACTAAACCTAGAACTTGGGTCCAAAGGTGCCAGAAAGTGACAGAAGGGGAGAAGGTGGTGAGAAATCCTTCCTTTGAGTCCTAGGCGTGATATTCAAGGAGTTTTAGTGGCCTGAGACGAGTTTCGGACGTCTTCCTTTGCCGGTAAGCAAAAGGGAACCAAAAGAGACCAAAACTGGAACTTGGGTCAAAAGGCACCAGAAAGTGCCAGAACGTGAGAAAGTGGTGGGAAAGCCTTCCTTTGAGTCCAAGGCGTGATATTCAAAGAGTTTTAGTGGATTGAGACGAGTTTCGCAAGTCTCCCTTTGCCAGTAAGGAAAAAGGGACCAAAAGAGACCAAAACTGGAACTTGGGTCTAAAGGCGCCAGAAAGTGCCAGAAGCGGAAAAGGTGGTGAGAAAGCCTTCCTTTGTGTCTATGGAGTGATATTCAAGGAGTTTCAGTGGTCTGAGACGAGTTTCGCACGACTTCCTTTGCCGGTAAGCAAAAAGGGACCAAAAGAGACCAAAACTAGAACTTGGGTCTAGAGGTGCCAGAAAGTGACAGAAGGGGAGGAGGTGGTGAGAAATCCTTCCTTTGAGTTCTAGGACTGATATTCAAGGAGTTTTAGCGGCTTGAGACGAGTTTTGTTGCCGGTAAGCAAAAGGGAACCAAAAGAGACCAAAACTGGAACTTGGGTCCAAAGGCACCAGAAAGTGCCAGAACGTGGGAAGGTGGTGGGAAAGCCTTCCTTTGACTCGTAGGCGTGATATTAAAGGAGTTTTACTGGCCTGAGACGAGTTTCGCAAGTCTCCCTTTGCTAGTAAGCAAAATGGGACCAAAACTGGAACTTGGGTGAAAAGGCACCAGAAAGTGCCAGAACGTGAGAAAGTGGTGGGAAAGCCTTCCTTTGAGTCCAAGGCGTGATATTCAAAGAGTTTTAGTGGATTGAGACGAGTTTCGCAAGTCTCCCTTTGCCAGTAGGGAAAAAGGGACCAAAAGAGACCAAAACTGGAACTTGGGTCTAAAGGCGCCAGAAAGTGCCAGAAGCGGAAAAGGTGGTGAGAAAGCCTTCCTTTGTGTCTATGGAGTGATATTCAAGGAGTTTCAGTGGTCTGAGACGAGTTCTCGCACGACTTCCTTTGCCGGTAAGCAAAAAGGGACCAAAAGAGACCAAAACTAGAACTTGGGTCCAAAGGCGCCAGAAGTGCCAGAAGCGGAAAAGGTGGTGAGAAAGCCTTCCTTTGTGTCTACGGAGTGATATTCAAGGAGTTTCAGTGGCTTGAGACGTGTTTCGCACGTCTTCCTTTGCCAGTAAGCAAAAAGGGACCAAAAGAGACTAAAACTAGAACTTGGGTCCAAAGGTGCCAGAAAGTGACAGAAGGGGAGAAGGTGGTGAGAAATCCTTCCTTTGAGTCCTAGGCGTGATATTCAAGGAGTTTTAGTGGCCTGAGACGAGTTTCGCACGTCTTCTTTTGCCGGTAAGCAAAAGGGAACCAAAAGAGACCAAAATTGGAACTTGGGTCCAAAGGCACCAGAAAGTGCCAGAACGTGGGAAGGTGGTGGGAAAGCCTTCCTTTGAGTCCTAGGCGTGATATTCAAGGAGTTTTAGTGGACTGAGACGAGTTTCGCAAGTCTCCCTTTGCCAGTAAGCAAAAAGGGACCAAAAAAGACAAAAACTGGAACTTGGGTCTACAGGCGCCAGAAAGTGCCAGAAGCAGAAAAGGTGGTGAGAAAGCCCTCCTTTGTGTCTACGGAGTGATATTCAAGGAGTTTCAGTGGCCTTAGACGAGTTTTGCACGACTTTCCTTGCTGGTAAGGAAAAAGGGACCAAAAGATACCAAAACTAGAACTTGGGTCCAAAGGTGCCAGAAAGTGACAGAAGAGGAGGAGGTGGTGAGAAATCCTTCCTTTGAGTTCTAGGAGTGATATTCAAGGAGTTTCAGCGGCTTGAGACGAGTTTCGCACGTCTTCCTTTGCCGGTAAGCAAAAGGGAACCAAAAGAGACCAAAGAAAGCCGGATCTTGGGTCCAAAGGCACCAGAAAGTGCCAGAACGTGGGAAGGTGGTGGGAAAGCCTTCCTTTGACTCGTAGGCGTGATATTCAAGGAGTTTTACTGGCCTGAGACGAGTTTCGCAAGTCTCCCTTTGCCAGTAAGCAAAATGGGACCATAACTGGAACTTGGGTCCAAAGGCGCCAGAAAGTGCCAGAAGCGGAAAAGGTGGTGAGAAAGCCTTCCTTTGTGTCTACGGAGTGATATTCAAGCAGTTTCAGTGGCTTGAGACGAGTTTCGGACGTCTTCCTTTGCCAGTAAGCAAAGAGGGACCAAAAGAGACCAAAACTAGAACTTGGGTCCAAAGGTGCCAAAAAGTGACACAAGGGGAGAAGGTGGTGAGAAATCCTTCCTTTGAGTCCTAGGCGTGATATTCAAGGAGTTTTAGTGGCCTGAGACGAGTTTCGCACGTCTTCCTTTGCCGGTAAGCAAAAGGGAACCAAAAGAGACCAAAACTGGAACTTGGGTCAAAAGGCACCAGAAAGTGCCAGAACGTGAGAAAGTGGTGGGAAAGCCTTCCTTTGAGTCCAAGGCGTGATATTCAAAGAGTTTTAGTGGATTGAGACGAGTTTCGCAAGTCTCCCTTTGCCAGTAAGGAAAAAGGGACCAAAAGAGACCAAAACTGGAACTTGGGTCTAAAGGCGCCAGAAAGTGCCAGAAGAGGAAAAGGTGGTGAGAAAGCCTTCCTTTGTGTCTATCGAGTGATATTCAAGGAGTTTCAGTGGTCTGAGACGAGTTTCGCAGGACTTCCTTTGCCGGTAAGCAAAAAGGGACCAAAAGAGACCAAAACTAGAACTTGGGTCCAGAGGTGCCAGAAAGTGACAGAAGGGGAGGAGGTGGTGAGAAATCCTTCCTTTGAGTTCTAGGACTGATATTCAAGGAGTTTTAGCGGCTTGAGACGAGTTTTGTTGCCGGTAAGCAAAAGGGAACCAAAAGAGACCAAAACTGGAACTTGGGTCCAAAGGCACCAGAAAGTGCCAGAACGTGGGAAGGTGGTGGGAAAGCCTTCCTTTGAGTCGTAGGCGTGATATTCAAAGAGTTTTAGTGGATTGAGACGAGTTTCGCAAGTCTCCCTTTGCCAGTAAGGAAAAAGGGACCAAAAAAGACCAAAACTGGAACTTGGATCTAAAGGCGCCAGAAAGTGCCAGAAGCGGAAAAGGTGGTGAGAAAGCCTTCCTTTGTGTCTACGGAATGATATTCAAGGAGTTTCAGTGGCCTGAGACGAGTTTCGCACGACCTTCTTTGCCGGTAAGCAAAAAGGGACCAAAAGATACCAAAACTAGAACTTGGGTCCAAAGGTGCCAGAAAGTGACAGAAGGGGAGGAGGTGGTGAGAAATCCTTCCTTTGAGTTCTAGGAGTGATATTCAAGGAGTTTCAGCGGCTTGAGACGAGTTTCGCACGTCTTCCTTTGCCGGTAAGCAAAAGGGAACCAAAAGAGACCAAAACTGGAACTTGGGTCCAAAGGCACCAGAAAGTGCCAGAACGTGGGAAGGTGGTGGGAAAGCCTTCCTTTGAGTCGTAGGCGTGATATTCAAAGAGTTTTAGTGGATTGAGACAAGTTTCGCAAGTCTCCCTTTGCCAGTAAGGAAAAAGGGACCAAAAGAGACCAAAACTGGAACTTGGGTCCAAAGGCGCCAGAAAGTGCCAGAAGCGGAAAAGGTGGTGAGAAAGCCTTCCTTTGAGTTCTCGGAGTGATATTGAAGGAGTTTCAGTGGCTTGAGACGAGTTTTGCACGTCTTCCTTTGCCAGTAAGCAAAATGGGACCAAAAGGGATCAAAACTGAATCTTGGGTCCAAAGGCGCCAGAAAGTGCCAGAAGAGGAAAAGGTGGTGAGAAAGCCTTCCTTTGTGTCTACGGAGTGATATTCAAGGAGTTTTAGTGGCCTGAGACGAGTTTCGCACGTCTTCCTTTGCCGGTAAGAAAAAGGGAACCAAAAGAGACCAAAACTGGAGCTTGGGTCCAAAGGCACCAGAAAGTGCCAGAACGTGAGAAGGTGATGGGAAAGCCTTCCTTTGAGTCCTAGGCATGATATTCAAGGAGTTTTAGTGGCCTGAGACGAGTTTCGCAAGTCTTCCTTTGCCAGTAAGTAAAAAAGGATCAAAAGAGACCAAAACTGGAACTTGGGTCCAAAGGCGCCAGAAAGTGCCAGAAGCGGAAAAGGTGGTGAGAAAGCCTTCCTTTGTGTCTACGGAGTGATATTCAAGGAGTTTCAGTGGCCTGAGACGAGTTTCGCAAATCTTCCTTTGCCGGTAAGCAAAAGGGAACCAAAAGAGACCAAAACTGGAACTTGGGTCCAAAGGCACCAGAAAGTGCCAGAACGTGAGAAGGTGGTGGGAAAGCCTTCCTTTGAGTCCTAGGCGTGATATTCAAAGAGTTTTAGTGGATTGAGACGAGTTTCGCAAGTCTCCCTTTGCCAGTAAGGAAAAAGGGACCAAAAGAGACCAAAACTGGAACTTGGGTCTAAAGACGCCAGAAAGTGCCAGAAGCGGAAAAGGTGGTGAGAAAGCCTTCCTTTGTGTCTTCAGAGTGATATTCAAGGAGTTTCAGTGGCCTGAGACGAGTTTCGCACGACTTTCTTTGCCGGTAAGCAAAAAGGGACCAAAAGAGACCAAAACTAGAACTTGGGTCCAAAGGCGCCAGAAAGTGCCAAAAGCGGAAAAGGTGGTGCGAAAGCCTTCCTTTGTGTCTACGGAGTGATATTCAAGGAGTTTCAGTGGTCTGAGACGAGTTTCGCACAACTTCCTTTGCCGGTAAGCAAAAAGGGACCAAAAGAGACCAAAACTAGAACCTGGGTCCAAAGGTGCCAGAAAGTGACAGAAGGGGAGAAGGTGGTGAGAAATCCTTCCTTTGAGTCCTAGGCGTGATATTCAAGGAGTTTTAGTGGCCTGAGACGAGTTTCGCACGTCTTCCTTTGCCGGTAAGCAAAAGGGAACCGAAAGAGACCAAAACTGAAACTTGGGTCCAAAGGCACCAGAAAATGCCAGAACGTCAGAAGGTGGTGGGAAAGCCTTCCTTTGTGTCTACGGAGTGATATTCAAGGAGTTTCAGTGGCTTGAGACGAGTTTCGCACGTCTTCCTTTGCCGGTAAGCAAAAGGGAACCAAAAGAGACCAAAACTGGAACTTGGGTCCAAAGGCGCCAAAAAGTTCCAGAAGGGGAGAAGGTGGTGAGAAATCCATCGTTTGAGTTCTAGGAGTGATATTCAAGGAGTTTCAGTGGCTCGAGACGAGTTTCGCATGTCTTCTTTTGCCGGTAAGCAAAAAGGGACCAAAAGACACCAAAACTGGAACTTGGGTCCAAAGGCACCAGAAAATGCCAGAACGTCAGAAGGTGGTGGGAAAGCCTTCCTTTGAGTCCTAGGCGTGATATTCAAGGAGTTTTAGTGGCCTGAGACGAGTTTCGCAAGTCTCCCTTTGCTAGTAAGCAAAAGGGAACCAAAAGAGACCAAAACTGGAATGGGTCCAAAGGCGCCAGAAAGTGCCAGAAGCGGAAAAGGTGGTGAGAAAGCCTTCCTTTGTGTCTACGGAGTGATATTCAAGGAGTTTCAGTGGCTTGAGACGAGTTTCGGACGTCTTCCTTTGCCAGTAAGCAAAAAGGGACCAAAAGAGACCAAAACTAGAACTTGGGTCCAAAGGTGCCAGAAAGTGACAGAATGGGAGAAGGTGGTGAGAAATCCTTCCTTTGAGTCCTAGGCGTGATATTCAAGGAGTTTCAGTGGACTGAGACGAGTTTCGCACGACTTCCTTTGCCGGTAAGCAAAAAGGGACCAAAAGAGACCAAAACTAGAACTTGGGTCCAAAGGTGCCAGAAAGTGACAGAAGGGGAGAAGGTGGTGAGAAATCCTTCCTTTGAGTCCTAGCAGTGATATTCAAGGAGTTTCAGTGGCTTGAGACGAGTTTCGCACGTCTTCCTTTGCCGGTAAGCAAAAGGGAACCAAAAGAGACCAAAACTGGAACTTGGGTCCAAAGGCACCAGAAAGTGCCAGAACGTCAGAAGGTGGTGGGAAAGCCTTCCTTTGAGTCCTAGGCATGATATTCAAGGAGTTTTAGTGGCCTGAGAAGAGTTTCGCAAGTCTCCCTTTGCCAGTAAGCAAAATGGGACCAAAAGGGACCAAAACTGGAACTTGGGTCCAAAGGCGACAGAATGTGCCAGAAGCGGAAAAGGTGGTGAGAAAGCCTTCCTTTGTGTCTACGGAGTGATATTCAAGGAGTTTCAGTGGCTTGAGACGAGTTTCGGACGTCTTCCTTTGCCAGTAAGCAAAAAGGGACTAAAACTAGAACTTGGGTCCAAAGGTGCCAGAAAGTGACAGAAGGGGAGAAGGTGGTGAGAAATCCTTCCTTTGAGTCCTAGGCGTGATATTCAAGAAATTTTAGTGGCCTGAGACGAGTTTCGCACGTCTTCCTTTGCCGGTAAGAAAAAGGGAACCAAAAGAGACCAAAACTGGAGCTTGGGTCCAAAGGCACCAGAAAGTGCCAAAATGTGAGAAGGTGATGGGAAAGCCTTCCTTTGAGTTCTAGGCGTGATATTCAAGGAGTTTTAGTGGATTGAGACGAGTTTCGCAAGTCTCCCTTTGCCAGTAAGGAAAAAGTGACCAAAAGAGACCAAAACTGGAACTTGGGTCTAAAGGCGCCAGAAAGTGCCAGAAGCGGAAAAGGTGGTGAGAAAGCCTTCCTTTGTGTCTTCAGACTGATATTCCAGGAGTTTCAGTGGCCTGAGACGAGTTTCGCACGACTTTCTTTGCCGGTAAGCAAAAAGGGACCAAAAGAGACCAAAACTAGAACTTGGGTCCAAAGGCACCAGAAAGTGCTAGATGCGGAAAAGGTGGTGAGAAAGCCTTGCTTTGTGTCTACGGAGTGATATTCAAGGAGTTTCAGTGGTCTGACACGAGTTTCGTACGACTTCATTTGCCGGTAAGCAAAAAGGAACCAAAAGAGACCAAAACTAGAACTTGGGTCCAAAGGTGCCAGAAAGTGACAGAAGGGGAGGAGGTGGTGAGAAATCCTTCCTTTGAGTTCTAGGAGTGATATTCAAGGAGTTTCAGCGGCTTGAGACAAGTTTCGCACGTCTTCCTTTGCCGGTAAGCAAAAGGGAACCAAAAGAGACCAAAACTGGAACTTGGGTCCAAAGGCACCAGAAAGTGCCAGAACGTCAGAAGGTGGTGGGAAAGCCTTCCTTTGAGTCCTAGGCATGATATTCAAGGAGTTTTAGTGGCCTGAGAAGAGTTTCGCAAGTCTCCCTTTGCCAGTAAGCAAAATGGGACCAAAAGGGACCAAAACTGGAACTTGGGTCCAAAGGCGCCAGAAAGTGCCAGAAGCGGAAAAGGTGGTCAGAAAGCCTTCCTTTGTGTCTACGGAGTGATATTCAAGGAGTTTCAGTGGCCTGTGACGAGTTTCGCACGTCTTCCTTTGCCAGTAAGCAAAGAGGGACCAAAAGAGACCAAAACTAGAACTTGGGTCCAAAGGTGCCAGAAAGTGACAGAAGGGGAGAAGGTGGTGAGAAATCCTTCCTTTGAGTCCTAGGCGTGATATTCAAGAAATTTTAGTGGCCTGAGACGAGTTTCGCACGTCTTCCTTTGCCGGTAAGAAAAAGGGAACCAAAAGAGACCAAAACTGGAGCTTGGGTCCAAAGGCACCAGAAAGTGCCAGAATGTGAGAAGGTGATGGGAAAGCCTTCCTTTGAGTTCTAGGCGTGATATTCAAGGAGTTTTAGTGGATTGAGATGAGTTTCGCAAGTCTCCCTTTGCCAGTAAGGAAAAAGTGACCAAAAGAGACCAAAACTGGAACTTGGGTCTAAAGGCGCCAGAAAGTGCCAGAAGCGGAAAAGGTGGTGAGAAAGCCTTCCTTTGTGTCTTCAGAGTGATATTCAAGGAGTTTCAGTGGCCAGAGACGAGTTTCGCACGACTTTCTTTGCCGGTAAGCAAAAAGGGACCAAAAGAGACCAAAACTAGAACTTGGGTCCAAAGGCGCCAGAAAGTGCCAGAAGCGGAAAAGGTGGTGCGAAAGCCTTCCTTTGTGTCTACGGAGTGATATTCAAGGAGTTTCAGTGGTCTGAGACGAGTTTCGCACGACTTCCTTTGCCGGTAAGCAAAAAGGGACCAAAAGAGACCAAAACTAGAACTTGGGTCCAAAGGTGCCAGAAAGTGACAAAAGGGGAGAAGGTGGTGAGAAATTGTTCCTGTGAGTTCTAGCAGTGATATTCAAGCAGTTTTAGTGGCCTGAGACGAGTTTCGCACGTCTTCCTTTGCCGGTAGGCAAAAGGGAACCGAAAGAGACCAAAACTGAAACTTGGGTCCAAAGGCACCAGAAAATACCAGAACGTCAGAAGGTGGTGGGAAAGCCTTCCTTTGAGTCCTAGGCGTGATATTCAAGGAGTTTTAGTGGCCTGAGACGAGTTTCGCAAGTCTCCCTTTGCCAGTAAGCAAAAAGGGACCAAAAGAGACCAAAACTGGAACTTGGGTCCAAAGGCGCCAGAAAGTGCCAGAAGCGGAAAAGGTGGTGAGAAAGCCTTCCTTTGTGTCTTCGGAGTGATATTCAAGGAGTTTCAGTGGCTTGAGACGAGTTTCGCACGTCTTCCTTTGCCGGTAAGCAAAAGGGAACCAAAAGAGACCAAAACTGGAACTTGGGTCCAAAGGCGCCAAAAAGTTCCAGAAGGGGAGAAGGTGGTGAGAAATCCATCGTTTGAGTTCTAGGAGTGATATTCAAGGAGTTTCAGTGGCTCGAGACGAGTTTCGCATGTCTTCCTTTGCCGGTAAGCAAAAAGGGACCAAAAGAGACCAAAACTGGAACTTGGGTCCAAAGGCACCAGAAAATGCCAGAACGTCAGAAGGTGGTGGGAAAGCCTTCCTTTGAGTCCTAGGCGTGATATTCAAGGAGTTTTAGTGGCCTGAGACGAGTTTCGCAAGTCTCCCTTTGCTAGTAAGCAAAATGGGACCAAAAGAGACCAAAACTGGAATGGGTCCAAAGGCGCCAGAAAGTGCCAGAAGCGGAAAAGGTGGTGAGAAAGCCTTCCTTTGTGTCTACGGAGTGATATTCAAGGAGTTTCAGTGGCCTGAGACGAGTTTCGGACGTCTTCCTTTGCCAGTAAGCAAAAAGGGACCAAAAGAGACCAAAACTAGAACTTGGGTCCAAAGGTGCCAGAAAGTGACAGAATGGGAGAAGGTGGTGAGAAATCCTTCCTTTGAGTCCTAGGCGTGATATTCAAGGAGTTTCAGTGGTCTGAGACGAGTTTCGTACGACTTCATTTGCCGGTAAGCAAAAAGGGACCAAAAGAGACCAAAACTAGAACTTGGGTCCAAAGGTGCCAGAAAGTGACAGAAGGGGAGGAGGTGGTGAGAAATCCTTCCTTTGAGTTCTAGGAGTGATATTCAAGGAGTTTCAGCGGCTTGAGACAAGTTTCGCACGTCTTCCTTTGCCGGTAAGCAAAAGGGAACCAAAAGAGACCAAAACTGGAGCTTGGGTCCAAAGGCACCAGAAAGTGCCAGAACGTGAGAAGGTGATGGGAAAGCCTTCCTTTGAGTCCTAGGCGTGATATTCAAGGAGTTTTAGTGGCCTGAGACGAGTTTCCCAAGTCTCCCTTTGCCAGTAAGCAAAATGGGACCAAAAGGGATCAAAACTGAATCTTGGGTCCAAAGGCGCCAGAAAGTGCCAGAAGAGGAAAAGGTGGTGAGAAAGCCTTCCTTTGTATCTACGGAGTGATATTCAAGGAGTTTCAGTGGCTAGAGACGAGTTTCGGACGTCTTCCTTTGCCAGTAAGCAAAAAGGGACCAAAAGAGACCAAAACTAGAACTTGGGTCCAAAGGTGCCAGAAAGTGACAGAAGGGGAGAAGGTGGTGAGAAATCCTTCCTTTGAGTCCTAGGCGTGATATTCAAGGAGTTTTAGTGGCCTGAGACGAGCTTCGCACGTCTTCCTTTGCCGGTAAGAAAAAGGGAACCAAAAGAGACCAAAACTGGAGCTTGGGTCCAAAGGCACCAGAAAGTGCCAGAACGTGAGAAGGTGATGGGAAAGCCTTCCTTTGAGTCCTAGGCATGATATTCAAGGAGTTTTAGTGGCCTGAGACGAGTTTCGTAAGTCTTCCTTTGCCAGTAAGCAAAAAAGGATCAAAAGAGACCAAAACTGGAACTTGGGTCCAAAGGCGCCAGAAAGTGCCAAAAGCGGAAAAGGTGGTGAGAAAGCCTTCCTTTGTGTCTACGGAGTGATATTCAAGGAGTTTCAGTGGCTTGAGACGAGTTTCGGACGTCTTCCTTTGCCAGTAAGCAAAAAGGGACCAAAAGAGACCAAAACTGGAACTTGGGTCCAAAGGCACCAGAAAGTGCCAGAACGTGAGAAGGTGGTGGGAAAGCCTTCCTTTGAGTCCTAGGCGTGATATTCAAAGAGTTTTAGTGGATTGAGACGAGTTTCGCAAGTCTCCCTTTGCCAGTAAGGAAAAAGGGACCAAAAGAGACCAAAACTGGAACTTGGGTCTAAAGGCGCCAGAAAGTGCCAGAAGCGGAAAAGGTGGTGAGAAAGCCTTCCTTTGTGTCTTCAGAGTGATATTCAAGGAGTTTCAGTGGCCTGAGACGAGTTTCGCACGACTTTCTTTGCCGGTAAGCAAAAAGGGACCAAAAGAGACCAAAACTAGAACTTGGGTCGAAAGGCGCCAGAAAGTGCCAGAAGCGGAAAAGGTGGTGCGAAAGCCTTCCTTTGTGTCTACGGAGTGATATTCAAGGAGTTTCAGTGGCTTGAGACGAGTTTCGGACGTCTTCCTTTGCCAGTAAGCAAAAAGGGACCAAAAGAGACCAAAACTGGAACTTGGGTCCAAAGGCACCAGAAAATGCCAGAACGTCAGAAGGTGGTGGGAAAGCCTTCCTTTGAGTCCTAGGCGTGATATTCAAGGAGTTTTAGTGGCCTGAGACGAGTTTCGCAAGTCTCCCTTTGCTAGTAAGCAAAATGGGACCAAAAGAGACCAAAACTGGAATGGGTCCAAAGGCGCCAGAAAGTGCCAGAAGCGGAAAAGGTGGTGAGAAAGCCTTCCTTTGTGTCTACGGAGTGATATTCAAGGAGTTTCAGTGGCTTGAGACGAGTTTCGGACGTCTTCCTTTGCCAGTAAGCAAAAAGGGACCAAAAGAGACCAAAACTAGAACTTGGGTCCAAAGGTGCCAGAAAGTGACAGAATGGGAGAAGGTGGTGAGAAATCCTTCCTTTGAGTCCTAGGCGTGATATTCAAGGAGTTTCAGTGGTCTGAGACGAGTTTCGCACGACTTCCTTTGCCGGTAAGCAAAAAGGGACCAAAAGAGACCAAAACTAGAACTTGGGTCCAAAGGTGCCAGAAAGTGACAAAAGGGGAGAAGGTGGTGAGAAATCCTTCCTTTGAGTCCTAGCAGTGATATTCAAGGAGTTTCAGTGGCTTGAGACGAGTTTCGGACGTCTTCCTTTGCCAGTAAGCAAAAAGGGACCAAAAGAGACCAAAACTGGAACTTGGGTCCAAAGGCACCAGAAAGTGCCAGAACGTGAGAAGGTGGTGGGAAAGCCTTCCTTTGAGTCCTAGGCGTGATATTCAAAGAGTTTTAGTGGATTGAGACGAGTTTCGCAAGTCTCCCTTTGCCAGTAAGGAAAAAGGGACCAAAAGAGACCAAAACTGGAACTTGGGTCTAAAGGCGCCAGAAAGTGCCAGAAGCGGAAAAGGTGGTGAGAAAGCCTTCCTTTGTGTCTTCAGAGTGATATTCAAGGAGTTTCAGTGGCCTGAGACGAGTTTCGCACGACTTTCTTTGCCGGTAAGCAAAAAGGGACCAAAAGAGACCAAAACTAGAACTTGGGTCGAAAGGCGCCAGAAAGTGCCAGAAGCGGAAAAGGTGGTGCGAAAGCCTTCCTTTGTGTCTACGGAGTGATATTCAAGGAGTTTCGGTGGCTTGAGACGAGTTTCGGACGTCTTCCTTTGCCAGTAAGCAAAAAGGGACCAAAAGAGACCAAAACTGGAACTTGGGTCCAAAGGCACCAGAAAATGCCAGAACGTCAGAAGGTGGTGGGAAAGCCTTCCTTTGAGTCCTAGGCGTGATATTCAAGGAGTTTTAGTGGCCTGAGACGAGTTTCGCAAGTCTCCCTTTGCTAGTAAGCAAAATGGGACCAAAAGAGACCAAAACTGGAATGGGTCCAAAGGCGCCAGAAAGTGCCAGAAGCGGAAAAGGTGGTGAGAAAGCCTTCCTTTGTGTCTACGGAGTGATATTCAAGGAGTTTCAGTGGCTTGAGACGAGTTTCGGACGTCTTCCTTTGCCAGTAAGCAAAAAGGGACCAAAAGAGACCAAAACTAGAACTTGGGTCCAAAGGTGCCAGAAAGTGACAGAATGGGAGAAGGTGGTGAGAAATCCTTCCTTTGAGTCCTAGGCGTGATATTCAAGGAGTTTCAGTGGTCTGAGACGAGTTTCGCACGACTTCCTTTGCCGGTAAGCAAAAAGGGACCAAAAGAGACCAAAACTAGAACTTGGGTCCAAAGGTGCCAGAAAGTGACAAAAGGGGAGAAGGTGGTGAGAAATCCTTCCTTTGAGTCCTAGCAGTGATATTCAAGGAGTTTCAGTGGCTTGAGACGAGTTTCGCACGTCTTCCTTTTGCCGGTAAGCAAAAGGGAACCAAAAGAGACCAAAACTGGAACTTGGGTCCAAAGGCACCAGAAAGTGCCAGAACGTCAGAAGGTGGTGGGAAAGCCTTCCTTTGAGTCCTAGGCATGATATTCAAGGAGTTTTAGTGGCCTGAGAAGAGTTTCGCAAGTCTCCCTTTGCCAGTAAGCAAAATGCGACCAAAAGGGACCAAAATTGGAACTTGGGTCCAAAGGCGCCAGAAAGTGCCAGAAGCGGAAAAGGTGGTGAGAAAGCCTTCCTTTGTGTCTACGGAGTGATATTCAAGGAGTTTCAGTGGCTTGAGACGAGTTTCGGACGTCTTCCTTTGCCAGTAAGCAAAAAGGGACTAAAACTAGAAGTTGGGTCCAAAGGTGCCAGAAAGTAACAGAAGGGGAGAAGGTGGTGAGAAATCCTTCCTTTGAGTCCTAGGCGTGATATTCAAGAAGTTTTAGTGGCCTGAGACGAGTTTCGCACGTCTTCCTTTGCCGGTAAGAAAAAGGGAACCAAAAGAGACCAAAACTGGAGCTTGGGTCCAAAGGCACCAGAAAGTGCCAGAACGTGAGAAGGTGATGGGAAAGCCTTCCTTTGAGTCCTAGGCGTCATATTCAAGGAGTTTTAGTGGATTGAGACGAGTTTCGCAAGTCTCCCTTTGCCAGTAAGGAAAAAGTGACCAAAAGAGACCAAAACTGGAACTTGGGTCTAAAGGCGCCAGAAAGTGCCAGAAGCGGAAAAGGTGGTGAGAAAGCCTTCCTTTGTGTCTTCGGAGTGATATTCAAGGAGTTTTAGTGTCCTGAGACGAGTTTCGCACGACTTTCTTTGCCGGTAAGCAAAAAGGGACCAAAAGAGACCAAAACTAGAACTTGGGTCCAAAGGCGCCAGAAAGTGCCAGATGCGGAAAAGGTGGTGAGAAAGCCTTCCTTTGTGTCTACGGAGTGATATTCAAGCAGTTTCAGTGGCTTGAGACGAGTTTCGGACGTCTTCCTTTGCCAGTAAGCAAAGAGGGACCAAAAGAGACCAAAACTAGAACTTGGGTCCAAAGGTGCCAAAAAGTGACACAAGGGGAGAAGGTGGTGAGAAATCCTTCCTTTGAGTCCTAGGCGTGATATTCAAGGAGTTTTAGTGGCCTGAGACGAGTTTCGCACGTCTTCCTTTGCCGGTAAGCAAAAGGGAACCGAAAGAGGCCAAAACTGAAACTTGGGTCCAAAGGCACCAGAAAATGCCAGAACGTCAGAAGGTGGTGGGAAAGCCTTCTTTTGAGTCCTAGGCGTGATATTCAAGGAGTTTTAGTGGCCTGAGACGAGTTTCGCAAGTCTCCCTTTGCTAGTAAGCAAAATGGGACCAAAAGAGACCAAAACTGGAACTTGGGTCCAAAGGCGCCAGAAAGTGCCAGAAGCGGAAAAGGTGGTGAGAAAGCCTTCCTTTGTGTCTACGGAGTGATATTCAAGGAGTTTCAGTGGCTTGAGACGAGTTTCGCACGTCTTCCTTTGCCGGTAAGCAAAAGGGAACCAAAAGAGACCAAAACTGGAACTTGGGTCCAAAGGCGCCAAAAAGTTCCAGAAGGGGAGAAGGTGGTGAGAAATCCATCGTTTGAGTTCTAGGAGTGATATTCAAGGAGTTTCAGTGGCTCAAGATGAGTTTCGCATGTCTTCCTTTGCCGGTAAGCAAAAAGGGACCAAAAGAGACCAAAACTGGAACTTGGGTCCAAAGGCACCAGAAAATTCCAGAACGTCAGAAGGTGGTGAGAAAGCCTTCCTTTGAGTCCTAGGCGTGATATTCAAGGAGTTTTAGTGGCCTGAGACGAGTTTCGCAAGTCTCCCTTTGCTAGTAAGCAAAGTGGGACCAAAAGAGACCAAAACTGGAATGGGTCCAAAGGCGCCAGAAAGTGCCAGAAGCGGAAAAGGTGGTGAGAAAGCCTTCCTTTGTGTCTACGGAGTGATATTCAAGGAGTTTCAGTGGCTTGAGACGAGTTTCGGACGTCTTCCTTTGCCAGTAAGCAAAGAGGGACCAAAAGAGACCAAAACTAGAACTTGGGTCCAAAGGTGCCAGAAAGTGACAGAAGGGGAGAAGGTGGTGAGAAATCCTTCCTTTGAGTCCTAGGCGTGATATTCAAGGAGTTTTAGTGGCCTGAGACGAGTTTCGCAAGTCTCCCTTTGCTAGTAAGCAAAGTGGGACCAAAAGAGACCAAAACTAGAATGGGTCCAAAGGCGCCAGAAAGTGCCAGAAGCGGAAAAGGTGGTGAGAAAGCCTTCCTTTGTGTCTACGGAGTGATATTCAAGGAGTTTCAGTGGCTTGAGACGAGTTTCGGACGTCTTCCTTTGCCAGTAAGCAAAGAGGGACCAAAAGAGACCAAAACTAGAACTTGGGTCCAAAGGTGCCAGAAAGTGACAGAAGGGGAGAAGGTGGTGAGAAATCCTTCCTTTGAGTCCTAGGCGTGATATTCAAGGAGTTTTAGTGGCCTGAGACGAGTTTCGCACGTCTTCCTTTGCCGGTAAGCAAAAGGGAACCGAAAGAGACCAAAACTGGAGCTTGGGTCCAAAGGCACCAGAAAGTGCCAGAACGTGAGAAGGTGATGGGAAAGCCTTCCTTTGAGTCCTAGGCGTGATATTCAAGGAGTTTTAGTGGCCTGAGACGAGTTTCGCAAGTCTTCCTCTCGCGCAAGCAAAAAAGGATCAAAAGAGACCAAAACTGGAACTTGGGTCCAAAGGCGCCAGAAAGTGCCAGAAGCGGAAAAGGTGGTGAGAAAGCCTTCCTTTGTGTCTACGGAGTGATATTCAAGGAGTTTCAGTGGCCTGAGACGAGTTTCGCACGTCTTCCTTTGCCGGTAAGCAAAAGGGAACCAAAAGAGACCAAAACTGGAACTTGGGTCCAAAGGCACCAGAAAGTGCCAGAACGTGAGAAGGTGGTGGGAAAGCCTTCCTTTGAGTCCTAGGCGTGATATTCAAAGAGTTTTAGTGGATTAAGACGAGTTTCGCAAGTCTCCCTTTGCCAGTAAGGAAAAAGGGACCAAAAGCGACCAAAACTGGAACTTGGGTCTAAAGGCGCCAGAAAGTGCCAGAAGCGGAAAAGGTGGTGAGAAAGCCTTCCTTTGTGTCTTCAGAGTGATATTCAAGGAGTTTCAGTGGCCTCAGACGAGTTTCGCATGACTTTCTTTGCCGGTAAGCAAAAAGGGACCAAAAGAGACCAAAACTAGAACTTGGGTCCAAAGGCGCCAGAAAGTGCCAGAAGCGGAAAAGGTGGTGCGAAAGCCTTCCTTTGTGTCTACGGAGTGATATTCAAGGAGTTTCAGTGGTCTGAGACGAGTTTCGCACGACTTCCTTTGCCGGTAAGCAAAAAGGGACCAAAAGAGACCAAAACTAGAACTTGGGTCCAAAGGTGCCAGAAAGTGACAGAAGGGGAGGAGGTGGTGAGAAATCCTTCCTTTGAGTTCTAGGGGTGATATTCAAGGAGTTTCAGCGGCTTGAGACGAGTTTCGCACGTCTTCCTTTGCCGGTAAGCAAAAGGGAACCAAAAGAGACCAAAACTGGAACTTGGGTCCAAAGGCACCAGAAAGTGCCAGAACATCAGAAGGTGGTGGGAAAGCTTCCTTTGAGTCCTAGGCATGATATTCAGGGAGTTTTAGTGGCCTGAGACGAGTTTCGCAAGTCTCCCTTTGCCAGTAAGCAAAATGGGACCAAAAGGGACCAAAACTGGAACTTGGGTCCAAAGGCGCCAGAAAGTGCCAGAAGCGGAAAAGGTGGTGAGAAAGCCTTCCTTTGTGTCTACGGAGTGATATTCAAGGAGTTTCAGTGGCTTGAGACGAGTTTCGGACGTCTTCCTTTGCCAGTAAGCAAAAAGGGACCAAAACTAGAACTTGAGTCCAAAGGTGCCAGAAAGTGACAAAAGGGGAGAAGGTGGTGAGAAATCCTTCCTTTGAGTTCTAGGTGTGATATTCAAGGAGTTTCAGTGGCTTGAGACGAGTTTCGCACGTCTTCCTTTGCCGGTAAGAAAAAGGGAACCAAAAGAGACCAAAACTGGAGCTTGGGTCCAAAGGCACCAGAAAGTGCCAGAACGTGAGAAGGTGATGGGAAAGCCTTCCTTTGAGTCCTAGGCGTGATATTCAAGGAGTTTTAGTGGCCTGAGACGAGTTTCGCAAGTCTTCCTTTGCCAGTAAGCAAAAAAGGATCAAAAGAGACCAAAACTGGAACTTGCGTCCAAAGGCGCCAGAAAGTGCCAGAAGCGGAAAAGGTGGTGAGAAAGCCTTCCTTTGTGTCTACGGAGTGATATTCAAGGAGTTTCAGTGGCTTGAGACGAGTTTCGGACGTCTTCCTTTGCCGGTAAGCAAAAAGGGACCAAAACTAGAACTTGAGTCCAAAGGTGCCAGAAAGTGACAGAAGGGGAGAAGGTGGTGAGAAATCCTTCCTTTGAGTCCTAGGCGTGATATTCAAGGAGTTTTAGTGGCCTGAGACGAGTTTCGCACGTCTTCCTTTTCTTAGGTAAGAAAAAGGGAACCAAAAGAGACCAAAGCGGAGCTTGGGTCCAAAGGCTCCATAAAGTGCCAGAACATGAGAAGGTGATGGGAAAGCCTTCCTTTGAGTCCTAGGCGTGATATTCAAGGAGTTTTAGTGGCCTGAGACGAGTTTCGCAAGTCTTCCTTTGCCAGTAAGCAAAAAAGGATCAAAAGAGACCAAAACTGGAACTTGGGTCCAAAGGCGCCAGAAAGTGCCAGAAGCGGAAAAGGTGGTGAGAAAGCCTTCCTTTGTGTCTACGGAGTGATATTCAAGGAGTTTCAGTGGCCTGAGACAAGTTTCGCACGTCTTCCTTTGCTGGTAAGCAAAAGGGAACCAAAAGAGACCAAAGCTGGAACTTGGGTCCAAAGGCACCAGAAAGTGCCAGAACGTGAGAAGGTGGTGGGAAAGCCTTCCTTTGAGTCCTAGGCGTGATATTCAAGGAGTTTCAGTGGTCTGAGACGAGTTTCGCACGACTTCCTTTGCCGGTAAGCAAAAAGGGACCAAAAGAGACCAAAACTAGAACTTGGGTCCAAAGGTGCCAGAAAGTGACAAAAGGGGAGAAGGTGGTGAGAAATCCTTCCTTTGAGTTCTAGGTGTGATATTCAAGGAGTTTCAGTGGCTTGAGACGAGTTTCGCACGTCTTCCTTTGCCGGTAAGAAAAAGGGAACCAAAAGAGACCAAAACTGGAGCTTGGGTCCAAAGGCACCAGAAAGTGCCAGAACGTGAGAAGGTGATGGGAAAGCCTTCCTTTGAGTCCTAGGCGTGATATTCAAGGAGTTTTAGTGGCCTGAGACGAGTTTCGCAAGTCTTCCTTTGCCAGTAAGCAAAAAAGGATCAAAAGAGACCAAAACTGGAACTTGGGTCCAAAGGCGCCAGAAAGTGCCAGAAGCGGAAAAGGTGGTGAGAAAGCCTTCCTTTGTGTCTACGGAGTGATATTCAAGGAGTTTCAGTGGCTTGAGACGAGTTTCGGATGTCTTCCTTTGCCGGTAAGCAAAAAGGGACCAAAACTAGAACTTGAGTCCAAAGGTGCCAGAAAGTGACAGAAGGGGAGAAGGTGGTGAGAAATCCTTCCTTTGAGTCCTAGGCGTGATATTCAAGGAGTTTTAGTGGCCTGAGACGAGTTTCGCACGTCTTCCTTTGCCGGTAAGAAAAAGGGAACCAAAAGAGACCAAAACTGGAGCTTGGGTCCAAAGGCACCAGAAAGTGCCAGAACATGAGAAGGTGATGGGAAAGCCTTCCTTTGAGTCCTAGGCGTGATATTCAAGGAGTTTTAGTGGCCTGAGACGAGTTTCGCAAGTCTTCCTTTGCCAGTAAGCAAAAAAGGATCAAAAGAGACCAAAACTGGAACTTGGGTCCAAAGGCGCCAGAAAGTGCCAGAAGCGGAAAAGGTGGTGAGAAAGCCTTCCTTTGTGTCTACGGAGTGATATTCAAGGAGTTTCAGTGGCCTGAGACGAGTTTCGCACGTCTTCCTTTGCCGGTAAGCAAAAGGGAACCAAAAGAGACCAAAACTGGAACTTGGGTCCAAAGGCACCAGAAAGTGCCAGAACGTGAGAAGGTGGTGGGAAAGCCTTCCTTTGAGTCCTAGGCGTGATATTCAAAGTGTTTTAGTGGATTGAGACGAGTTTCGCAAGTCTCCCTTTGCCAGTAAGGAAAAAGGGACCAAAAGAGACCAAAACTGGAACTTGGGTCTAAAGGCGCCAGAAAGTGCCAGAAGCGGAAAACGTGGTAAGAAAGCCTTCCTTTGTGTCTTCAGAGTGATATTCAAGGAGTTTCAGTGGCCTGAGACGAGTTTCGCACGACTTTCTTTGCCGGTAAGCAAAAAGGGACCAAAAGAGACCAAAACTAGAACTTGGGTCCAAAGGCGCCAGAAAGTGACAAAAGGGGAGAAGGTGGTGAGAAATCGTTCCTTTGAGTTCTAGCAGTGATATTCAAGGAGTTTCAGTGGCTTGAGACGAGTTTCGCATGTCTTCCGTTGCCGGTAAGCAAAAGGGAACCAAAAGAGACCAAAATTGGAACTTGGGTCCAAAGGCACCAGAAAGTGCCAGAACGTCAAAAGGTGGTGGGAAAGCCTTCCTTTGAGTCCTAGGCGTGATATTCAAGGAGTTTTAGTGGCCTGAGACGAGTTTCGCAAGTCTCCCTTTGCCAGTAAGCAAAATGGGACCAAAAGGGATCAAAACTGAATCTTGGGTCCAAAGGCGCCAGAAAGTGCCAGAAGAGGAAAAGGTGGTGAGAAAGCCTTCCTTTGTGTCTACGGAGTGATATTCAAGGAGTTTCAGTGGCTAGAGACGAGTTTCGGACGTCTTCCTTTGCCAGTAAGCAAAAAGGGACCAAAAGAGACCAAAACTAGAACATGGGTCCAAAGGTGCCAGAAAGTGACAGAAGGGGAGAAGGTGGTGAGAAATCCTTCCTTTGTGTCTTCGGAGTGATATTCAAGGAGTTTTAGTGGCCTGAGACGAGTTTCGAACGTCTTCCTTTGCCGGTAAGCAAAAGGGAACCAAAAGAGACCAAAACTGAAACTTGGGTCCAAAGGCACCAGAAAATGCCAGAACGTCAGAAGGTGGTGGGAAAGCCTTCCTTTGAGTCCTAGGCATGATATTCAAGGAGTTTTAGTGGCCTGAGACGAGTTTCGCAAGTCTCCCTTTGCTAGTAAGCAAAATGGGACCAAAAGAGACCAAAACTGGAACTTGGGTCCAAAGGCGCCAGAAAGTGCCAGAAGCGGAAAAGGTGGTGAGAAAGCCTTCCTTTGTGTCTACGGAGTGATGTTCAAGGAGTTTCAGTGGCTTGAGACGAGTTTCGCACGTCTTCCTTTGCCGGTAAGCAAAAGGGAACCAAAAGAGACCAAAACTGGAACTTGGGTCCAAAGGCGCCAAAAAGTTCCAGAAGGGGAGAAGGTGGTGAGAAATCCATCGTTTGAGTTCTAGGAGTGATATTCAAGGAGTTTCGGTGGCTTGAGACGAGTTTCGCATGTCTTCCTTTGCCGGTAAGCAAAAAGGGACCACAAGAGACCAAAACTGGAACTTGGGTCCAAAGGCACCAGAAAATGCCAGAACGTCAGAAGGTGGTGGGAAAGCCTTCCTTTGAGTCCTAGGCGTGATATTGAAGGAGTTTTAGTGGCCTGAAACGAGTTTCGCAAGTCTCCCTTTGCTAGTAAGCAAAATGGGACCAAAAGAGACCAAAACTGGAATGGGTCCAAAGGCGCCAGAAAGTGCCAGAAGCGGAAAAGGTGGTGAGAAAGCCTTCCTTTGTGTCTACGGAGTGATATTCAAGGAGTTTCAGTGGCTTGAGACGAGTTTCGGACGTCTTCCTTTGCCAGTAAGCAAAAAGGGACCAAAAGAGACCAAAACTAGAACTTGGGTCCAAAGGTGCCAGAAAGTGACAGAATGGGAGAAGGTGGTGAGAAATCCTTCCTTTGAGTCCTAGCCGTGATATTCAAGGAGTTTTAGTAGCCTGAGACGAGTTTCGCACGTCTTCCTTTGCCGGTAAGCAAAAGGGAACCAAAAGAGACCAAAACTAGAACTTGGGTCCAAAGGCACAAGAAAGTGCCGGAACGTGAGAAGGTGGTGGGAAAGCCTTCCTTTGAGTCCTAGGCGTGATATTCAAAGAGTTTTAGTGGACTGAGACGAGTTTCGCAAGTCTCCCTTTGCCAGTAAGCAGAAAGGGACCAAAAGAGACAAAAACTGGAACTTGAGTCCAAAGGCACCAGAAAGTGCCAGAACGTGAGAAGGTGGTCGGAAAGCCTTCCTTTGAGTCCTCGGCGTGATATTCAAAGAGTTTTAGTGGACTGAGACGAGTTTCGCAAGTCTCCCTGTGCTAGTAAGCAAAAAGGGACCAAAAGAGACAAAAACTGGAACTTGGGTCTAAAGGCACCAGAAAGTGCTAGAACGTGAGAAGGTGGTGGGAAAGCCTTCCTTTGAGTCCTAGGCGTGACATTCAAGGAGTTTTAGTGGCCTGAGAGGAGTTTCGCACGTCTTCCTTTGCCAGTAAGCAAAAGGGAACCAAAAGAGACCAAAACTGGAACTTGGGTCCAAAGGCACCAGAAAGTGCTAGAACGTGAGAAGGTGGTGGGAAAGCCTTCCTTTGAGTCCTAGGCGTGATATTCAAGGAGTTTTAGTGGCCTGAGTCGAGTTTCGCACGTCTTCCTTTGCCGGTAAGCAAAAGGGAACCAAAAGAGACCAAAACTGGAACTTGGGTCCAAACGAGTCCTAGGCGTGATATTCAAGGAGTTTTAGTGGCCTGAGACGAGTTTCGCACGTCTTCCTTTGCCGGTAAGCAAAAGGGAACCAAGAGAGACCAAAACTGGAACTTGGGTCCAAACGCACCAGAATGTGCCAGAACGTGAGAAGGTGGTGGGAAAGCCTTCCTTTGAGTCCTAGGCGTGACATTCAAGGAGTTTTAGTGGCCTGAGACGAGTTCCGCACGTCTTCCTTTGCCGGTAAGCAAAAGGGAACCAAAAGAGACCAAAACTGGAACTTGGGTCCAAACGCACCAGAAAGTGCCAGAACGTGAGAAGGTGGTGGGAAAACCTTCCTTTGAGTCCTAGGCGTGATATTCAAGGAGTTTTAGTGGCCTGAGACGAGTTTCGCACGTCTTCCTTTGCCGGTAAGCAAAAGGGAACCAAAAGAGACCAAAACTGGAACTTGGGTCCAAAGGCACCAGAAAGTGCCAGAACGTCAGAAGGTGGTGGGAAAGCCTTCCTTTGAGTCCTAGGCGTGATATTCAAGGAGTTTTAGTGGCCTGAGACGAGTTTCGCAAGTCTCCTTTTGCCAGTAAGCAAAAAGGGACCAAAAGAGACCAAAACTGGAACTTGGGTCCAAAGGCGCCAGAAAGTGCCAGAAGCGGAAAAGGTGGTGAGAAAGCCTTCCTTTGTGTCTACGGAGTGATATTCAAGGAGTTTCAGTGGCTTGAGACGAGTTTCGGACGTCTTCCTTTGCCAGTAAGCAAAAAAGGACCAAAAGAGACTAAAACTAGAACTTGGGTCCAAAGGTGCCAGAAAGTGACAGAATGGGAGAAGGTGGTGAGAAATCCTTCCTTTGAGTCCTAGGCGTGATATTCAAGGAGTTTTAGTAGCCTGAGACGAGTTTCGCACGTCTTCCTTTGCCGGTAAGCAAAAGGGAACCAAAAGAGACCAAAACTAGAACTTGGGTCCAAAGGCACAAGAAAGTGCCAGAACGTGAGAAGGTGGTGGGAAAGCCTTCCTTTGAGTCCTAGGCGTGATATTCAAAGAGTTTTAGTGGACTGAGACGAGTTTCGCAAGTCTCCCTTTGCCAGTAAGCAGAAAGGGACCAAAAGAGACAAAAACTGGAACTTGAGTCCAAAGGCACCAGAAAGTGCCAGAACGTGAGAAGGTGGTGGGAAAGCCTTCCTTTTAGTCCTCGGCATGATATTCAAAGAGTTTTAGTGGACTGAGACGAGTTTCGCAAGTCTCCCTGTGCCAGTAAGCAAAAAGGGACCAAAAGAGACAAAAACTGGAACTTGGGTCTAAAGGCACCAGAAAGTGCTAGAACGTGAGAAGGTGGTGGGAAAGCCTTCCTTTGAGTCCTAGGCGTGACATTCAAGGAGTTTTAGTGGCCTGAGAGGAGTTTCGCACGTCTTCCTTTGCCAGTAAGCAAAAGGGAACCAAAAGAGACCAAAACTGGAACTTGGGTCCAAAGGCACCAGAAAGTGCCAGAACGTGAGAAGGTGGTGGGAAAGCCTTCCTTTGAGTCCTAGGCGTGACATTCAAGGAGTTTTAGTGGCCTGAGACGAGTTCCGTACGTCTTCCTTTGCCGGTAAGCAAAAGGGAACCAAAAGAGACCAAAACTGGAACTTGGGTCCAAAGGCACCAGAAAGTGCCAGAACGTGAGAAGGTGGTGGGAAAGCCTTCCTTTGAGTCCTAGGCGTGATATTCAAAGAGTTTTAGTGGACTGAGACAAGTTTCGCAAGTCTCCCTTTGCCAGTAAGCAGAAAGGGACCAAAAGAGACAAAAACTGGAACTTAGGTCTAAAGGCACTAGAAAGTGCCAGAACGTGAGAAGGTGGTGGGAAAGCCTTCCTTTGAGTCCTAGGCGTGACATTCAAGGAGTTTTAGTGGCCTGAGAGGAGTTTCGCACGTCTTCCTTTGCCGGTAAGCAAAAGGGAACCAAAAGAGACCAAAACTGGAACTTGGGTCCAAACGCACCAGAAAGTACCAGAACGTGAGAAGGTGGTGGGAAAGCCTTCCTTTGAGTCCTAGGCGTGATATTCAAAGAGTTTTAGTGGACTGAGACGAGTTTCGCAAGTCTCCCTTTGCCAGTAAGTAGAAAGGGACCAAAAGAGACAAAAACTGGAACTTGAGTCCAAAGGCACCAGAAAGTGCCAGAACGTGAGAAGGTGGTGGGAAAGCCTTCCTTTGAGTCCTCGGCGTGATATTCAAAGAGTTTTAGTGGACTGAGACGAGTTTCGCAAGTCTCCCTTTGCCAGTAAGCAAAAAGGGACCAAAAGAGACAAAAACTGGAACTTGGGTCTAAAGGCACCAGAAAGTGCTAGAAGGTGAGAAGGTGGTGGGAAAGCCTTCCTTTGAGTCCTAGGCGTGACATTCAACGAGTTTGCGGCACGAGAGGAGTTTCGCACGTCTTCCTTTGCCAGTAAGCAAAAGGGAACCAAAAGAGACCAAAACTGGAACTTGGGTCCAAAGGCACCAGAAAGTGCCAGAACGTGAGAAGGTGGTGAGAAAGCCTTCCTTTGAGTCCTAGGCGTGACATTCAAGGAGTTTTAGTGGCCTGAGACGAGTTCCGCACGTCTTCCTTTGCCGGTAAGCAAAAGGGAACCAAAAGAGACCAAAACTGGAACTTGGGTCCAAAGGCACTAGAAATTGCCAGAACGTGAGAAGGTGGTGGGAAAGCCTTCCTTTGAGTCCTAGGCGTGATATTCAAGGAGTTTTAGTGGCCTGAGACGAGTTTCGCACGTCTTCCTTTGCCGGTAAGCAAAAGGGAACCAAAAGAGACCAAAACTGGAACTTGGGTCCAAAGGCACCAGAAAGTGCCAGAACGTGAGAAGGTGGTGGGAAAGCCTTCCTTTGAGTCCTAGGCGTGATATTCAAGGAGTTTTAGTGGCCTGAGACGAGTTTCGCAAGTCTCCTTTTGCCAGTAAGCAAAAAGGGACCAAAAGAGACCAAAACTGGAACTTGAGTCCAAAGGCACCAGAAAGTGCCAGAACGTGAGAAGGTGGTGGGAAAGCCTTCCTTTGTGTCTTCGAAGTGATATTCAAGGAGTTTCAGTGGCCTGAAACAAGTTTCGCACGACTTCCTTTGCCGGTAAGCAAAAGGGAACCAAAAGAGACCAAAACTAGAACTTGGGTCCAAAGGTGCCAGAAAGTGACAAAAGGGGAGAAGGTGGTGGGAAAGCCTTCCTTTGTGTCTACGGAGTGATATTCAAGGAGTTTCAGTGGCTTGAGACGAGTTTCGGACGTCTTCCTTTGCCAGTAAGCAAAAAGGGACCAAAAGAGACCAAAACTAGAACTTGGGTCCAAAGGTGCCAGAAAGTGACAGAATGGGAGAAGGTGGTGAGAAATCCTTCCTTTGAGTCCTAGGCGTGATATTCAAGGAGTTTTAGAAGCCTGAGACGAGTTTCGCACGTCTTCCTTTGCCGGTAAGCAAAAGGGAACCAAAAGAGACCAAAACTGGAACTTGGGTCCAAAGGCACCAGAAAGTGCCAGAACGGGAGAAGGTGGTGGGAAAGCCTTCCATTGAGTCCTCGGCGTGATATTCAAAGAGTTTTAGTGGACTGAGACGAGTTTCGTAAGTCTCCCTTTGCCAGTAAGCAGAAAGGGACCAAAAGAGACAAAAACTGGAACTTAGGTCTAAAGGCACTAGAAAGTGCCAGAACGTGAGAAGGTGGTGGGAAAGCCTTCCTTTGAGTCCTAGGCGTGACATTCAAGGAGTTTTAGTGGCCTGAGAGGAGTTTCGCACGTCTTCCTTTGCCGGTAAGCAAAAGGGAACCAAAAGAGACCAAAACTAGAACTTGGGTCCAAAGGTGCCAGAAAGTGACAGAAGGGGAGAAGGTGGAGAGAAATCCTTCCTTTGTGTCTACAGAGTGATATTCAAGGAGTTTCAGTGGTCTGAGACGAGTTTCGCACGACTTCCTTTGCCGGTAAGCAAAAGGGAACCAAAAGAGACCAAAACTAGAACTTGGGTCCAAAGGTGCCAGAAAGTGACAAAAGGGGAGAAGGTGGTGGGAAAGCCTTCCTTTGAGTCCTAGGCGTGATATTCAAAGAGTTTTAGTGGACTGAGACGAGTTTCGCAAGTCTCCCTTTGCCAGTAAGCAGAAAGGGACCAAAAGAGACAAAAACTGGAACTTGAGTCCAAAGGCACCAGAAAGTGCCAGAACGTGAGAAGGTGGTGGGAAAGCCTTCCTTTGTGTCTTCGAAGTGATATTCAAGGAGTTTCAGTGGCCTGAAACGAGTTTCGCACGACTTCCTTTGCCGGTAACAAAAAGGGACCAAAAGAGACCAAAACAAGAACTTAGGTCCAACGGTGCCAGAAAGTGACAAAAGGGGAGAAGGTGGTGGGAAATCCTTCCTTTGAGTCCTAGGCGTGATATTCAAGGAGTTTCAGTGGCTTGAGACGAGTTTCGCACGTCTTCCTTTGCCGGTAAGCAAAAGGCAACCAAAAGAGACCAAAACTGGAACTTGGGTCCAAAGGCACCAGAAAGTGCCAGAACGGGAGAAGGTGGTGGGAAAGCCTTCCTTTGAGTCCTCGGCGTGATATTCAAAGAGTTTTAGTGGACTGAGACGAGTTTCGTAAGTCTCCCTTTGCCAGTAAGCAAAAAGGGACCAAAAGAGATAAAAACTGGAACTTGGGTCTAAAGGCACCAGAAAGTGCTAGAACGTGAGAAGGTGATGGGAAAGCCTTCCTTTTAGTCCTAGGCGTGACATTCAAGGAGTTTTAGTGGCCTGCGAGAAGTTTCGCACGTCTTCCTTTGCCAGTAAGCAAAAGGGAACCAAAAGAGACCAAAACTGGAACTTGGGTCCAAAGGCACCAGAAAGTGCCAGAACGTGAGAAGGTGGTGGGAAAGCCTTCCTTTGAGTCTTAGGCGTGACATTCAAGGAGTTTTAGTGGCCTGAGAGGAGTTTCGCACGTCTTCCTTTGCCGGTAAGCAAAAGGGAACCAAAAGGGACCAAAACTGTAACTTGGGTCCAAAGGCACCAGAAAGTGCCAGAATGTGAGAAGGTGGTGGGAAAGCCTTCCTTTGAGTCCTAGGTGTGATATTCAAGGAGTTTTAGTGGCCTGAGACGAGTTTCGCACGTCTTCCTTTGCCAGTAAGCAAAAGGGAACCAAAAGAGACCAAAACTGGAACTTGGGTCCGAAGGCACAAGAAAGTGCCAGAACGTGAGAAGGTGGTAGGAAGCCATCCTATGAGTCCTAGGCGTGACATTCAAGGAGTTTTAGTGGCCTGAGAGGAGTTTCGCACGTCTTCCTTTGCCGGTAAGCAAAAGTGAACCAAAAGAGACCAAAACTGGAAGTTGGGTCCAAAGGCACCAGAAAGTGCCAGAACGTGAGAAGGTGGTGGGAAAGCCTTCCTTTGAGTCCTAGGCGTGATATTCAAGGAGTTTTAGTGGCTTTAGACGAGTTTCGCACGTCTTCCTTTGCCAGTAAGCAAAAGAGACCAAAACTAGAAATTGAGTCCAAAGGCACCAGAAAGTGCCAGAACGTGAGAAGGTGGTGGGAAAGCCTTCCTTTGAGTCCTCGGCGTGATATTCAAAGAGTTTTAGTGGACTGAGACGAGTTTCGCAAGTCTCCCTTTGCCAGTAAGCAAAAAGGGACCAAAAGAGACCAAAACTGGAACTTGGGTCCAAAGGCGCCAGAAAGTGCCAGAAGCGGAAAAGGTGGTGAGAAAGCCTTCCTTTGTGTCTACGGAGTGATATTCAAGGAGTTTTAGTGGCTTGAGACGAGTTTCGGACGTCTTCCTTTGCCGGTAAGCAAAAGGGAACCAAAAGAGACCAAAACTGGAACTTGGGTCCAAAGGCACAAGAAAGTGCCAGAACGTGAGAAGGTGGTAGGAAGCCATCCTATGAGTCCTAGGCGTGACATTCAAGGAGTTTTAGTGGCCTGAGAGGAGTTTCGCACGTCTTCCTTTGCCGGTAAGCAAAAGTGAACCAAAAGAGACCAAAACTGGAAGGTTGGTCCAAAGGCACCAGAAAGTGCCAGAACGTGAGAAGGTGGTGGGAAAGCCTTCCTTTGAGTCCTAGGCGTGATATTCAAGGAGTTTTAGTGGCTTGAGACGAGTCTCGCACGTCTTCCTTTGCCAGTAAGCAAAAGGGAAGCAAAAGAGACCAAAATTGGAACTTGAGTCCAAAGGCACCAGAAAGTGCCAGAACGTGAGAAGGTGGTGGGAAAGCCTTCCTTTGAGTCCTCGGCGTGATATTCAAAGAGTTTTAGTGGACTGAGACGAGTTTCGCAAGTCTCCCTTTGCCAGTAAGCAAAAAGGGACCAAAAGAGACCAAAACTGGAACTTGGGTCCAAAGGCGCCAGAAAGTGCCAGAAGCGGAAAAGGTGGTGAGAAAGCCTTCCTTTGTGTCTACGGAGTGATATTCAAGGAGTTTTAGTGGCTTGAGACGAGTTTCGGACGTCTTCCTTTGCCAGTAAGCAAAAAGGGACCAAAAGAGACCAAAACTAGAACTTGGGTCCAAAGGTGCCATAAAGTGACAGAAGGGGAGAAGGTGGTGAGAAATCCTTCCTTTCAGTCCTAGGCGTGACATTCAAGGAGTTTTAGTGGCCTGAGACGAGTTTCGCACATCTTCCTTTGCCGGTAAGCAAAAGGGAACCAAAAGAGACCAAAACTGGAACTTGGGTCCAAAGGTACCAGAAAGTGCCAGAACGTGAGAAGGTGGTGGGAAAGCCTTCCTTTGAGTCCTAGGCGTGACATTCAAGGAGTTTTAGTGGCTTGAGAGGAGTTTCGCACGTCTTCCTTTGCCGGTAAGCAAAAGGGAACCAAAAGGGACCAAAACTGGAACTTGGGTCCAAAGGCACCAGAAAGTGCCAGAATGTGAGAAGGTGGTGGGAAAGCCTTCCTTTGAGTCCTAGGTGTGATATTCAAGGAGTTTTAGTGGCCTGAGACGAGTTTCGCACGTCTTCCTTTGCCAGTAAGCAAAAGGGAAGCAAAAGAGACCAAAACTGGAACTTGAGTCCAAAGGCACCAGAAAGTGCCAGAACGTGAGAAGGTGGTGGGAAAGCCTTCCTTTGAGTCCTCGGCGTGATATTCAAAGAGTTTTAGTGGACTGAGACGAGTTTCGCAAGTCTCTCTTTGCCAGTAAGCAAAAAGGGACCAAAAGAGACCAAATATGGAACTTGGGTCCAAAGGCGCCAGAAAGTGCCAGAAGCGGAAAAGGTGGTGAGAAAGCCTTCCTTTGTGTCTACGGAGTGATATTCAAGGAGTTTTAGTGGCTTGAGACGAGTTTCGGACGTCTTCCTTTGCCAGTAAGCAAAAAGGGACCAAAAGAGACCAAAACTAGAACTTGGGTCCAAAGGTGCCATAAAGTGACAGAAGGGGAGAAGGTGGTGAGAAATCCTTCCTTTCAGTCCTAGGCGTGATATTCAAGGAGTTTTAGTGGCCTGAGACGAGTTTCGCACATCTTCCTTTGTCGGTAAGCAAAAGGGAACCAAAAGAGACCAAAACTGGAACTTGGGTCCAAAGGCACAAGAAAGTGCCAGAACGTGAGAAGGTGGTGGGAAAGCCTTCCTTTGAGTCATAGGCGTGATATTCAAAGAGTTTTAGTGGCCTGAGAGGTGTTTCGCACGTCTTCCTTTGCCAGTAAGCAAAAGGGAACCAAAAGGGACCAAAACTGGAACTTGGGTCCAAAGGCACCAGAAAGTGCCAGAACGTGAGAAGGTGGTGGGAAAGCCTTCCTTTGAGTCCTAGGCGTGATATTCAAGGAGTTTGAGTGGCCTGAGACGAGTTTCGCACGTCTTCCTTTGCCGGTAAGCAAAAGGGAACCAAAAGAGACCAAAACTGGAACTTGGGTCCAAAGGCACAAGAAAGTGCCAGAACGTGAGAAGGTGGTGGGAAAGCCATCCTTTGAGTCCTAGGCGTGACATTCAAGGAGTTTTAGTGGGCTGAGAGGAGTTTCGCACGTCTTCCTTTGCTGGTAAGCAAGAGGGAACCAAAAGAGACCAAAACTGGAACTTGGGTCCAAAGGTGCCAGAAAGTGACAAAAGGGGAGAAGGTGGTGAGAAATCCTTCCTTTGAGTTCTAGGTGTGATATTCAAGGAGTTTCAGTGGCTTGAGACGAGTTTCGCACGTCTTCCTTTGCCGGTAAGCAAAAGGGAACCAAAAGAGACCAAAACTGGAACTTGGGTCCAAAGGCACCAGAAAGTGCCAGAACGTGAGAAGGTGGTGGAAAGCCTTCCTTTGAGTCCTCGGCGTTATATTCAAAGAGTTTTAGTGGACGGAGACGAGTTTCGCAAGTCTCCCTTTGCCAGTAAGCAAAAAGGGACCAAAAGAGACCAAATATGGAACTTGGGTCCAAAGGCGCCAGAAAGTGCCAGAAGCGAAAAAGGTGGTGAGAAAGCCTTCCTTTGTGTCTACGGAGTGATATTCAAGGAGTTTTAGTGGCTTGAGACGAGTTTCGGACGTCTTCCTTTGCCAGTAAGCAAAAAGGGACCAAAAGAGACCAAAACTAGAACTTGGGTCCAAAGGTGCCAGAAAGTGACAGAAGGGGAGAAGGTGGAGAGAAATCCTTCCTTTGTGTCTACAGAGTGATATTCAAGGAGTTTCAGTGGTCTGAGACGAGTTTCGCACGACTTCCTTTGCCGGTAAGCAAAAGGGAACCAAAAGAGACCAAAACTAGAACTTGGGTCCAAAGGTGCCAGAAAGTGACAAAAGGGGAGAAGGTGGTGAGAAATCCTTCCTTTGAGTTCTAGGTGTGATATTCAAGGAGTTTCAGTGGCTTGAGACGAGTTTCGCACGTCTTCCTTTGTCGGTAAGCAAAAGGGAACCAAATGAGACCAAAACTGGAACTTGGGTCCAAAGGCACCAGAAAGTGCCAGAACGTGAGAAGGTGGTGGAAAAGCCTTCCTTTGAGTCCTAGGCGTGATATTCAAGGAGTTTTAGTGGCCTGAGACGAGTTTCGCACGTCGTCCTTTGCCGGTAAGCAAAAGGGAACCAAAAGAGACCAAAACTGGAACTTGGGTTCAGAGGCACCAGAAAGAGCCAGAACGTGAGACGGTGGTGGGAAAGCCTTCCTTTGAGTCCTAGGCGTGATATTCAAGGAGTTTTAGTGGCCTGAGACGAGTTTCGCACGTCTTCCTTTGCCGGTAAGCAAAAGGGAACCAAAAGAGACCAAAACTGGAACTTGGGTCCAAAGGCACCAGAAAGTGCCAGAACGTGACAAGGTGGTGGGAAAGCCTTCCTTTGAGTCCTAGGTGTGATATTCAAGGAGTTTCAGTGGCCTGAGACGAGTTTCGCTCGACTTCCTTTGCCGGTAAGCAAAAAGGGACCACAAGAGACCAAATATGGAACTTGGGTCCAAAGGTACCAGAAAGTGCCAGAACGTGAGAAGGTGGTGGGAAAGCCTTCCTTTGAGTCCTAGGTGTGATATTCAAGGAGTTTCAGTGGCCTGAGACGAGTTTCGCACGTCTTCCTTTGCCGGTAAGCAAAAAGGAACCAAAATAGACCAAAACTGGAACTTGGGTCCAAAGGCGCCAGAAAGTGCCAGAAGTGGAAAAGGTGGTGAGAAAGCCTTCCTTTGTGTCTTCGAAGTGATATTCAAGGAGTTTCAGTGGCCTGAGACGAGTTTCGCACGTCTTCCTTTGCCGGTAAGCAAAAGGGAACCAAATGAGACCAAAACTAGAACTTGGGTCCAAAGGTGCCAGAAAGTGACAAAAGGGGAGAAGGTGGTGAGAAATCCTTGCTTTGAGTTCTAGGTGTGATATTCAAGGAGTTTCAGTGGCCTGAGACGAGTTTCGCACGTCTTCCTTTGCCGGTAAGCAAAAGGGAACCAAAAGAGACCAAAACTGGAACTTGGGTCCAAAGGCGCCAGAAAGTGCCAGAACGTGAGAAGGTGGTGGGAAAGGCTTCCTTTGAGTTCTAGGAGTGATATTCAAGGAGTTTCAGTGGCCTGAGACGAGTTTCGCACGTCTTCCTTTGCCGGTAAGCAAAAGGGAACCAAATGAGACCAAAACTAGAACTTGGGTCCAAAGGTGCCAGAAAGTGACAAAAGGGGAGAAGGTGGTGAGAAATCCTTCCTTTGAGTTCTAGGTGTGATATTCAAGGAGTTTCAGTGGCTTGAGACGAGTTTCGCACGTCTTCCTTTGCCGGTAAGCAAAAGGGAACCAAATGAGACCAAAACTGGAACTTGGGTCCAAAGGCACCAGAAAGTGCCAGAACGTGAGAAGGTGGTGGAAAAGCCTTCCTTTGAGTCCTAGGCGTGATATTCAAGGAGTTTTAGTGGCCTGAGACGAGTTTCGCACGTCGTCCTTTGCCAGTAAGCAAAAGGGAACCAAAAGAGACCAAAACTGGAACTTGGGTCCAGAGGCACCAGAAAGAGCCAGAACGTGAGACGGTGGTGGGAAAGCCTTCCTTTGAGTCCTAGGCGTGATATTCAAGGAGTTTTAGTGGCCTGAGACGAGTTTCGCACGTCTTCCTTTGCCGGTAAGCAAAAGGGAACCAAAAGAGACCAAAACTGGAACTTGGGTCCAAAGGCACCAGAAAGTGCCAAAACGTGAGAAGGTGGTGGGAAAGCCTTCCTTTGAGTCCTAGGCGTGATATTCAAGCAGTTTCAGTGGCTTGAGACGAGTTTCGCAAGTCTCCCTTTGCCAGTAAGGAAGAAGGGACCAAAAGAGACCAAAACTGGAACTTGGGTCCAAAGGCGCCAGAAAGTGCCAGAAGCGGAAAAGGTTGTGCGAAAGCCATCCTTTGTGTCTTCGGAGTGATATTCAAGGAGTTTCAGTGGCCTGAGACGAGTTTCGCACGACTTCCTTTGCCGGTAACAAAAAGGGACCAAAAGAGACCAAAACAAGAACTTAGGGCCAAAGGTGCCAGAAAGTGACAAAAGGGAAGAAGGTGGTAAGAAATCCTTCCTTTGAGTTCTAGGAGTGATATTCAAGGAGTTTCGGTGGCTTGAGACGAGTTTCGCATGTCTTCCTTTGCCGGTAAGCAAAAAGGAACCAAAAGAGACCAAAACTGGAACTTGGGTCCAAAGGCACCAGAAAGTGCCAGAACGTGAGAAGGTGGTGGGAAAGCCTTCCTCTAAGTCCTAGGCGTGATATTCAAGGAGTTTTAGTGGCCTGAGACGAGTTTCGCACGTCTTCCTTTGCCGGTAAGCAATAGGGAACCAAAAGAGACCAAAACTGGAACTTGGGTCCAAAGGCACCAGAAAGTGCCAGAACGTGAGAAGGTGGTGGGAAAGCCTTCCTTTGAGTCCTAGGTGTGATATTCAAGGAGTTTCAGTGGCCTGAGACGAGTTTCGCTCGACTTCCTTTGCCGGTAAGCAAAAAGGGACCACAAGAGACCAAATATGGAACTTGGGTCCAAAGGTACCAGAAAGTGCCAGAACGTGAGAAGGTGGTGGGAAAGCCTTCCTTTGAGTCCTAGGTGTGATATTCAAGGAGTTTCAGTGGCCTGAGACGAGTTTCGCACGTCTTCCTTTGCCGGTAAGCAAAAAGGAACCAAAATAGACCAAAACTGGAACTTGGGTCCAAAGGCGCCAGAAAGTGCCAGAAGTGGAAAAGGTGGTGAGAAAGCCTTCCTTTGTGTCTTCGAAGTGATATTCAAGGAGTTTCAGTGGCCTGAGACGAGTTTCGCACGTCTTCCTTTGCTAGTAAGCAAAAAGGGACCAAAAGAGACCAAAACTAGAACTTGGGTCCAAAGGTGCCAGAAAGTGACAGAAGGGGAGAAGGTGGTGAGAAATCCTTCCTTTGAGTTCTAGGAGTGAAATTCAAGGAGTTTCAGTGGCTTGACACGAGTTTCGCACGTCTTCCTTTGCCGGTAAGCAAAAGGGAACCAAAAGAGACCAAAACTGGAACTTCGGACCAAAGGTACCAGAAAGTGCCAGAACGTGAGAAGGTGGTGGAAAAGCCTTCCTTTGAGTCCTAGGCGTGATATTCAAAGAGTTTTAGTGGCCTGAGAGGAGTTTCGCACGCCTTCCTTTGCCGGTAAGCAAAAGGGAACCAAAAGAGACCAAAACTGGAATTTGGGTCCAAAGGCGCCAGAATGTGCCAGAAGCGGAAAAGGTGGTGAGAAAGCCTTCCTTTGTGTCTACGGACTGATATTCAAGGAGTTTCAGTGGCCTGAGAGGAGTTTCGCATAACTTCCTTTCTTGGTAAGCAAAAAGGGACAAAAAGAGACCAAAACTCGAACTTGGGTCCAAAGGTGCCAGAAAGTGACAAAAGGGGAGAAGGTGGTGAGAAATCCTTCCTTTGAGTTCTAGGAGTGATATTCAAAGAGTTTCAGTGGCTTGAGACGAGTTTCGCACGTCTTCCTTTGACGGTAAGCAAAAGGGAACCAAAAGAGACCAAAACTGGAACTTGGGTCCAAAGGCGCCAGAAAGTGCCAGAAGCGGAAAAGGTGGTGAGAAATCCTTCCTTTGAGTTCTAGGAGTGATATTCGAGGAGTTTTAGTGGCTTGATACGAGTTTCGCATGTCTTCCTTTGCTAATAAGCAAAAAGGGACCAAAAGAGACCAAAACTAGAACTTGGGTGCAATGGTGCAAGAAAGTGACAAAAGGGGAGAAGGTGGTGAGAAATCGTTCCTTTGAGTTCTAGGAGTGATATTCAAGGAGTTTCAGTGGCTTGAGACGAGTTTCGCACGTCTTCCTTTGCCGGTAAGCAAAAGGAAACCAAAACTAGAACTTGGGTGCAAAGGTGCCAGAAAGTGACAAAAAGGGAGAAGGTGGTGAGAAATCGTTCCTTTCAGTTCTAGGAGTGATATTCAAGGAGTTTCAGTGGCTTGAGACGAGTTTCGCACGTCTTCCTTTGCCGGTAAGCAAAAGGGAACCAAAAGAGACCAAAACTAGAACTTAGGTCCAAAGGCGCCAGAAAGTGCCAGAAGCGGAAAAGGTGGTGAGAAATCCTTCCTTTGAGTTCTAGGAGTATTATTCAGGAGTTTCAGTGGCTTGAGACGAGTTTAGCACGTCTCCCTTTGCCAGTAAGGAAAAAGGGACCAAAAGAGACCAAAACTGGAATTTGGGTCCAAAGGCGCCAGAATGTGCCAGAAGCGGAAAAGGTGGTGAGAAAGCCTTCCTTTGTGTCTACGGACTGATATTTAAGGAGTTTCAGTGGCCTGAGAGGAGTTTCGCACGACTTCCTTTGTCAGTAAGCAAAAAGGGACAAATAGAGACCAAAACTAGAACTTGGGTCCAAAGGCGCCAGAAAGTGCCAGAAGCGGAAAAGGTGGTGACAAATCCTTCCTTTGAGTTCTAGGAGTATTATTCAAGGAGTTTCAGTGGCTTGAGACGAGTTTAGCACGTCTTCCTTTGCCGGTAAGCAAAAGGGAACCAAAAGAGACCAAAACTGGAACTTGGGTCCAAAGGCACCAAAAAGTGCCAGAACGCGAGAAGGTAGTGGGAAAGCCTTCCTTTGAGTCCTAAGCGTGATATTCAAGGAGTTTTAGTGGCCTGAGACGAGTTTCGCACGTCTTCCTTTGCCGGTAAGCAAAAGGGAACCAAAAGAGACCAAAACTAGAACTTTGGTCCAAAAGCACTAGAAAGTGCCAGAATGTGAGATGGTGGTGGGAAAGCCTTCCTTTGAGTCCTAGGTGTGATATTCAAGGAGTTTCAGCGGCCTGAGACGAGTTTCGCACGACTTCCTTTGTCGGTAAGCAAAAAGGGATCAAAAGAGACCAAAACTGGAACTTGGGTCCAAAGCCGCCAGAAAGTTCCAGAAGCGGAAAAGGTGGTGAGAAATCCTTCCTTTGAGTCCTAGGCGTGATATTCAAGGAGTTTTAGTGGCCTGAGACGAGTTTCGCACGTCTTCCTTTGCCGGTAAGCAAAAGGGAACCAAAAGAGACCAAAACTGGAACTTGGGTCCAAAGCCACCAGAAAGTGCCAAAACGTGAGAAGGTGGTGGGAAAGCCTTCCTTTGAGTCCTAGGCGTGATATTCAAGGAGTTTCAGTGGCTTGAGACGAGTTTCGCAAGTCTCCCTTTGCTAGTAAGGAAAAAGGAACCAAAAGAGACCAAAACTGGAACTTGGGTCCAAAGGCACCAGAAAGTGCCAGAACATGAGAAGGTGGTGGGAAAGCCTTCCTTTGAGTCCTAGGCGTGATATTCAAGGAGTTTTAGTGGCCTGACACGAGTTTCGCAAGTCTCCCTTTGCCAGTAAGCAAAAAGGGACCAAAACAGGAATTTGGGTCCAAAGGATGCAGAAAGTGCCAGAAGTGGAAAAGGTGGTGAGAAAGCCTTCCTTTGTGTCTTCGGAGCGATATTCAAAGAGTTTCAGTGGCCTGAGACGAGTTTCGCATGACTTCCTTTGCCGGTAAGCAAAAAGGGACCAAAAGAGACCAAAACTGGAACTTGGGTCCAAAGGCACCAGAAAGTGCCAAAACATGAGAAGGTGGTGGGAATGCCTTCCTTTGAGTCCTAGGCGTGATATTCAAGGAGTTTCAGTGGCTTGAGACGAGTTTCGCAAGTCTCCCTTTGCCAGTAAGGAAAAAGGGACCAAAAGAGACCAAAACTGGAACTTGGGTCCAAAGGCACCAGAAAGTGCCAGAACGTGAGAAGGTGGTGGGAAAGCCTTTCTTTGAGTCCTAGGCGTGATATTCAAGGAGTTTCAGTGGCTTGAGACGAGTTTCGCACGTCTTCCTTTGCTAGTAAGCAAAAAGGGACCAAAAGAGACCAAAACTAGAACTTGGGTCCAAAGGTGCCAGAAAGTGACAGAAGGGGAGAAGGTGGTGAGAAATCCTTCCTTTGAGTTCTAGGAGTGAAATTCAAGGAGTTTCAGTGGCTTGACACGAGTTTCGCACGTCTTCCTTTGCCGGTAAGCAAAAGGGAACCAAAAGAGACCAAAACTGGAACTTCGGTCCAAAGGCACCAGAAAGTGCCAGAACGTGAGAAGGTGGTGGAAAAGCCTTCCTTTGAGTCCTAGGCGTGATATTCAAAGAGTTTTAGTGGCCTGAGAGGAGTTTCGCACGTCTTCCTTTGCCGGTAAGCAAAAGGGAACCAAAAGAGACCAAAACTGGAATTTGGGTCCAAAGGCGCCAGAATGTGCCAGAAGCGGAAAAGGTGGTGAGAAAGCCTTCCTTTGTGTCTACGGACTGATATTCAAGGAGTTTCAGTGGCCTGAGAGGAGTTTCACATAACTTCCTTTCTTGGTAAGCAAAAAGGGACAAAAAGAGACCAAAACTAGAACTTGGGTCCAAAGGTGCCAGAAAGTGACAAAAGGGGAGAAGGTGGTGAGAAATCCTTCCTTTGAGTTCTAGGAGTGATATTCAAAGAGTTTCAGTGGCCTGAGACGAGTTTCGCACGTCTTCCTTTGCCGGTAAGCAAAAGGGAACCAAAAGAGACCAAAACTGGAACTTGGGTCCAAAGGCGCCAGAAAGTGCCAGAAGCGGAAAAGGTGGTGAGAAATCCTTCCTTTGAGTTCTAGGAGTGATCTTCAAGGAGTTTTAGTGGCTTGATACGAGTTTCGCATGTCTTCCTTTGCTAATAAGCAAAAAGGGACCAAAAGAGACCAAAACTAGAACTTGGGTGCAAAGGTGCAAGAAAGTGACAAAAGGGGAGAAGGTGGTGAGAAATCGTTCCTTTGAGTTCTAGGAGTGATATTCAAGGAGTTTCAGTGGCTTGAGACGAGTTTCGCACATCTTCCTTTGCCGGTAAGCAAAAGGAAACCAAAACTAGAACTTGGGTGCAAAGGTGCCAGAAAGTGACAAAAGGGGAGAAGGTAGTGAGAAATCGTTCCTTTCAGTTCTAGGAGTGATATTCAAGGAGTTTCAGTGGCTTGAGACGAGTTTCGCACGTCTTCCTTTGCCGGTAAGCAAAAGGGAACCAAAAGAGACCAAAACTAGAACTTGGGTCCAAAAGCACTAGAAAGTGCCAGAATGTGAGATGGTGGTGGGAAAGCCTTCCTTTGAGTCCTAGGTGTGATATTCAAGGAGTTTCAGCGGCCTGAGACGAGTTTCGCACGACTTCCTTTATCGGTAAGCAAAAAGGGATCAAAAGAGACCAAAATTGGAACTTGGGTCCAAAGCCGCCAGAAAGTTCCAGAAGCGGAAAAGGTCGTGAGAAAGCCTTCCTTTCTGTCTTCGGAGTGATATTCAAGGAGTTTCAGTGGCTTAAGACGAGTTTCGCACGTCTTCCTTTGCTAATAAGCAAAAAAGGACCAAAAGAGACCCAAACTAGAACTTGGGTCCAAAGGTAACAGAAAGTGACAGAAGAGGAGAAGGTGGTGAGAAATCCTTCCTTTGAGTTCAAGAAGTGATATTCAAGCAGTTTCAGTGGCTTGAGATGATTTCGCACGTCTTCCTTTGCCGGTAAGCAACAGCGAACCAAAAGAGACCAAAACTGGAACTTGGGTCCAAAGGCACCAGAAAGTGCCAGAACGTGAGAAGGTGGTGGGAAAGCCTTCCTTTGAGTCCTAGGCGTGATATTCAAGGAGTTTTAGTGGCCTGAGACGAGTTTCGCAAGTCTCCCTTTGCCAGGAAGCAAAAAGGGACCAAAAGAGACAAAAACTGGAACTTGGGTCCAAAAGCGCCAGAAAGTGCCAGAAGCTGAAAAGGTGGTGAGAAAGCCTTCCTTTGTGTCTACGGAGTGATATTCAAGGAGTTTTAGTGGCCTGAGACGAGTTTCGCACGTCTTCCTTTGCCGGTAAGCAAAAGTGAACCAAAAGAGACCAAAACTGGAACTTGGGTCCAAAGGCACCAGAAAGTGCCAGAACGTGAGAAGGTGGTGGGAAAGCCTTCCTTTGAGTCCTAGGCGTGATATTCAAGGAGTTTTAGTGGCCTGGGACGAGTTTCGCAAGTCTCCCTTTGCCAGGAAGCAAAAAGGGACCAAAAGAGACCAAAACTGGAACTTGGGTCCAAAAGCGCCAGAAAGTGCCAGAAGCTGAAAAGGTGGTGAGAAAGCCTTCCTTTGTGTCTACGGAGTGATATTCAAGGAGTGTCAGTGGCTTGAGACGAGTTTCGCACGTCTTCCTTTGCCAGAAAGCAAAAAGGGACCAAAAGAGACCAATACTAGAACTTGGGTCCAAAGGTGCCAGAAAGTGACAGAAAGGGAAAAGGTGGTGAGAAATCCTTCCTTTGAGTCCTAGGCGTGATATTCAAGGAGTTTTAGTGGCCTGAGATGAGTTTCGCACGTCTTCCTTTGCCGGTAAGCAAAAGGGAACCAAAAGAGACCAAAACTGGAACTTGGGTCCAAAAGCACCAGAAAGTGCCAGAACGTGAGAAGGTGGTGGGAAAGCCTTCCTTTGAGTCCTAGGTGTGATATTCAAGGAGTTTCAGCGGCCTGAGGTGAGTTTCGCACGACTTCCTTTGTCGGTAAGCAAAAAGGGACCAAAAGAGACCAAAACCGGAACTTGGGTCCAAAGGCGCCAGAAAGTTCCAGAAGCAGAAAAGGTGGTTAGAAAGCCTTCCTTTGTGTCTTCGGAGTGATATTCAAGGAGTTTCAGTGGCTTGAGACGAGTTTCGCACGTCTTCCTTTGCTAGTAAGCAAAAAGGGACCAAAAGAGACAAAAACTAGAAGTTGCGTCCAAAGGTAACAAAAAGTGACAGAAGTGGAGAAGGTGGTGAGAAATCGTTCCTTTGAGTTCTAGGAGTGATACTCAAGGAGTTTCAGTGGCTTGACACGAGTTTCGCACGTCTTCCTTTGCCGGTAAGCAAAAGGGAACCAAAAGAGACCAAAACTAGAACTTGGGTCCAAAGGCGCCAGAAAGTGCCAGAAGCGGAAAAGGTGGTGACAAATCCCTCCTTTGAGTTCTAGGAGTATTATTCAAGGAGTTTCAGTGGCTTGAGACGAGTTCAGTACGTCTTCCTTTGCCGGTAAGCAAAAAGGGATCAAAAGAGACCAAAACTGGAACTTGTGTCCAAAGCCGCCAGAAAGTTCCAGAAGCGGAAAAGGTGGTGAGAAATCCTTCCTTTTTGTCTTCGGAGTGATATTCAAGGAGTTTCAGTGGCTTGAGATGAGTTTCGCACGTCCTCCTTTGCTAGTAATCAAAAAGGGATCAGAAGATACCAAAACTAGAACTTGCGTCCAAAGGTAACAAAAAGTGACAGAAGGGGATAAGGTGGTGAGAAATCCTTCCTTTGAGTTCAAGAAGTGATATTCAAGGAGTTTCAGTGGCTTGAGACGAGTTTCGCACGTCTTCCTTTGCCGGTAAGCAAAAGGGAACCAAAAGAGACCAAAACTGGAACTTGGGTCCAAAGGCACCAGAAAGTGCCAGAACGTGTGAAGGTGGTGGGAAAGCCTTCCTTTGAGTCCTAGGCGTGACATTCAACGAGTTTTAGTGACCTGAGAGGAGTTTCGCACGTCTTCCTTTGCCGGTAAGCAAAAGGGAACCAAAAGAGACCAAAACTGGAACTTGGGTCCAAATGACACCAGAAAGTGCCAGAACGTGAGAAGGTGGTGGGAAAGCCTTCCTTTGAGTCCTCGGCGTGATATTCAAAGAGTTTTAGTGGACTGAGACGAGTTTCGCAAGTCTCCCTTTGCCAGTAAGCAAAAAGGGACCAAAAGAGACCAAAACTGGAACTTGGGTCCAAAGGCACCAGAAAGTGCCAGGAGCGGAAAAGGTGGTGAGAAAGCCTTCCTTTGTGTCTTCGGAGCGATATTCAAGGAGTTTCAGTGGCCTGAGACGAGTTTCGCACGACTTCCTTTGCCAGTAAGCAAAAAGGAACAAAAAGAGACCAAAAATAGAACTTGGGTCCAAAGGCACCAGAAAGTGCCAGAACGTGAGACGGTGGTGGGAAAGCCTTCCTTTGAGACCTAGGCATGATATTCAAGGAGTTATGGTGGCCTGAGACGAGTTTCGCAAGTCTCCCTTTGCCAGTAAGCAAAAAGGGACCAAAAGAGACCAAAACTAGAACTTAGGTCCAAAGGCACCAGAAAGTGCCAGAACGCGAGAAGGTGGTGGGAAAGCCTTCCTTGAGTCCTAGGCGTGATATTCAAGGAGTTTTAGTGGCCTGAGACGAGTTTCGCACGTCTTCCTTTGCCGGTAAGCAAAAGGGAACCAAAAGAGACCAAAACTGGAACTTGGGTCCAAAAGCACTAAAAAGTGCCAGAACGTGAGAAGGTGGTGGGAAAGCCTTCCTTTGAGTCCTAGGCATGATATTCAAGGAGTTTCAGTGGCTTGAGACGAGTTTCGCACGTCTTCCTTTGCCGGTAAGCAAAAGGGAACCAAAAGAGACCAAAACTGGAACTTGGGTCCAATGGCACCAGAAAGTGACAGAACGTGAGAAGGTCGTGGGAAAGCCTTCCTTTGAGTCCTAGGTGTGATATTCTAAGAGTTTCAGCGGCCTGAGACGAGTTTCGCACATCTTCCTTTGCCGGTAAGCAAAAGGGAACCAAAAGAGACCAAAACTAGAACTTGGGTCCAAAGGCGCCAGAAAGTGCCAGAAGTGGAAAAGGTGGTGAGAAGTCCTTCCTTTTAGTTCTAGGAGTATTATTCAAGGAGTTTCAGTGGCTTGAGATGAGTTTAGCATGTCTTCCTTTGCCGGTAAGCAAAAGGGAACCAAAAGAGACCAAAACTGGAACTTGGGTCCAAAGGCACCAGAAAGTGCCAGAACGCGAGAAAGTGGTGGGAAAGCCTTCCTTTGAGTCCTAGGCTTGATATTTAAGGAGTTTTAGTGGCCTGAGACGAGTTTCGCACGTCTTCCTTTGCCGGTAAGCAAAAGGGAACCAAAAGAGACCAAAACTGGAACTTGGGTCCAAAAGCACTAGAAAGTACCAGAACGTGAGAAGGTGGTGGGAAAGCCTTCCTTTGAGTCCTAGGTGTGATATTCAAGGAGTTTCAGTGGCCTGAGACAAGTTTCGCACGACTTCCTTTGTCGGTAAACAAAAAGGGACCAAAAGAGACCAAAATTGGAACTTGGGTCCATAGCCGCCAGAAAGTTCCAGAAACGGAAAAGGTGGCGAGAAACCCTTCCTTTCTGTGTTCGGAGTGATATTCAAGGAATTTCAGTGTCCTGAGACGAGTTTCGCACGACTTCCTTTGCCGGTAAGCAAAACGGGACCAAAAGAGACCAAAACTAGAACTTGGGTCTAAAAGTGCCAGAAAGTGACAGAAGGGGAGAAGGTGGTGAGAAATCCGTCCTTTGAGTTCTAGGAGTGAAATTAAAGGAGTTTCAGTGGCTTGACACGAGTTTCGCACGTCTTCCTTTGCCGGTAAGCAAAAGGGAACCAAAAGAGACCAAAACTGGAACTTGGGTCCAAAGGCACCAGAAAGTGCCAGAACGTGAGAAGGTGGTGGGAAAGCCTTCCTTTGAGTCCTAGGTGTGATATTCAAGGAGTTTCAGCAGCCTGAGACGAGTTTCGCACGACTTCCTTTGTCGGTAACAAAAAAGGGACCAAAAGAGACCAAAACTAGAACTTGGGTCCAAAGGTGCCAGAAAGTGACAAAAGGGGAGAAGGTGGTGAGAAATCCTTCCTTTGAGTTCTAGGAGTGATATTCAAGGAGTTTCAGTGGCTTGAGACGAGTTTCGCACGTCTTCCTTTGCCGGTAAGCAAAAGGGAACCAAAAGAGACCACAACTGGAACTTGGGTCCAAAGGCACCAGAAAGTGCCAGAACGTGAGAAGGTGGTGGGAAAGCCTTCCTTTGAGTCCTAGGTGTGATATTCAAGGAGTTTCAGCAGCCTGAGACGAGTTTCGCACGTCTTCCTTTGCCGGTAAGCAAAAGGGAACCAAAAGAGACCAAAACTAGAACTTGGGTCCAAAGGCGCCAGAAAGTGATAGAAGGGAAGAAGGTGGTGAGAAATCCTTCCTTTGAGTCCTAGGCGTGATATTCAAGGAGTTTTAGTGGCCTGAGACGAGTTTCGCACGTCTTCCTTTGCCGGGAAGCAAAAGGGAACCAAAAGAGACCAAAACTGGAACTTAGGTCCAAAGCCACCAGAAAGTGCCAAAACGTGAGAAGGTGGTGGGAAGGCCTTCCTTTGAGTCCTAGGCGTGATATTCAAGGAGTTTCAGTGGCTTGAGACGAGTTTCGCACGTCTTCCTTTGCTAGTAAGCAAAAAGGGACCAAAAGTGACCAAAACTAGATCTTGGGTCCAAAGGTGCCAGAAAGTGACAGAAGGGGAGAAGGTGGTGAGAAATCCTTCCTTTGAGTTCTAGGAGTGAAATTCAAGGAGTTTCAGTGGCTTGACACGAGTTTCGCACGTCTTCCTTTGCCGGTAAGCAAAAGGGAACCAAAAGAGACCAAAACTGGAACTTCGGTCCAAAGGCACCAGAAAGTGCCAGAACGTGAGAAGGTGGTGGAAAAGCCTTCCTTTGAGTCCTAGGCGTGATATTCAAAGAGTTTTAGTGGCCTGAGAGGAGTTTCGCACGTCTTCCTTTGCCGGTAAGCAAAAGGGAACCAAAAGAGACCAAAACTGGAACTTGGGTCCAAATGCACCAGAAAGTGCCAGAACGTGAGAAGGTGGTGGGAAAGCCTTCCTTTGAGTCCTACGCGTGATATTCAAGGAGTTTTAGTGGCCTGAGACGAGTTTCGCACGTCGTCCTTCTTGCAGTAAGCAAAAGGGAACCAAAAGAGACCAAAGCGGAACTTGAATCCAAAGGCACCAGAAAGAGCCAGAACGTGAGACGGTGGTGGGAAAGCCTTCCGTTGAGACCTAGGCATGATATTCAAGGAGTTTTAGTGGCCTGAGACGAGTTTCGCAAGTCTTCCTTTGCCAGTAAGCAAAAAGGGACCAAAGGAGACCAAAACTAGAACTTAGGTCCAAAGGCGCCAGAAAGTGTCAGAAGCGGAAAAGGTGGTGAGAAAGCCTTCGTTCGTGTCTTCGGAGTGATATTCAAGGAGTGTCAGTGGCCTGAGACGAGTTTCGCACGACTTCCTTTGCCGGTACACAAAAAGGGACCAAAAGAGACCAAAACTAGAACTTGGGTCCAAAGGTGCCAGAAAGTGACAGAAGGGAAGAAGGTGGTGAGAAATCCTTCCTTTGAGTTCTAGGAGTGATATTGAAGGAGTTTCAGTGGCTTGAGACGAGTTTCGCACGTCTTCCTTTGCTGGTAAGCAAAAGGGAACCAAAAAAAATCAAAACTGGAACTTGTGTCCAAAGGCACCAGAAAGTGCCAGAACGTGAGAAGGTGGTGGGAAAGCCTTCCTTTGAGTCCTAGGTGTGATATTCAAGGAGTTTCAGAGGCCTGAGACGAGTTTCGCACGACTTCCTTTTCCAGTAAGCAAAAAGGGACCAAAAGAGACCAAAACTAAAACTTAGGTCCAAAGGTGCCAGAAAGTGACAGAAGGGGAGAAGGTGGTGAGAAATCTTTCCTTTGAGTTCTAGGAGTGATATTTTCAGTGGCTTGAGACGAGTTTCGCACGTCTTCCTTTGCCGGTAAGCAAAAGGGAACCAAAAGAGACCAAAACTGGAACTTGGGTCTTAATGCGCTAGAAAGTGCCAGAAGCGGAAAAGGTGGTGAGAAATCCTTCCTTTGAGTTCTAGGAGTGATATTCAAGGAGTTTCAGTAGCTTGAGACGAGTTTCGCACGTCTTCCTTTGCCGGTAAGCAAAAGGGAACCAAAAAAAACCAAAACTGGAACTTGGGTCCAAAAACACCAGAATGTGAGAAGGTGGTGGGAAAGCATTCCTTTGAGTTCTAGGCGTGATATTCAAGGAGTTTTAGTGGCCTGAGACGAGTGTCGCAAGTCTCCCTTTGCCTGTAAGCAAAAAGGGACCAAAAGAGACCAAAACTGGAACTTGGGTCCAAAGGCGCCAGAAAGTGCCAGAAGCGGAAAAGGTGGTGAGAAAGCCTTCCTTTGCGTCTTCGGAGAGATATTCAAGGAGTTTCAGTGGCCTGAGATGAGTTTCGCACGACTTCCTTGGCCGATAAGCAAAAAGGGACCAAAAGAGACCAAAACTAGAACTTGGGTCCAAAGGTGCCAGAAAGTGGCAGAAGGGGAGAACGTGGAGAGAAATCCTTCCTTTGAGTTCTAGGAGTGATATTTTCAGTGGCTTGAGACGTGTTTTGCACGTCTACCTTGGCCCATAAGCAAAAGGGAACCAAAAGAGACCAAAACAGGAACTTGGGTCCAAAGGCACCAGAAAGTGCCAGAACGTGAGAAGGTGGTGGGAAAGCCTTCCTTTGAGTCCTAGGTGTGATATTCAAAGAGTTTCAGAGCCCTGAGACGAGTTTCGCACGACTTCCTTTGCCAGTAAGCAAAAAGGGAACAAAAGTGACCAAAACTAGAACTTGGGTCCAAAGGTGCCAGAAAGTGGCAGAAGGGGAGAAGGTGGAGAGAAATCCTTCCTTTGAGTTCTAGGAGTGATATTTTCAGTGGCTTGAGACGTGTTTTGCACGTCTTCCTTTGCCGGTAAGCAAAAGGGAACCAAAAGAGAGCAAAACTGGAACTTGGGTCCAAAGGCGCCAGAAAGTGCCACAAGCGGAAAAGGTGGTGAGAAATCCTTCCTTTGCGTCTTCGGAGAGATATTCAAGGAGTTTCAGTGGCCTGAGATGAGTTTCGCACGACTTCCTAGGCCGATAAGCAAAAGGGAACCAAAAGAGACCAAAACAGGAACTTGGGTCCAAAGGCACCAGAAAGTGCCAGAACGTGAGAAGGTGGTGGGAAAGCCTTCCTTTGAGTCCTAGGTGTGATATTCAAAGAGTTTCAGAGCCCTGAGGCGAGTTTCGCACGACTTCCTTTGCAAGTAAGCAAAAAGGGAACAAAAGAGACCAAAACTAGAACTTGGGTCCAAAGGTGCCAGAAAGTGGCAGAAGGGGAGAAGGTGGAGAGAAATCCTTCCTTTGAGTTCTAGGAGTGATATTTTCAGTGGCTTGAGACGTGTTTCGCACGTCTTCCTTTGCCGGTAAGCAAAAGGCAACCAAAAGAGACCAAAACTAGAACTTGGGTCCAAAGGCGCCAGAAAGTGCCACAAGCGGAAAAGGTGGTGAGAAATCCTTCCTTTGAGTCGTAGGAGTGATATTCAAGGAGTTTCAGTGGCTTGAGACGAGTTTCGCACGTCTTCCTTTGCCGGTAAGCAAAAGGGAACCAAAAGAGACCAAAACTGAAACTTGGGTCCAAAGACACCAGAAAGTGCCAGAACGTGAGAAGATGGTGGGAAAGCCTTCCTTTGAGTCCTAGATGTGATATTCAAGGAGTTTCAGAGGCCTGAGACGAGTTACGCACGACTTCCTTTGCCAGTAAGCAAAAAGGGACCAAAAGAGACCAAAACTAGAACTTGGGTCCAAAGGTGCCAGAAAGTGACAGAAGGGGAGAAGGTGGAGAGAAATCCTTCCTTTGAGTTCTAGGAGTGATATTCAAGGAGTTTCAGTAGCTTGAGACGAGTTTCGCACGTCTTCCTTTGCCAATAAGCAAAAGGGAACCAAAAGAGACCAAAACTGGAACTTGGGTCCAAAGGCGCCAGAAAGTGCCAGAAGCGAAAAAGGTGGTGAGAAATCCTTCCTTTGAGTTCTACGAGTGATATTCAAGGAGTTTCAGTGGCTTGACACGAGTTTCGCACGTCTTCCTTTGCCGGTAAGCAAAAGGGAACCAAAAGAGACCAAAACTGGAACTTCGGTCCAAAGGCACCAGAAAGTGCCAGAACGTGAGAAGGTGGTGGAAAAGCCTTCCTTTGAGTCCTAGGCGTGATATTCAAAGAGTTTTAGTGGCCTGAGAGGAGTTTCGCACGTCTTCCTTTGCCGGTAAGCAAAAGGGAACCAAAAGAGACCAAAACTGGAACTTGGGTCCAAATGCACCAGAAAGTGCCAGAACGTGAGAAGGTGGTGGGAAAGCCTTCCTTTGAGTCCTACGCGTGATATTCAAGGAGTTTTAGTGGCCTGAGACGAGTTTCGCACGTCGTCCTTTGCCGGTAAGCAAAAGGGAACCAAAAGAGACCAAAACTGGAACTTGAATCCAAAGGCACCAGAAAGAGCCAGAACGTGAGACGGTGGTGGGAAAGCCTTCCGTTGAGACCTAGGCATGATATTCAAGGAGTTTTAGTGGCCTGAGACGAGTTTCGCAAGTCTTCCTTTGCCAGTAAGCAAAAAGGGACCAAAGGAGACCAAAACTAGAACTTAGGTCCAAAGGCGCCAGAAAGTGTCAGAAGCGGAAAAGGTGGTGAGAAAGCCTTCGTTCGTGTCTTCGGAGTGATATTCAAAAAGTGTCAGTGGCCTGAGACGAGTTTCGCACGACTTCCTTTGCCGGTACACAAAAAGGGACCAAAAGAGACCAAAACTAGAACTTGGGTCCAAAGGTGCCAGAAAGTGACAGATGGGGAGAAGGTGGTGAGAAATCCTTCCTTTGAGTTCTAGGAGTGATATTGAAGGAGTTTCAGTGGCTTGAGACGAGTTTCGCACGTCTTCCTTTGCTGGTAAGCAAAAGGGAACCAAAAAAAATCAAAACTGGAACTTGTGTCCAAAGGCACCAGAAAGTGCCAGAACGTGAGAAGGTGGTGGGAAAGCCTTCCTTTGAGTCCTAGGTGTGATATTCAAGGAGTTTCAGAGGCCTGAGACGAGTTTCGCACGACTTCCTTTTCCAGTAAGCAAAAAGGGACCAAAAGAGACCAAAACTAAAACTTAGGTCCAAAGGTGCCAGAAAGTGACAGAAGGGGAGAAGGTGGTGAGAAATCTTTCCTTTGAGTTCTAGGAGTGATATTTTCAGTGGCTTGAGACGAGTTTCGCACGTCTTCCTTTGCCGGTAAGCAAAAGGGAACCAAAAGAGACCAAAACTGGAACTTGGGTCTTAATGCGCTAGAAAGTGCCAGAAGCGGAAAAGGTGGTGAGAAATCCTTCCTTTGAGTTCTAGGAGTGATATTCAAGGAGTTTCAGTAGCTTGAGACGAGTTTCGCACGTCTTCCTTTGCCGGTAAGCAAAAGGGAACCAAAAAAAACCAAAACTGGAACTTGGGTCCAAAAACACCAGAATGTGAGAAGGTGGTGGGAAAGCATTCCTTTGAGTTCTAGGCGTGATATTCAAGGAGTTTTAGTGGCCTGAGACGAGTTTCGCAAGTCTCCCTTTGCCTGTAAGAAAAAAGGGACCAAAAGAGACCAAAACTGGAACTTGGGTCCAAAGGCGCCAGAAAGTGCCAGAAGCGGAAAAGGTGGTGAGAAAGCCTTCCTTTGCGTCTTCGGAGAGATATTCAAGGAGTTTCAGTGGCCTGAGATGAGTTTCGCACGACTTCCTTGGCCGATAAGCAAAAAGGGACCAAAAGAGACCAAAACTAGAACTTGGGTCCAAAGGTGCCAGAAAGTGGCAGAAGGGGAGAACGTGGAGAGAAATCCTTCCTTTGAGTTCTAGGAGTGATATTTTCAGTGGCTTGAGACGTGTTTTGCACGTCTACCTTGGCCCATAAGCAAAAGGGAACCAAAAGAGACCAAAACAGGAACTTGGGTCCAAAGGCACCAGAAAGTGCCAGAACGTGAGAAGGTGGTGGGAAAGCCTTCCTTTGAGTCCTAGGTGTGATATTCAAAGAGTTTCAGAGCCCTGAGACGAGTTTCGCACGACTTCCTTTGCCAGTAAGCAAAAAGGGAACAAAAGTGACCAAAACTAGAACTTGGGTCCAAAGGTGCCAGAAAGTGGCAGAAGGGGAGAAGGTGGAGAGAAATCCTTCCTTTGAGTTCTAGGAGTGATATTTTCAGTGGCTTGAGACGTGTTTTGCACGTCTTCCTTTGCCGGTAAGCAAAAGGGAACCAAAAGAGAGCAAAACTGGAACTTGGGTCCAAAGGCGCCAGAAAGTGCCACAAGCGGAAAAGGTGGTGAGAAATCCTTCCTTTGCGTCTTCGGAGAGATATTCAAGGAGTTTCAGTGGCCTGAGATGAGTTTCGCACGACTTCCTAGGCCGATAAGCAAAAGGGAACCAAAAGAGACCAAAACAGGAACTTGGGTCCAAAGGCACCAGAAAGTGCCAGAACGTGAGAAGGTGGTGGGAAAGCCTTCCTTTGAGTCCTAGGTGTGATATTCAAAGAGTTTCAGAGCCCTGAGGCGAGTTTCGCACGACTTCCTTTGCAAGTAAGCAAAAAGGGAACAAAAGAGACCAAAACTAGAACTTGGGTCCAAAGGTGCCAGAATGTGGCAGAAGGGGAGAAGGTGGAGAGAAATCCTTCCTTTGAGTTCTAGGAGTGATATTTTCAGTGGCTTGAGACGTGTTTCGCACGTCTTCCTTTGCCGGTAAGCAAAAGGCAACCAAAAGAGACCAAAACTAGAACTTGGGTCCAAAGGCGCCAGAAAGTGCCACAAGCGGAAAAGGTGGTGAGAAATCCTTCCTTTGAGTCGTAGGAGTGATATTCAAGGAGTTTCAGTGGCTTGAGACGAGTTTCGCACGTCTTCCTTTGCCGGTAAGCAAAAGGGAACCAAAAGAGACCAAAACTGAAACTTGGGTCCAAAGACACCAGAAAGTGCCAGAACGTGAGAAGATGGTGGGAAAGCCTTCCTTTGAGTCCTAGATGTGATATTCAAGGAGTTTCAGAGGCCTGAGACGAGTTACGCACGACTTCCTTTGCCAGTAAGCAAAAAGGGACCAAAAGAGACCAAAACTAGAACTTGGGTCCAAAGGTGCTAGAAAGTGACAGAAGGGGAGAAGGTGGAGAGAAATCCTTCCTTTGTGTTCTAGGAGTGATATTCAAGGAGTTTCAGTAGCTTGAGACGAGTTTCGCACGTCTTCCTTTGCCAATAAGCAAAAGGGAACCAAAAGAGACCAAAACTGGAACTTGGGTCCAAAGGCGCCAGAAAGTGCCAGAAGCGAAAAAGGTGGTGAGAAATCCTTCCTTTGAGTTCTACGAGTGATATTCAAGGAGTTTCAGTGGCTTGAGACGAGTTTCTCACGGCTTCCTTTGCCGGTAAGCAAAAGCGAACCAAAAGGGACCAAAACTGGAACTTGGGTCCAAAGGCACCAGAAAGTGCCAGAACGTGAGAAGGTGGTGGGAAAGCCTTCGTTTGAGTCCTAGGCGTGATATTCAAGGAGTTTTAGTGGCCTTAGATGAGTTTCGCACGTCGTCCTTTGCCGGTAAGCAAAAGGGAACCAAAAGAGACCAAAACTGGAACTTGGGTCCAAAGGCACCAGAAAGTGCCAGAGCGTGAGAAGGTGGTGGAAAAGCCTTCCTTTGAGTCCTAGGCGTGATACTCAAAGAGTTTTAGTGGCCTGAGAGGAGTTTCGCACGTCTTCCTTTGCCGGTAAGCAAAAGGGAACCAAAAGAGACCAAAACTAGAACTTGGGTCCAAAGGCGCCAGAAAGTGCCAGAAGCGAAAAAGGTGGTGAGAAAGCCTTCCTTTGCGTCTTCGGAGAGATATTCAAGGAGTTTCAGTGGCCTGAGATGAGTTTCGCACGACTTCCTTGGCCGATAAGCAAAAAGGGACCAAAGGAGACCAAAACTAGAACTTGGGTCCAAAGGTGCCAGAAAGTGGCAGAAGGGGAGAACGCGGAGAGAAATCCTTCCTTTGAGTTCTAGGAGTGATATTTTCAGTGGCTTGAGACGTGTTTTGCACGTCGACCTTGGCCCATAAGCAAAAGGGAACCAAAAGAGACCAAAACAGGAACTTGGGTCCAAAGGCACCAGAAAGTGCCAGAACGTGAGAAGGTGGTGGGAAAGCCTTCCTTTGAGTCCTAGGTGTGATATTCAAAGAGTTTCAGAGCCCTGAGGCGAGTTTCGCACGACTTCCTTTGCCAGTAAGCAAAAAGGGAACAAAAGAGACCAAAACTAGAACTTGGGTCCAAAGGTGCCAGAAAGTGGCAGAAGGGGAGAAGGTGGAGAGAAATCCTTCCTTTGAGTTCTAGGAGTGATATTTTCAGTGGCTTGAGACGTGTTTCGCACGTCTTCCATTGCCGGTAAGCAAAAGGGAACCAAAAGAGACCAAAACTGGAACTTGGGTCCAAAGGCGCCAGAAAGTGCCACAAGCAGAAAAGGTGGTGAGAAATCCTTCCTTTGAGTTCTAGGAGTGATATTCAAGGAGTTTCAATGGCTTGAGACGAGTTTCGCACGTGATCCTTTGCCGGTAAGCAAAAGGGAACCAAAAGAGACCAAAACTGAAACTTGGGTCCAAAGGCACCAGAAAGTGCCAGAACGTGAGAAGATGGTGGGAAAGCCTTCCTTTGAGTCCTAGATGTGATATTCAAGGAGTTTCAGAGGCCTGAGACGAGTTACGCACGACTTCCTTTGCCAGTAAGCAAAAAGGGACCAAAAGAGACCAAAACTAGAACTTGGGTCCAAAGGTGCCAGAAAGTGACAGAAGGGGAGAAGGTGGAGAGAAATCCTTCCTTTGAGTTCTAGGAGTGATATTCAAGGAGTTTCAGTAGCTTGAGACGAGTTTCGCACGTCTTCCTTTGCCAATAAGCAAAAGGGAACCAAAAGAGACCAAAACTGGAACTTGGGTCCAAAGGCGCCAGAAAGTGCCAGAAGCGAAAAAGGTGGTGAGAAATCCTTCCTTTGAGTTCTACGAGTGATATTCAAGGAGTTTCAGTGGCTTGAGACGAGTTTCTCACGTCTTCCTTTGCCGGTAAGCAAAAGCGAACCAAAAGGGACCAAAACTGGAACTTGGGTCCAAAGGCACCAGAAAGTGCCAGAACGTGAGAAGGTGGTGGGAAAGCCTTCGTTTGAGTCCTAGGCGTGATATTCAAGGAGTTTTAGTGGCCTGAGACGAGTTTCGCACATCGTCCTTTGCCGGTAAGCAAAAGGGAACCAAAAGAGACCAAAACTGGAACTTGGGTCCAAAGGCACCAGAAAGTGCCAGAACGTGAGAAGGTGGTGGAAAAGCCTTCCTTTGAGTCCTAGGCGTGATATTCAAAGAGTTTTAGTGGCCTGAGAGGAGTTTCGCACGTCTTCCTTTGCCGGTAAGCAAAAGGGAACCAAAAGAGACCAAAACTAGAACTTGGGTCCAAAGGCGCCAGAAAGTGCCAGAAGCGGAAAAGGTGGTGAGAAAGCCTTCCTTTGCGTCTTCGGAGAGATATTCAAGGAGTTTCAGTGGCCTGAGACGAGTTTCGCACGACTTCCTTGGCCGATAAGCAAAAAGGGACCAAAGGAGACCAAAACTAGAACTTGGGTCCAAAGGTGCCAGAAAGTGGCAGAAGGGGAGAACGTGGAGAGAAATCCTTCCTTTGAGTTCTAGGAGTGATATTTTCAGTGGCTTGAGACGTGTTTTGCACGTCTACCTTGGCTGATAAGCAAAAGGGAACCAAAAGAGACCAAAACAGGAACTTGGGTCCAAAGGCACCAGAAAGTGCCAGAACGTGAGAAGGTGGTGGGAAAGCCTTCCTTTGAGTCCTAGGTGTGATATTCAAAGAGTTTCAGAGCCCTGAGGCGAGTTTCGCACGACTTCCTTTGCCAGTAAGCAAAAAGGGAACAAAAGAGACCAAAACTAGAACTTGGGTCCAAAGGTGCCAGAAAGTGGCAGAAGGGGAGAAGGTGGAGAGAAATCCTTCCTTTGAGTTCTAGGAGTGATATTCAAGGAGTTTCAGTAGCTTGAGACGAGTTTCGCACGTCTTCCTTTGCCAATAAGCAAAAGGGAACCAAAAGAGACCAAAACTGAAACTTGGGTCCAAAGGCACCAGAAAGTGCCAGAACGTGAGAAGATGGTGGGAAAGCCTTCCTTTGAGTCCTAGATGTGATATTCAAGGAGTTTCAGAGGCCTGAGACGAGTTACGCACGACTTCCTTTGCCAGTAAGCAAAAAGGGACCAAAAGAGACCAAAACTAGAACTTGGGTCCAAAGGTGCCAGAAAGTGACAGAAGGGGAGAAGGTGGAGAGAAATCCTTCCTTTGAGTTCTAGGAGTGATATTCAAGGAGTTTCAGTAGCTTGAGACGAGTTTCGCACGTCTTCCTTTGCCAATAAGCAAAAGGGAACCAAAAGAGACCAAAACTGGAACTTGGGTCTAAAGGCGCCAGAAAGTGCCAGAAGCGGAAAAGGTGGTGAGAAATCCTTCCTTTGAGTTCTAGGAGTGATATTCAAGGAGTTTCAGTAGCTTGAGACGAGTTTCGCACGTCTTCCTTTGCCGGTAAGCAAAAGGGAACCAAAAAAAACCAAAACTGGAACTTGGGTCCAAAAACACCAGAATGTGAGAAGGTGGTGGGAAAGCATTCCTTTGAGTTCTAGGCGTGATATTCAAGGAGTTTTAGTGGCCTGAGACGAGTTTCGCAAGTCTCCCTTTGCCTGTAAGCAAAAAGGGACCAAAAGAGACCAAAACTGGAACTTGGGTCCAAAGGCGCCAGAAAGTGCCAGAAGCGGAAAAGGTGGTGAGAAAGCGTTCGTTCGTGTCTTCGGAGTGATATTCAAGGAGTTTCAGTGGCCTGAGACGAGTTTCGCACGACTTCCTTTGCCGGTAAACAAAAAGGGACCAAAAGAGACCAAAACTAGAACTTGGGTCCAAAGGTGCCAGAAAGTGGCAGAAGGGGAGAAGGTGGAGAGAAATCCTTCCTTTGAGTTCTAGGAGTGATATTTTCAGTGGCTTGAGACGTGTTTCGCACGTCTTCCTTTGCCGGTAAGCAAAAGGGAACCAAAAGAGACCAAAACTGGAACTTGGGTCCAAAGGCGCCAGAAAGTGCCACAAGCGGAAAAGGTGGTGAGAAATCCTTCCTTTGAGTTCTAGGAGTGATATTCAAGGAGTTTCAGTGGCTTGAGACGAGTTTCGCACGTCTTCCTTTGCCGGTAAGCAAAAGGGAACCAAAAGAGACCAAAACTGAAACTTGGGTCCAAAGGCACCAGAAAGTGCCAGAACGTGAGAAGATGGTGGGAAAGCCTTCCTTTGAGTCCTAGATGTGATATTCAAGGAGTTTCAGAGGCCTGAGACGAGTTACGCACGACCTCCTTTGCTAGTAAGCAAAAAGGGACCAAAAGAGACCAAAACTAGAACTTGGGTCCAAAGGTGCCAGAAAGTGACAGAAGGGGAGAAGGTGGAGAGAAATCCTTCCTTTGAGTTCTAGGAGTGATATTCAAGGAGTTTCAGTAGCTTGAGACGAGTTTCGCACGTCTTCCTTTGCCAATAAGCAAAAGGGAACCAAAAGAGACCAAAACTGGAACTTGGGTCCAAAGGCGCCAGAAAGTGCCAGAAGCGAAAAAGGTGGTGAGAAATCCTTCCTTTGAGTTCTACGAGTGATATTCAAGGAGTTTCAGTGGCTTGAGACGAGTTTCTCACGTCTTCCTTTGCCGGTAAGCAAAAGCGAACCAAAAGGGACCAAAACTGGAACTTGGGTCCAAAGGCACCAGAAAGTGCCAGAACGTGAGAAGGTGGTGGTAAAGCCTTCGTTTGAGTCCTAGGCGTGATATTCAAGGAGTTTTAGTGGCCTGAGACGAGTTTCGCACGTCGTCCTTTGCCGGTAAGCAAAAGGAAACCAAAAGAGACCAAAACTGGAACTTGGGTCCAAAGGCACCAGAAAGTGCCAGAACGTGAGAAGGTGGTGGAAAAGCCTTCCTTTGAGTCCTAGGCGTGATATTCAAAGAGTTTTAGTGGCCTGAGAGGAGTTTCGCACGTCTTCCTTTGCCGGTAAGCAAAAGGGAACCAAAAGAGACCAAAACTAGAACTTGGGTCCAAAGGCGCCAGAAAGTGCCAGAAGCGGAAAAGGTGGTGAGAAAGCCTTCCTTTGCATCTTCGGAGAGATATTCAAGGAGTTTCAGTGGCCTGAGACGAGTTTCGCACGACTTCCTTGGCCGATAAGCAAAAAGGGACCAAAAGAGACCAAAACTAGAACTTGGGTCCAAAGGTGCCAGAAAGTGGCAGAAGGGGAGAACATGGACAGAAATCCTTCCTTTGAGTTCTAGGAGTGATATTTTCAGTGGCTTGAGACGTGTTTTGCACGTCTACCTTGGCCGATAAGCAAAAGGGAACCAAAAGAGACCAAAACAGGAACTTGGGTCCAAAGGCACCAGAAAGTTCCAGAACGTGAGAAGGTGGTGGGAAAGCCTTCCTTTGAGTCCTAGGTGTGATATTCAAAGAGTTTCAGAGCCCTGAGGCGAGTTTCGCATGACTTCCTTTGCCAGTAAGCAAAAAGGGAACAAAAGAGACCAAAACTAGAACTTGGGTCCAAAGGTGCCAGAAAGTGGCAGAAGGGGAGAAGGTGGAGAGAAATCCTTCCTTTGAGTTCTAGGAGTGATATTTTCAGTGGCTTGAGACGTGTTTCGCACGTCTTCCTTTGCCGGTAAGCAAAAGGCAACCAAAAGAGACCAAAACTGGAACTTGGGTCCAAAGGCGCCAGAAAGTGCCACAAGCGGAAAAGGTGGTGAGAAATCCTTCCTTTGAGTTCTAGGAGTGATATTCAAGGAGTTTCAGTGGCTTGAGACGAGTTTCGCACGTCTTCCTTTGCCGGTAAGTAAAAGGGAACCAAAAGAGACCAAAACTGAAACTTGGGTCCAAAGGCACCAGAAAGTGCCAGAACGTGAGAAGATGGTGGGAAAGACTTCCTTTGAGTCCTAGATGTGATATTCAAGGAGTTTCAGAGGCCTGAGACGAGTTACGCATGACCTCCTTTGCCAGTAAGCAAAAAGGGACCAAAAGAGACCAAAACTAGAACTTGGGTCCAAAGGTGCCAGAAAGTGACAGAAGGGGAGAAGGTGGAGAGAAATCCTTCCTTTGAGTTCTAGGATTGATATTCAAGGAGTTTCAGTAGCTTGAGACGAGTTTCGCACGTCTTCCTTTGCCGGTAAGCAAAAGGGAACCAAAAGAGACCAAAACTAGAACTTGGGTCCAAAGGCGCCAGAAAGTGCCAGAAGCGGAAAAGGTGGTGAGAAAGCCTTCCTTTGCGTCTTCGGAGAGATATTCAAGGAGTTTCAGTGGCCTGAGACGAGTTTCGCACGACTTCCTTGGCCGATAAGCAAAAAGAGACCAAAACTAGAACTTGGGTCCAAAGGTGCCAGAAAGTGGCAGAAGGGGAGAACGTGGAGAGAAATCCTTCCTTTGAGTTCTAGGAGTGATATTTTCAGTGGCTTGAGACGTGTTTTGCACGTCTACCTTGGCCGATAAGCAAAAGGGAACCAAAAGAGACCAAAACAGGAACTTGGGTCCAAAAACACCAGAAAGTGCCAGAACGTGAGAAGATGGTGGGAAAGCCTTCCTTTGAGTCCTAGATGTGATATTCAAGGAGTTTCAGAGGCCTGAGACGAGTTACGCACGACCTCCTTTGCTAGTAAGCAAAAAGGGACCAAAAGAGACCAAAACTAGAACTTGGGTCCAAAGGTGCCAGAAAGTGACAGAAGGGGAGAAGGTGGAGAGAAATCCTTCCTTTGAGTTCTAGGAGTGATATTCAAGGAGTTTCAGTAGCTTGAGACGAGTTTCGCACGTCTTCCTTTGCCAATAAGCAAAAGGGAACCAAAAGAGACCAAAACTGGAACTTGGGTCCAAAGGCGCCAGAAAGTGCCAGAAGCGAAAAAGGTGGTGAGAAATCTTTCCTTTGAGTTCTACGAGTGATATTCAAGGAGTTTCAGTGGCTTGAGACGAGTTTCTCACGTCTTCCTTTGCCGGTAAGCAAAAGCGAACCAAAAGGGACCAAAACTGGAACTTGGGTCCAAAGGCACCAGAAAGTGCCAGAACGTGAGAAGGTGGTGGGAAAGCCTTCGTTTGAGTCCTAGGCGTGATATTCAAGGAGTTTTAGTGGCCTGAGACGAGTTTCGCACGTCGTCCTTTGCCGGTAAGCAAAAGGAAACCAAAAGATACCAAAACTGGAATTTGGGTCCAAAGGCACCAGAAAGTGCCAGAACGTGAGAAGGTGGTGGAAAAGCCTTCCTTTGAGTCCTAGGCGTGATATTCAAAGAGTTTTAGTGGCCTGAGAGGAGTTTCGCACGTCTTCCTTTGCCGGTAAGCAAAAGGGAACAAAAGAGACCAAAACTAGAACTTGGGTCCAAAGGTGCCAGAAAATGGCGAGAAGGGAGAAGGTGGAGAGAAATCCTTCCTTTGAGTTCTAGGAGTGATATTTTCAGTGGCTTGAGACGTGTTTCGCACGTCTTCCTTTGCCGGTAAGCAAAAGGCAACCAAAAGAGACCAAAACTGGAACTTGGGTCCAAAGGCGCCAGAAAGTGCCACAAGCGGAAAAGGTGGTGAGAAATCCTTCCTTTGAGTTCTAGGAGTGATATTCAAGGAGTTTCAGTGGCTTGAGACGAGTTTCGCACGTCTTCCTTTGCCGGTAAGCAAAAGGGAACCAAAAGAGACCAAAACTGAAACTTGGGTCCAAAGGCACCAGAAAGTGCCAGAACGTGAGAAGATGGTGGGAAAGCCTTCCTTTGAGTCCTAGATGTGATATTCCAGGAGTTTCAGAGGCCTGAGAAGAGTTACGCATGACCTCCTTTGCCAGTAAGCAAAAAGGGACCAAAAGAGACCAAAACTAGAACTTGGGTCCAAAGGTGCCAGAAAGTGACAGAAGGGGAGAACGTGGAGAGAAATCCTTCCTTTGAGTTCTAGGAGTGATATTCAAGGAGTTTCAGTAGCTTGAGACGAGTTTCGCACGTCTTCCTTTGCCAATAAGCAAAAGGGAACCAAAAGAGACCAAAACTGGAACTTGGGTCCAAAGGCGCCAGAAAGTGCCAGAAGCGAAAAAGGTGGTGAGAAATCCTTCCTTTGAGTTCTACGAGTGATATTCAAGGAGTTTCAAAGTGGCTTGAGACGAGTTTCTCACGTCTTCCTTTGCCTTTGTAAGCAAAAGCGAACCAAAAGGGACCAAAACTGGAACTTGGGTCCAAAGGCACCAGAAAGTGCCAGAACGTGAGAAGGTGGTGGGAAAGCCTTCGTTTGAGTCGTAGGCGTGATATTCAAAGAGTTTTAGTGGCCTGAGAGGAGTTTCGCACGTCTTCCTTTGCCGGTAAGCAAAAGGGAACCAAAAGAGACCAAAACTAGAACTTGGGTCCAAAGGCGCCAGAAAGTGCCAGAAGCGGAAAAGGTGGTGAGAAAGCCTTCCTTTGCGTCTTCGGAGAGATATTCAAGGAGTTTCAGTGGCCTGAGATGAGTTTCGCACGACTTCCTTGGCCGATAAGCAAAAAGGGACCAAAAGAGACCAAAACTAGAACTTGGGTCCAAAGGTGCCAGAAAGTGGCAGAAGGGGAGAACGTGGAGAGAAATCCTTCCTTTGAGTTCTAGGAGTGATATTCAAGGAGTTTCAGTAGCTTGAGACGAGTTTCGCACGTCTTCCTTTGCCAATAAGCAAAAGGGAACCAAAAGAGACCAAAACTGGAACTTGGGTCCAAAGGCGCCAGAAAGTGCCAGAAGCGAAAAAGGTGGTGAGAAATCCTTCCTTTGAGTTCTACGAGTGATATTCAAGGAGTTTTAGTGGCCTGAGACGAGTTTCGCACGTCGTCCTTTGCCGGTAAGCAAAAGGGAACCAAAAGAGACCAAAACTGGAACTTGGGTCCAAAGGCACCAGAAAGTCCCAGAACGTGAGAAGGTGGTGGAAAAGCCTTCCTTTGAGTCCTAGGCGTGATATTCAAAGAGTTTTAGTGGCCTGAGAGGAGTTTCGCACGTCTTCCTTTGCCGGTAAGCAAAAGGGAACCAAAAGAGACCAAAACTAGAACTTGGGTCCAAAGGCGCCAGAAAGTGCCAGAAGCGGAAAAGGTGGTGAGAAAGCCTTCCTTTGCGTCTTCGGAGAGATATTCAAGGAGTTTCAGTGGCCTGAGATGAGTTTCGCACGACTTCCTTGGCCGATAAGCAAAAAGGGACCAAAAGAGACCAAAACTAGAACTTGGGTCCAAAGGTGCCAGAAAGTGGCAGAAGGGGAGAACGTGGAGAGAAATCCTTCCTTTGAGTTCTAGGAGTGATATTTTCAGTGGCTTGAGACGTGTTTTGCACGTCTACCTTGGCCGATAAGCAAAAGGGAACCAAAAGAGACCAAAACAGGAACTTGGGTCCAAAAACCCCACCAAGTGCCAGAACGTGAGAAGATGGTGGGAAAGCCTTCCTTTGAGTCCTAGATGTGATATTCAAGGAGTTTCAGAGGCCTGAGACGAGTTACGCACGACCTCCTTTGCTAGTAAGCAAAAAGGGACCAAAAGAGACCAAAACTAGAACTTGGGTCCAAAGGTGCCAGAAAGTGACAGAAGGGGAGAAGGTGGAGAGAAATCCTTCCTTTGAGTTCTAGGAGTGATATTCAAGGAGTTTGGTAGCTTGAGACGAAGTTTCGCACGTCTTCCTTTGCCAATAAGCAAAAGGGAACCAAAAGAGACCAAAACTGGAACTTGGGTCCAAAGGCGCCAGAAAGTGCCAGAAGCGAAAAAGGTGGTGAGAAATCTTTCCTTTGAGTTCTACGAGTGATATTCAAGGAGTTTCAGTGGCTTGAGACGAGTTTCTCACGTCTTCCTTTGCCGGTAAGCAAAAGCGAACCAAAAGGGACCAAAACTGGAACTTGGGTCCAAAGGCACCAGAAAGTGCCAGAACGTGAGAAGGTGGTGGGAAAGCCTTCGTTTGAGTCCTAGGCGTGATATTCAAGGAGTTTTAGTGGCCTGAGACGAGTTTCGCACGTCGTCCTTTGCCGGTAAGCAAAAGGAAACCAAAAGAGACCAAAACTGGAATTTGGGTCCAAAGGCACCAGAAAGTGCCAGAACGTGAGAAGGTGGTGGAAAAGCCTTCCTTTGAGTCCTAGGCGTGATATTCAAAGAGTTTTAGTGGCCTGAGAGGAGTTTCGCACGTCTTCCTTTGCCGGTAAGCAAAAGGGAACAAAAGAGACCAAAACTAGAACTTGGGTCCAAAGGTGCCAGAAAGTGGCAGAAGGGGAGAAGGTGGAGAGAAATCCTTCCTTTGAGTTCTAGGAGTGATATTTTCAGTGGCTTGAGACGTGTTTCGCACGTCTTCCTTTGCCGGTAAGCAAAAGGCAACCAAAAGAGACCAAAACTGGAACTTGGGTCCAAAGGCGCCAGAAAGTGCCACAAGCGGAAAAGGTGGTGAGAAATCCTTCCTTTGAGTTCTAGGGGTGATATTCAAGGAGTTTCAGTGGCTTGAGACGAGTTTCGCACGTCTTCCTTTGCCGGTAAGCAAAAGGGAACCAAAAGAGACCAAAACTGAAACTTGGGTCCAAAGGCACCAGAAAGTGCCAGAACGTGAGAAGATGGTGGGAAAGCCTTCCTTTGAGTCCTAGATGTGATATTCCAGGAGTTTCAGAGGCCTGAGACGAGTTACGCATGACCTCCTTTGCCAGTAAGCAAAAAGGGACCAAAAGAGACCAAAACTAGAACTTGGGTCCAAAGGTGCCAGAAAGTGACAGAAGGGGAGAACGTGGAGAGAAATCCTTCCTTTGAGTTCTAGGAGTGATATTCAAGGAGTTTCAGTAGCTTGAGACGAGTTTCGCACGTCTTCCTTTGCCAATAAGCAAAAGGGAACCAAAAGAGACCAAAACTGGAACTTGGGTCCAAAGGCGCCAGAAAGTGCCAGAAGCGAAAAAGGTGGTGAGAAATCCTTCCTTTGAGTTCTACGAGTGATATTCAAGGAGTTTCAGTGGCTTGAGACGAGTTTCTCACGTCTTCCTTTGCCTTTGTAAGCAAAAGCGAACCAAAAGGGACCAAAACTGGAACTTGGGTCCAAAGGCACCAGAAAGTGCCAGAACGTGAGAAGGTGGTGGGAAAGCCTTCGTTTGAGTCCTAGGCGTGATATTCAAGGAGTTTTAGTGGCCTGAGACGAGTTTCGCACGTCGTCCTTTGCCGGTAAGCAAAAGGGAACCAAAAGAGACCAAAACTGGAACTTGGGTCCAAAGGCACCAGAAAGTCCCAGAACGTGAGAAGGTGGTGGAAAAGCCTTCCTTTGAGTCCTAGGCGTGATATTCAAAGAGTTTTAGTGGCCTGAGAGGAGTTTCGCACGTCTTCCTTTGCCGGTAAGCAAAAGGGAACCAAAAGAGACCAAAACTAGAACTTGGGTCCAAAGGCGCCAGAAAGTGCCAGAAGCGGAAAAGGTGGTGAGAAAGCCTTCCTTTGCGTCTTCGGAGAGATATTCAAGGAGTTTCAGTGGCCTGAGACGAGTTTCGCACGACTTCCTTGGCCGATAAGCAAAAAGGGACCAAAAGAGACCAAAACTAGAACTTGGGTCCAAAGGTGCCAGAAAGTGGCAGAAGGGGAGAACGTGGAGAGAAATCCTTCCTTTGAGTTCTAGGAGTGATATTTTCAGTGGCTTGAGACGTGTTTTGCACGTCTACCTTGGCCGATAAGCAAAAGGGAACCAAAAGAGACCAAAACAGGAACTTGGGTCCAAAGGCACCAGAAAGTGCCAGAACGTGAGAAGGTGGTAGGAAAGCCTTCCTTTGAGTCCTAGGTGTGATATTCAAAGAGTTGCAGAGCCCTGAGGCGAGTTTCGCACGACTTCTTTCGCCAGTAAGCAAAAAGGGAACAAAAGAGACCAAAACTAGAACTTGGGTCCAAAGGTGCCAGAAAGTGGCAGAAGGGGAGAAGGTGGAGAGAAATCCTTCCTTTGAGTTCTAGGAGTGATATTTTCGGTGGCTTGAGACGTGTTTCGCACGTCTTCCTTTGCCGGTAAGCAAAAGGGAACCAAAAGAGACCAAAACTGGAACTTGGGTCCAAAGGCGCCAGAAAGTGCCACAAGCGGAAAAGGTGGTGAGAAATCCTTCCTTTGAGTTCTAGGAGTGATATTCAAGGAGTTTCAGTGGCTTGAGACGAGTTTCGCACGTCTTCCTTTGTCGGTAAGCAAAAGGGAACCAAAAGAGACCAAAACTGAAACTTGGGTCCAAAGGCACCAGAAAGTGCCAGAACGTGAGAAGATGGTGGGAAAGCCTTCCTTTGAGTCCTAGATGTGATATTCAAGGAGTTTCAGAGGCCTGAGATGAGTTACGCACGACTTCCTTTGCCAGTAAGCAAAAAGGGACCAAAAGAGACCAAAACTAGAACTTGGGTCCAAAGGTGCCAGAAGTGACAGAAGGGGAGAAGGTGGAGAGAAATCCTTCCTTTGAGTTCTAGGAGTGATATTCAAGGAGTTTCAGTAGCTTGAGACGAGTTTCGCACGTCTTCCTTTGCCAATAAGCAAAAGGGAACCAAAAGAGACCAAAACTGGAACTTGGGTCTAAAGGCGCCAGAAAGTGCCAGAAGCGGAAAAGGTGGTGAGAAATCCTTCCTTTGAGTTCTAGGAGTGATATTCAAGGAGTTTCAGTAGCTTGAGACGAGTTTCGCACGTCTTCCTTTGCCGGTAAGCAAAAGGGAACCAAAAAAAACCAAAACTGGAACTTGGGTCCAAAAACACCAGAATGTGAGAAGGTGGTGGGAAAGCATTCCTTTGAGTTCTAGGCGTGATATTCAAGGAGTTTTAGTGGCCTGAGACGAGTTTCGCAAGTCTCCCTTTGCCTGTAAGCAAAAAGGGACCAAAAGAGACCAAAACTGGAACTTAGGTCCAAAGGCGCCAGAAAGTGCCAGAAGCGGAAAAGGTGGTGAGAAAGCCTTCCTTTGCGTCTTCGGAGAGATATTCAAGGAGTTTTAGTGGCCTGAGACGAGTTTCGCACGACTTCCTTGGCCGGTAAGCAAAAGCGAACCAAAAGGGACCAAAACTGGAACTTGGGTCCAAAGGCACCAGAAAGTGCCAGAACGTGAGAAGGTGGTGGGAAAGCCTTCGTTTGAGTCCTAGGCGTGATATTCAAGGAGTTTTAGTGGCCTGAGACGAGTTTCGCACGTCGTCCTTTGCCGGTAAGCAAAAGGGAACCAAAAGAGACCAAAACTGGAACTTGGGTCCAAAGGCACCAGAAAGTGCCAGAACGTGAGGAGGTGGTAGGAAAGCCTTCCTTTGAGTCCTAGGTGTGATATTCAAAGAGTTTCAGAGCCCTGAGAGAAGTTTCGCACGACTTCCTTTGCCAGTAAGCAAAAAGGGACCAAAAGAGACCAAAACTAGAAATTGGGTCCAAAGGTGCCAGAAAGTGGCAGAAGGGGAGAAGGTGGAGAGAAATCCTTCCTTTGAGTTCTAGGAGTGATATTTTCAGTGGCTTGAGACGTGTTTCGCACGTTTTCCTTGGCCGATAAGCAAAAGGGAACCAAAAGAGACCAAAATAGGAACTTGGGTCGAAAGGCACCAGAAAGTGCCAGAACGTGAGAAGGTGGTAGGAAAGCCTTCCTTTGAGTCCTAGGTGTGATATTGAAAGAGTTTCAGAGACCTGAGACGAGTTTCGCACGACTTCCTTTGCCAGTAAGCAAAAAGGGACCAAAAGAGACCAAAACTAGAACTTCGGTCCAAAGGTGCCAGAAAGTGGCAGAAAGGGAGAAGGTGGAGAGAAATCCTTCCTTTGAGTTCTAGGAGTGATATTCAAGGAGTTTCAGTAGCTTGAGACGAGTTTCGCAAGTATCCCTTTGCCAGTAAGCAAAAAGGGACCAAAAGAGACCAAAACTGGAACTTGGGTCCAAAGGCGCCGAAAGTGCCGAAGCGGAAAAAGTGGTGAGATAGCCTTCCTTTGCGTCTTCGTAGTGATATTCAAGGAGTTTCAGTTGCTTGAGATGAGTTTCGCACGTCTTCCTTTTGCCGATAAGTAAAAGGGAACAAAAAGAGACCAAAAACTGGAACTTGTGTCCAAAGGCACCGAAAGTGCCGTAACGTGAGAAGGTGGTAGGAAAGCCTTCCTTTGAGTCCTAGGTGTGATATTCAAGGAGTTTCAGAGGCCTGAGACGAGTTTCGCACGACTTCCTTTTCCAGTAAGCAAAAAGGGACCAAAAGAGACCAAAACTAAAACTTGGGTCCAAACGTGCCAGAAAGTGACAGAAGGGGAGAAGGTGGTGAGAAATCCTTCCTTTGAGTTCTAGGAGTGATATTGTAAGAGTATAGAGACGAGTTTCGCACGTCATCCTTTGCCGGTAAGCAAAAGGGAACCAAAAGAGACCAAAATTGGAACTTGGGTCCAAAGGTGCCAGAAAGTGCCAGAAGCGGAAAAGGTGATGAGAAATCCTTCCTTTGAGTTCTAGGAGTGATATTCAAGGAATTTCAGTGGCTTGAGACGAGTTTTGCACGTCATCCTTTGCCGGTAAGCAAAAGGGAACCAAAAGAGACCAAAACTGGAACTTGGGTCCAAAGGCACCAGAAAGTGCCAGAACGTGAGACGGTTGTGGGAAAGCCTTCCTTTGAGACCTAGGCATGATATTCAAGGAGTTTTAGTGGCCTGAGACGAGTTTCGCAAGTCTCCCTTTGCCAATAAGCAAAAAGGGACCAAAAGAGACCAAAACTAGAACTTGGGTCCAACGGTGGCAGAAAGTGACACAAGGGGAGAAGGTGGTGAGAAATCCTTCCTTTGGGTTCTAGGAGTGATATTCAAGGAGTTTCAGTGGCCTGAGATGAGTTTCGCACGACATCCTTTGTCGGTAAGCAAAAGGGAACCAAAAGAGACCAAAACTGGAACTTGGGTCCAAAGGCACCAGAAAGTGCCAGAATGTGAGAAGGTGGTGGGAAAGCCTTCCTTTGAGTCCTAGGCGTGATATTCAAAGAATTTTAGTGGATTGAGACGAGTTTCGCAACTCTCCCTTTGCCAGTAAGGAAAAAGGGACCAAAAGAGGCCAAAACTGGAACTTGGGTCCAAAGGTGCCAGAAAGTGCCAGAAGCAGAAAAGGTGGTGAGAAATCCTTCCTTTGAGTTCTAGGAGTGATATTCAAGGAGTTTCAGTGCCTTGAGACGAGTTTTGCACCTCTTCCTTTGCCAGTAAGCAAAAGGGAACAAAAAGAGACCAAAACTGGAACTTGGGTCCAAAGGTGCAAAAAGTGACAGAAGGGGAGAAGGTGGTGGGAAAGCCTTCCTTTGAGTCCTAGGTGTGATATTCAAGGGGTTTCAGTGGCTTGAGACGAGTTTTGCACCTCTTCCTTTGCCGGTAAGCAAAAGGGAACAAAAAGAGACCAAAACTAGAACTTGGGTCCAAAGGTGCAAAAAGTGACAGAAGGGGAGAAGGTGGTGGGAAAGCCTTCCTTTGAGTCCTAGGTGCGATATTCAAGGGGTTTCAGAGGCCTACGACGAGTTTCGCACGACTTCCTTTGCCAGTAAGCAAAAAGGGACCAAAAGAGACCAAAACTAGAACTTGGGTCCAAAGGCACCAGAAAGTGCCAGAACCTGAAAAGGTGGTGGAAAAGCCTTCCTTTGAGACCTAGGCATGATATTCAAGGAGTTTTAGTGGCCTGAGACGAGTTTCGCAAGTCCCCCTTTGCCAGTAAGCAAAAGGGGACCAAAAGAGACCAAAACTAGAACTTGGGTCCAAAGGTGGCAGAAAGTGACACAAGGGGAGAAGGTGGTGAGAAATCCTTCCTTTGGGTTCTAGGAGTGATATTCAAGGAGTTTCAGTAGCTTGAGACGAGTTTCGCACCTCTTCCTTTGCCGGTAAGCAAAAGGGAACCAAAAGAGTCAAAACTGGAACTTGGGTCCAAAGGCGCCAGAAAGCGCCAGAAGCGGAAAAGCTGGTGAGAAATCCTTCCTTTGGGTTCTAAGAGTGATATTCAAGGAGTTTCAGTGGCTTGAGACGAGTTTCGCAAGTATCCCTTTGCCAGTAAGCAAAAAGGGACCAAAAGAGACTAAAACTGGAACTTGGGTCCAAAGGCGCCAGAAAGTGCCAGAAGCGGAAAAGGTGGTGAGATAGCCTTCCTTTGCGTCTTCAGAGTGATATTCAAGGAGTTTCAGTTGCTTGAGATGAGTTTCGCACGTCTTCCTTTGCTGATAAGTAAAAGGGAACAAAAAGAGACCAAAACTGGAACTTGCGTCCAAAGGCACCAGAAAGTGCCAGAACGTGAGAAGGTGGTAGGAAAGCCTTCCTTTGAGTCCTAGGTGTGATATTCAAGGAGTTTCAGAGGCCTGAGACGAGTTTCGCACGACTTCCTTTGCCAGTAAGCAAAAAGCGACCAAAAGAGACCAAAACTAAAACTTGGGTCCAAACGTGCCAGAAAGTGACAGAAGGGGAGAAGGTGGTGAGAAATCCTTCCTTTGAGTTTTAGGGGTGATATTTTAAGTGGCTTGAGACGAGTTTCGCACGTCTTCCTTTGCCGGTAAGCAAAAGGGAACCAAAAGAGACCAAAACTGGAACTTGGGTCCAAAGGTGCCAGAAAGTGCCAGAAGCGGAAAATGTGGTGAGAAATCCTTCCTTTGAGTTCTAGGAGTGATATTCAAGGAATTTCAGTGGCTTGAGACGAGTTTCGCACGTCATCCTTTGCCGGTAAGCAAAAGGGAACCAAAAGAGACCAAAATTGGAACTTGGGTCCAAAGGCACCAGAAAGTGCCAGAACGTGAGACGGTGGTGGGAAAGCCTTCCTTTGAGACCTAGGCATGATATTCAAGGAGTTTTAGTGGCCTGAGACGAGTTTCGCAAGTCTCCCTTTGCCAGTAAGCAAAAAGGGACCAAAAGAGACCAAAACTAGAACTTGGGTCCAACAGTGGCAGAAAGTGACACAAGGGGAGAAGGTGGTGAGAAATCCTTCCTTTGGGTTCTAGGAGTGATTTCAAGGAGTTTCAGTGGCCTGAGATGAGTTTCGCACGACATCCTTTGTCGGTAAGCAAAAGGGAACCAAAAGAGACCAAAACTGGAACTTGGGTCCAAAGGCACCAGAAAGTGCCAGAACGTGAGAAGGTGGTGGAAAAGTCTTCCTTTGGATCCTACGCGTGATATTCAAGGAGTTTTAGTGGCCTGAGACGAGTTTCGCAAGTCTCCCTTTGCCAGTAAGCAAAAAGGGACCAAAAGAGACCAAAACTGGAACTTAGGTCCAAAGGCGCCAGAATGTGCCAGAAGCGGAAAAGGTGCTGAGAAAGCCTTCCTTTGCGTCTTTGGAGTGATATTCAAGGAGTTTCAGTGGCCTGGGAGGAGTTTCGCACGTCTTCCTTTGCCAATAAGCAAAAAGAGACCAAAACAGACCAAAACTAGAACTTGGGTCCAAAGGTGCCAGAAAGTGACAGAAGGGGAGAAGGTGGTAGGAAAGCCTTCCTTTGAGTCCTAGGTGTGATATTCAAGGAGTTTCAGAGGCCTGAGACGAGTTTCGCACGACTTCCTTTTCCAGTAAGCAAAAAGGGACCAAAAGAGACCAAAACTAAAACTTGGGTCCAAACGTGCCAGAAAGTGACAGAAGGGGAGAAGGTGGTGAGAAATCCTTCCTTTGAGTTCTAGGAGTGATATTTTAAGTGGCTTGAGACGAGTTTCGCACGTCTTCCTTTGCCGGTAAGCAAAAGGGAACCAAAAGAGACCAAAGCGGAACTTGGGTCCAAAGGTGCCAGAAAGTGCCAGAAGCGGAAAAGGTGGTGAGAAATCCTTCCTTTGAGTTCTAGGAGTGATATTCAAGGAATTTCAGTGGCTTGAGACGAGTTTTGCACGTCATCCTTTGCCGGTAAGCAAAAGGGAACCAAAAGAGACCAAAACTGGAACTTGGGTCCAAAGGCACCAGAAAGTGCCAGAACGTGAGACGGTTGTGGGAAAGCCTTCCTTTGAGACCTAGGCGTGATATTCAAGGAGTTTTAGTGGCCTGAGACGAGTTTCGCAAGTCTCCCTTTGCCAATAAGCAAAAAGGGACCAAAAGAGACCAAAACTAGAACTTGGGTCCAACGGTGGCAGAAAGTGACATAAGGGGAGAAGGTGGTGAGAAATCCTTCCTTTGGGTTCTAGGAGTGATATTCAAGGAGTTTCAGTGGCCTGAGATGAGTTTCGCACGACATCCTTTGTCGGTAAGCAAAAGGGAACCAAAAGAGACCAAAACTGGAACTTGGGTCCAAAGGCACCAGAAAGTGCCAGAATGTGAGAAGGTGGTGGGAAAGCCTTCCTTTGAGTCCTAGGCGTGATATTCAAAGAATTTTAGTGGATTGAGACGAGTTTCGCAACTCTCCCTTTGCCAGTAAGGAAAAAGGGACCAAAAGAGGCCAAAACTGGAACTTGGGTCCAAAGGTGCCAGAAAGTGCCAGAAGCAGAAAAGGTGGTGAGAAATCCTTCCTTTGAGTTCTAGGAGTGATATTCAAGGAGTTTCAGTGCCTTGAGACGAGTTTTGCACCTCTTCCTTTGCCAGTAAGCAAAAGGGAACAAAAAGAGACCAAAACTGGAACTTGGGTCCAAAGGCACCAGAAAGTGCCAGAACGTGAGAAGGTGGTGGGAAAGCCTTCGTTTGAGTCCTAGGCGTGATATTCAAGGAGTTTTAGTGGCCTGAGACGAGTTTCGCACGTCGTCCTTTGCCGGTAAGCAAAAGGAAACCAAAAGAGACCAAAACTGGAATTTGGGTCCAAAGGCACCAGAAAGTGCCAGAACGTGAGAAGGTGGTGGAAAAGCCTTCCTTTGAGTCCTAGGCGTGATATTCAAAGAGTTTTAGTGGCCTGAGAGGAGTTTCGCACGTCTTCCTTTGCCGGTAAGCAAAAGGGAACAAAAGAGACCAAAACTAGAACTTGGGTCCAAAGGTGCCAGAAAATGGCAGAAGGGGAGAAGGTGGAGAGAAATCCTTCCTTTGAGTTCTAGGAGTGATATTTTCAGTGGCTTGAGACGTGTTTCGCACGTCTTCCTTTGCCGGTAAGCAAAAGGCAACCAAAAGAGACCAAAACTGGAACTTGGGTCCAAAGGCGCCAGAAAGTGCCACAAGCGGAAAAGGTGGTGAGAAATCCTTCCTTTGAGTTCTAGGAGTGATATTCAAGGAGTTTCAGTGGCTTGAGACGAGTTTCGCACGTCTTCCTTTGCCGGTAAGCAAAAGGGAACCAAAAGAGACCAAAACTGAAACTTGGGTCCAAAGGCACCAGAAAGTGCCAGAACGTGAGAAGATGGTGGGAAAGCCTTCCTTTGAGTCCTAGATGTGATATTCCAGGAGTTTCAGAGGCCTGAGACGAGTTACGCATGACCTCCTTTGCCAGTAAGCAAAAAGGGACCAAAAGAGACCAAAACTAGAACTTTGGTCCAAAGGTGCCAGAAAGTGACAGAAGGGGAGAACGTGGAGAGAAATCCTTCCTTTGAGTTCTAGGAGTGATATTCAAGGAGTTTCAGTAGCTTGAGACGAGTTTCGCACGTCTTCCTTTGCCAATAAGCAAAAGGGAACCAAAAGAGACCAAAACTGGAACTTGGGTCCAAAGGCGCCAGAAAGTGCCAGAAGCGAAAAAGGTGGTGAGAAATCCTTCCTTTGAGTTCTACGAGTGATATTCAAGGAGTTTCAGTGGCTTGAGACGAGTTTCTCACGTCTTCCTTTGCCTTTGTAAGCAAAAGCGAACCAAAAGGGACCAAAACTGGAACTTGGGTCCAAAGGCACCAGAAAGTGCCAGAACGTGAGAAGGTGGTGGGAAAGCCTTCGTTTGAGTCGTAGGCGTGATATTCAAAGAGTTTTAGTGGCCTGAGAGGAGTTTCGCACGTCTTCCTTTGCCGGTAAGCAAAAGGGAACCAAAAGAGACCAAAACTAGAACTTGGGTCCAAAGGCGCCAGAAAGTGCCAGAAGCGGAAAAGGTGGTGAGAAAGCCTTCCTTTGCGTCTTCGGAGAGATATTCAAGGAGTTTCAGTGGCCTGAGATGAGTTTCGCACGACTTCCTTGGCCGATAAGCAAAAAGGGACCAAAAGAGACCAAAACTAGAACTTGGGTCCAAAGGTGCCAGAAAGTGGCAGAAGGGGAGAACGTGGAGAGAAATCCTTCCTTTGAGTTCTAGGAGTGATATTCAAGGAGTTTCAGTAGCTTGAGACGAGTTTCGCACGTCTTCCTTTGCCAATAAGCAAAAGGGAACCAAAAGAGACCAAAGCGGAACTTGGGTCCAAAGGCGCCGAGAAAGTGCCGAAGCGAAAAAGGTGGTGAGAAATCCTTCCTTTGAGTTCTACGAGTGATATTCAAGGAGTTTTAGTGGCCTGAGACGAGTTTCGCACGTCGTCCTTTGCCGGTAAGCAAAAGGGAACCAAAAGAGACCAAAACTGGAACTTGGGTCCAAAGGCACCAGAAAGTCCCAGAACGTGAGAAGGTGGTGGAAAAGCCTTCCTTTGAGTCCTAGGCGTGATATTCAAAGAGTTTTAGTGGCCTGAGAGGAGTTTCGCACGTCTTCCTTTGCCGGTAAGCAAAAGGGAACCAAAAGAGACCAAAACTAGAACTTGGGTCCAAAGGCGCCAGAAAGTGCCAGAAGCGGAAAAGGTGGTGAGAAAGCCTTCCTTTGCGTCTTCGGAGAGATATTCAAGGAGTTTCAGTGGCCTGAGATGAGTTTCGCACGACTTCCTTGGCCGATAAGCAAAAAGGGACCAAAAGAGACCAAAACTAGAACTTGGGTCCAAAGGTGCCAGAAAGTGGCAGAAGGGGAGAACGTGGAGAGAAATCCTTCCTTTGAGTTCTAGGAGTGATATTTTCAGTGGCTTGAGACGTGTTTTGCACGTCTACCTTGGCCGATAAGCAAAAGGGAACCAAAAGAGACCAAAACAGGAACTTGGGTCCAAAAACACCAGAAAGTGCCAGAACGTGAGAAGATGGTGGGAAAGCCTTCCTTTGAGTCCTAGATGTGATATTCAAGGAGTTTCAGAGGCCTGAGACGAGTTACGCACGACCTCCTTTGCTAGTAAGCAAAAAGGGACCAAAAGAGACCAAAACTAGAACTTGGGTCCAAAGGTGCCAGAAAGTGACAGAAGGGGAGAAGGTGGAGAGAAATCCTTCCTTTGAGTTCTAGGAGTGATATTCAAGGAGTTTCAGTAGCTTGAGACGAGTTTCGCACGTCTTCCTTTGCCAATAAGCAAAAGGGAACCAAAAGAGACCAAAACTGGAACTTGGGTCCAAAGGCGCCAGAAAGTGCCAGAAGCGAAAAAGGTGGTGAGAAATCTTTCCTTTGAGTTCTACGAGTGATATTCAAGGAGTTTCAGTGGCTTGAGACGAGTTTCTCACGTCTTCCTTTGCCGGTAAGCAAAAGCGAACCAAAAGGGACCAAAGCGGAACTTGGGTCCAAAGGCACCAGAAAGTGCCAGAACGTGAGAAGGTGGTGGGAAAGCCTTCGTTTCAGTCCTAGGCGTGATATTCAAGGAGTTTTAGTGGCCTGAGACGAGTTTCGCACGTCGTCCTTTGCCGGTAAGCAAAAGGAAACCAAAAGAGACCAAAACTGGAATTTGGGTCCAAAGGCACCAGAAAGTGCCAGAACGTGAGAAGGTGGTGGAAAAGCCTTCCTTTGAGTCCTAGGCGTGATATTCAAAGAGTTTTAGTGGCCTGAGAGGAGTTTCGCACGTCTTCCTTTGCGGTAAGCAAAAGGGAACAAAAGAGACCAAAACTAGAACTTGGGTCCAAAGGTGCCGAGAAAGTGGCGAAGGGAGAAGGTGGAGAGAAATCCTTCCTTTGAGTTCTAGGAGTGATATTTTCAGTGGCTTGAGACGTGTTTCGCACGTCTTCCTTTGCCGGTAAGCAAAAGGCAACCAAAAGAGACCAAAACTGGAACTTGGGTCCAAAGGCGCCAGAAAGTGCCACAAGCGGAAAAGGTGGTGAGAAATCCTTCCTTTGAGTTCTAGGGGTGATATTCAAGGAGTTTCAGTGGCTTGAGACGAGTTTCGCACGTCTTCCTTTGCCGGTAAGCAAAAGGGAACCAAAAGAGACCAAAACTGAAACTTGGTTCCAAAGGCACCAGAAAGTGCCAGAACGTGAGAAGATGGTGGGAAAGCCTTCCTTTGAGTCCTAGATGTGATATTCCAGGAGTTTCAGAGGCCTGAGACGAGTTACGCATGACCTCCTTTGCCAGTAAGCAAAAAGGGACCAAAAGAGACCAAAACTAGAACTTGGGTCCAAAGGTGCCAGAAAGTGACAGAAGGGGAGAACGTGGAGAGAAATCCTTCCTTTGAGTTCTAGGAGTGATATTCAAGGAGTTTCAGTAGCTTGAGACGAGTTTCGCACGTCTTCCTTTGCCAATAAGCAAAAGGGAACCAAAAGAGACCAAAACTGGAACTTGGGTCCAAAGGCGCCAGAAAGTGCCAGAAGCGAAAAAGGTGGTGAGAAATCCTTCCTTTGAGTTCTACGAGTGATATTCAAGGAGTTTCAGTGGCTTGAGACGAGTTTCTCACGTCTTCCTTTGCCTTTGTAAGCAAAAGCGAACCAAAAGGGACCAAAACTGGAACTTGGGTCCAAAGGCACCAGAAAGTGCCAGAACGTGAGAAGGTGGTGGGAAAGCCTTCGTTTGAGTCCTAGGCGTGATATTCAAGGAGTTTTAGTGGCCTGAGACGAGTTTCGCACGTCGTCCTTTGCCGGTAAGCAAAAGGGAACCAAAAGAGACCAAAACTGGAACTTGGGTCCAAAGGCACCAGAAAGTCCCAGAACGTGAGAAGGTGGTGGAAAAGCCTTCCTTTGAGTCCTAGGCGTGATATTCAAAGAGTTTTAGTGGCCTGAGAGGAGTTTCGCACGTCTTCCTTTGCCGGTAAGCAAAAGGGAACCAAAAGAGACCAAAACTAGAACTTGGGTCCAAAGGCGCCAGAAAGTGCCAGAAGCGGAAAAGGTGGTGAGAAAGCCTTCCTTTGCGTCTTCGGAGAGATATTCAAGGAGTTTCAGTGGCCTGAGACGAGTTTCGCACGACTTCCTTGGCCGATAAGCAAAAAGGGACCAAAAGAGACCAAAACTAGAACTTGGGTCCAAAGGTGCCAGAAAGTGGCAGAAGGGGAGAACGTGGAGAGAAATCCTTCCTTTGAGTTCTAGGAGTGATATTTTCAGTGGCTTGAGACGTGTTTTGCACGTCTACCTTGGCCGATAAGCAAAAGGGAACCAAAAGAGACCAAAACAGGAACTTGGGTCCAAAGGCACCAGAAAGTGCCAGAACGTGAGAAGGTGGTAGGAAAGCCTTCCTTTGAGTCCTAGGTGTGATATTCAAAGAGTTGCAGAGCCCTGAGGCGAGTTTCGCACGACTTCTTTCGCCAGTAAGCAAAAAGGGAACAAAAGAGACCAAAACTAGAACTTGGGTCCAAAGGTGCCAGAAAGTGGCAGAAGGGGAGAAGGTGGAGAGAAATCCTTCCTTTGAGTTCTAGGAGTGATATTTTCAGTGGCTTGAGACGTGTTTCGCACGTCTTCCTTTGCCGGTAAGCAAAAGGGAACCAAAAGAGACCAAAACTGGAACTTGGGTCCAAAGGCGCCAGAAAGTGCCACAAGCGGAAAAGGTGGTGAGAAATCCTTCCTTTGAGTTCTAGGAGTGATATTCAAGGAGTTTCAGTGGCTTGAGACGAGTTTCGCACGTCTTCCTTTGTCGGTAAGCAAAAGGGAACCAAAAGAGACCAAAACTGAAACTTGGGTCCAAAGGCACCAGAAAGTGCCAGAACGTGAGAAGATGGTGGGAAAGCCTTCCTTTGAGTCCTAGATGTGATATTCAAGGAGTTTCAGAGGCCTGAGATGAGTTACGCACGACTTCCTTTGCCAGTAAGCAAAAAGGGACCAAAAGAGACCAAAACTAGAACTTGGGTCCAAAGGTGCCAGAAAGTGACAGAAGGGGAGAAGGTGGAGAGAAATCCTTCCTTTGAGTTCTAGGAGTGATATTCAAGGAGTTTCAGTAGCTTGAGACGAGTTTCGCACGTCTTCCTTTGCCAATAAGCAAAAGGGAACCAAAAGAGACCAAAACTGGAACTTGGGTCTAAAGGCGCCAGAAAGTGCCAGAAGCGGAAAAGGTGGTGAGAAATCCTTCCTTTGAGTTCTAGGAGTGATATTCAAGGAGTTTCAGTAGCTTGAGACGAGTTTCGCACGTCTTCCTTTGCCGGTAAGCAAAAGGGAACCAAAAAAAACCAAAACTGGAACTTGGGTCCAAAAACACCAGAATGTGAGAAGGTGGTGGGAAAGCATTCCTTTGAGTTCTAGGCGTGATATTCAAGGAGTTTTAGTGGCCTGAGACGAGTTTCGCAAGTCTCCCTTTGCCTGTAAGCAAAAAGGGACCAAAAGAGACCAAAACTGGAACTTAGGTCCAAAGGCGCCAGAAAGTGCCAGAAGCGGAAAAGGTGGTGAGAAAGCCTTCCTTTGCGTCTTCGGAGAGATATTCAAGGAGTTTTAGTGGCCTGAGACGAGTTTCGCACGACTTCCTTGGCCGGTAAGCAAAAGCGAACCAAAAGGGACCAAAACTGGAACTTGGGTCCAAAGGCACCAGAAAGTGCCAGAACGTGAGAAGGTGGTGGGAAAGCCTTCGTTTGAGTCCTAGGCGTGATATTCAAGGAGTTTTAGTGGCCTGAGACGAGTTTCGCACGTCGTCCTTTGCCGGTAAGCAAAAGGGAACCAAAAGAGACCAAAACTGGAACTTGGGTCCAAAGGCACCAGAAAGTGCCAGAACGTGAGGAGGTGGTAGGAAAGCCTTCCTTTGAGTCCTAGGTGTGATATTCAAAGAGTTTCAGAGCCCTGAGACAAGTTTCGCACGACTTCCTTTGCCAGTAAGCAAAAAGGGACCAAAAGAGACCAAAACTAGAAATTGGGTCCAAAGGTGCCAGAAAGTGGCAGAAGGGGAGAAGGTGGAGAGAAATCCTTCCTTTGAGTTCTATGAGTGATATTTTCAGTGGCTTGAGACGTGTTTCGCACGTTTTCCTTGGCCGATAAGCAAAAGGGAACCAAAAGAGACCAAAATAGGAACTTGGGTCGAAAGGCACCAGAAAGTGCCAGAACGTGAGAAGGTGGTAGGAAAGCCTTCCTTTGAGTCCTAGGTGTGATATTGAAAGAGTTTCAGAGACCTGAGACGAGTTTCGCACGACTTCCTTTGCCAGTAAGCAAAAAGGGACCAAAAGAGACCAAAACTAGAACTTCGGTCCAAAGGTGCCAGAAAGTGGCAGAAAGGGAGAAGGTGGAGAGAAATCCTTCCTTTGAGTTCTAGGAGTGATATTCAAGGAGTTTCAGTAGCTTGAGACGAGTTTCGCAAGTATCCCTTTGCCAGTAAGCAAAAAGGGACCAAAAGAGACCAAAACTGGAACTTGGGTCCAAAGGCGCCAGAAAGTGCCAGAAGCGGAAAAAGTGGTGAGATAGCCTTCCTTTGCGTCTTCAGAGTGATATTCAAGGAGTTTCAGTTGCTTGAGATGAGTTTCGCACGTCTTCCTTTGCCGATAAGTAAAAGGGAACAAAAAGAGACCAAAACTGGAACTTGTGTCCAAAGGCACCAGAAAGTGCCAGAACGTGAGAAGGTGGTAGGAAAGCCTTCCTTTGAGTCCTAGGTGTGATATTCAAGGAGTTTCAGAGGCCTGAGACGAGTTTCGCACGACTTCCTTTTCCAGTAAGCAAAAAGGGACCAAAAGAGACCAAAACTAAAACTTGGGTCCAAACGTGCCAGAAAGTGACAGAAGGGGAGAAGGTGGTGAGAAATCCTTCCTTTGAGTTCTAGGAGTGATATTTTAAGTGGCTTGAGACGAGTTTCGCACGTCATCCTTTGCCGGTAAGCAAAAGGGAACCAAAAGAGACCAAAATTGGAACTTGGGTCCAAAGGTGCCAGAAAGTGCCAGAAGCGGAAAAGGTGGTGAGAAATCCTTCCTTTGAGTTCTAGGAGTGATATTCAAGGAATTTCAGTGGCTTGAGACGAGTTTTGCACGTCATCCTTTGCCGGTAAGCAAAAGGGAACCAAAAGAGACCAAAACTGGAACTTGGGTCCAAAGGCACCAGAAAGTGCCAGAACGTGAGACGGTTGTGGGAAAGCCTTCCTTTGAGACCTAGGCGTGATATTCAAGGAGTTTTAGTGGCCTGAGACGAGTTTCGCAAGTCTCCCTTTGCCAATAAGCAAAAAGGGACCAAAAGAGACCAAAACTAGAACTTGGGTCCAACGGTGGCAGAAAGTGACACAAGGGGAGAAGGTGGTGAGAAATCCTTCCTTTGGGTTCTAGGAGTGATATTCAAGGAGTTTCAGTGGCCTGAGATGAGTTTCGCACGACATCCTTTGTCGGTAAGCAAAAGGGAACCAAAAGAGACCAAAACTGGAACTTGGGTCCAAAGGCACCAGAAAGTGCCAGAATGTGAGAAGGTGGTGGGAAAGCCTTCCTTTGAGTCCTAGGCGTGATATTCAAAGAATTTTAGTGGATTGAGACGAGTTTCGCAACTCTCCCTTTGCCAGTAAGGAAAAAGGGACCAAAAGAGGCCAAAACTGGAACTTGGGTCCAAAGGTGCCAGAAAGTGCCAGAAGCAGAAAAGGTGGTGAGAAATCCTTCCTTTGAGTTCTAGGAGTGATATTCAAGGAGTTTCAGTGCCTTGAGACGAGTTTTGCACCTCTTCCTTTGCCAGTAAGCAAAAGGGAACAAAAAGAGACCAAAACTGGAACTTGGGTCCAAAGGTGCAAAAAGTGACAGAAGGGGAGAAGGTGGTGGGAAAACCTTCCTTTGAGTCCTAGGTGTGATATTCAAGGGGTTTCAGTGGCTTGAGACGAGTTTTGCACCTCTTCCTTTGCCGGTAAGCAAAAGGGAACAAAAAGAGACCAAAACTAGAACTTGGGTCCAAAGGTGCAAAAAGTGACAGAAGGGGAGAAGGTGGTGAGAAAGCCTTCCTTTGAGTCCTAGGTGCGATATTCAAGGGGTTTCAGAGGCCTACGACGAGTTTCGCACGACTTCCTTTGCCAGTAAGCAAAAAGGGACCAAAAGAGACCAAAACTAGAACTTGGGTCCAAAGGCACCAGAAAGTGCCAGAACCTGAAAAGGTGGTGGAAAAGCCTTCCTTTGAGACCTAGGCATGATATTCAAGGAGTTTTAGTGGCCTGAGACGAGTTTCGCAAGTCCCCCTTTGCCAGTAAGCAAAAGGGGACCAAAAGAGACCAAAACTAGAACTTGGGTCCAAAGGTGGCAGAAAGTGACACAAGGGGAGAAGGTGGTGAGAAATCCTTCCTTTGGGTTCTAGGAGTGATATTCAAGGAGTTTCAGTAGCTTGAGACGAGTTTCGCACCTCTTCCTTTGCCGGTAAGCAAAAGGAAACCAAAAGAGTCAAAACTGGAACTTGGGTCCAAAGGCGCCAGAAAGCGCCAGAAGCGGAAAAGCTGGTGAGAAATCCTTCCTTTGGGTTCTAAGAGTGATATTCAAGGAGTTTCAGTGGCTTGAGACGAGTTTCGCAAGTATCCCTTTGCCAGTAAGCAAAAAGGGACCAAAAGAGACTAAAACTGGAACTTGGGTCCAAAGGCGCCAGAAAGTGCCAGAAGCGGAAAAGGTGGTGAGATAGCCTTCCTTTGCGTCTTCAGAGTGATATTCAAGGAGTTTCAGTTGCTTGAGATGAGTTTCGCACGTCTTCCTTTGCTGATAAGTAAAAGGGAACAAAAAGAGACCAAAACTGGAACTTGCGTCCAAAGGCACCAGAAAGTGCCAGAACGTGAGAAGGTGGTAGGAAAGCCTTCCTTTGAGTCCTAGGTGTGATATTCAAGGAGTTTCAGAGGCCTGAGACGAGTTTCGCACGACTTCCTTTGCCAGTAAGCAAAAAGCGACCAAAAGAGACCAAAACTAAAACTTGGGTCCAAACGTGCCAGAAAGTGACAGAAGGGGAGAAGGTGGTGAGAAATCCTTCCTTTGAGTTTTAGGAGTGATATTTTAAGTGGCTTGAGACGAGTTTCGCACGTCTTCCTTTGCCGGTAAGCAAAAGGGAACCAAAAGAGACCAAAACTGGAACTTGGGTCCAAAGGTGCCAGAAAGTGCCAGAAGCGGAAAATGTGGTGAGAAATCCTTCCTTTGAGTTCTAGGAGTGATATTCAAGGAATTTCAGTGGCTTGAGACGAGTTTCGCACGTCATCCTTTGCCGGTAAGCAAAAGGGAACCAAAAGAGACCAAAATTGGAACTTGGGTCCAAAGGCACCAGAAAGTGCCAGAACGTGAGACGGTGGTGGGAAAGCCTTCCTTTGAGACCTAGGCATGATATTCAAGGAGTTTTAGTGGCCTGAGACGAGTTTCGCAAGTCTCCCTTTGCCAGTAAGCAAAAAGGGACCAAAAGAGACCAAAACTAGAACTTGGGTCCAACAGTGGCAGAAAGTGACACAAGGGGAGAAGGTGGTGAGAAATCCTTCCTTTGGGTTCTAGGAGTGATATTCAAGGAGTTTCAGTGGCCTGAGATGAGTTTCGCACGACATCCTTTGTCGGTAAGCAAAAGGGAACCAAAAGAGACCAAAACTGGAACTTGGGTCCAAAGGCACCAGAAAGTGCCAGAACGTGAGAAGGTGGTGGAAAAGTCTTCCTTTGGATCCTACGCGTGATATTCAAGGAGTTTTAGTGGCCTGAGATGAGTTTCGCAAGTCTCCCTTTGCCAGTAAGCAAAAAGGGACCAAAAGAGACCAAAACTGGAACTTAGGTCCAAAGGCGCCAGAATGTGCCAGAAGCGGAAAAGGTGCTGAGAAAGCCTTCCTTTGCGTCTTTGGAGTGATATTCAAGGAGTTTCAGTGGCCTGGGAGGAGTTTCGCACGTCTTCCTTTGCCAATAAGCAAAAAGAGACCAAAACAGACCAAAACTAGAACTTGGGTCCAAAGGTGCCAGAAAGTGACAGAAGGGGAGAAGGTGGTAGGAAAGCCTTCCTTTGAGTCCTAGGTGTGATATTCAAGGAGTTTCAGAGGCCTGAGACGAGTTTCGCACGACTTCCTTTTCCAGTAAGCAAAAAGGGACCAAAAGAGACCAAAACTAAAACTTGGGTCCAAACGTGCCAGAAAGTGACAGAAGGGGAGAAGGTGGTGAGAAATCCTTCCTTTGAGTTCTAGGAGTGATATTTTAAGTGGCTTGAGACGAGTTTCGCACGTCTTCCTTTGCCGGTAAGCAAAAGGGAACCAAAAGAGACCAAAACTGGAACTTGGGTCCAAAGGTGCCAGAAAGTGCCAGAAGCGGAAAAGGTGGTGAGAAATCCTTCCTTTGAGTTCTAGGAGTGATATTCAAGGAATTTCAGTGGCTTGAGACGAGTTTTGCACGTCATCCTTTGCTTAGGTAAGCAAAAGGGAACCAAAAGAGACCAAAGCTGGAACTTGGGTCCAAAGGCACCGAAAGTGCCGTAACGTGAGACGGTTGTGGGAAAGCCTTCCTTTGAGACCTAGGCGTGATATTCAAGGAGTTTTAGTGGCACGAGACGAGTTTCGCAAGTCTCCCTTTGCCAATAAGCAAAAAGGGACCAAAAGAGACCAAAACTAGAACTTGGGTCCAACGGTGGCAGAAAGTGACATAAGGGGAGAAGGTGGTGAGAAATCCTTCCTTTGGGTTCTAGGAGTGATATTCAAGGAGTTTCAGTGGCCTGAGATGAGTTTCGCACGACATCCTTTGTCGGTAAGCAAAAGGGAACCAAAAGAGACCAAAGCGGAACTTGGGTCCAAAGGCACCAGAAAGTGCCAGAATGTGAGAAGGTGGTGGGAAAGCCTTCCTTTGAGTCCTAGGCGTGATATTCAAAGAATTTTAGTGGATTGAGACGAGTTTCGCAACTCTCCCTTTGCCAGTAAGGAAAAAGGGACCAAAAGAGGCCAAAACTGGAACTTGGGTCCAAAGGTGCCAGAAAGTGCCAGAAGCAGAAAAGGTGGTGAGAAATCCTTCCTTTGAGTTCTAGGAGTGATATTCAAGGAGTTTCAGTGCCTTGAGACGAGTTTTGCACCTCTTCCTTTGCCAGTAAGCAAAAGGGAACAAAAAGAGACCAAAACTGGAACTTGGGTCCAAAGGTGCAAAAAGTGACAGAAGGGGAGAAGGTGGTGGGAAAGCCTTCCTTTGAGTCCTAGGTGTGATATTCAAGGGGTTTCAGTGGCTTGAGACGAGTTTTGCACCTCTTCCTTTGCCGGTAAGCAAAAGGGAACAAAAAGAGACCAAAACTGGAACTTGGGTCCAAAGGTGCAAAAAGTGCCAGAACGTGAGAAGGTGGTGGGAAAGCCTTCCTTTGAGTCCTAGGCGTGATATTCAAAGAGTTTTAGTGGCCTGAGACGAGTTTCGCAAGTGTCCCTTTGCCAGTAAGCAAAAAGGGACCAAAAGAGACCAAAATTGGAACTTGGGTCCAAAGGCGCCAGAAAGTGCTAGAAGCGGAAAAGGTGCTGAGAAAGCCTTCCTTTGCGTCTTTGGAGTGATATTCAAGGAGTTTCAGTGGCCTGAGACGAGTTTCGCACGACTTCCTTTGCCGGTAAGCAAAAGGGAACCAAAAGAGACCAAAACTGGAACTTGGGTCCAAAGGCACCAGAAAGTGCCAGAACGTGTGAAGGTGGTGGGAAAGCCTTCCTTTGAGTCCTAGGTGTAATATTCAAGGAGTTTTAGAGGCCTGAGACGAGTTTCGCACGACATCCTTTGCCGGTAAGCAAAAAGGGACCAAAAGAGACCAAAACTAGAACTTGGGTCCAAAGGTGCTAGAAAGTGACAAAAGGGGAGAAGGTGGTGAGAAATCCTTCCTTTGAGTTCTAGGAGTGATATTCAAGGAGTTTCAGTGGCTTGAGACGAGTTTCGCACGTCTTCCTTTGCCAGTAAGCAAAAGGGAACCAAAAGAGTCAAAACTGGAACTTAGGTCCAAAGGCACCAGAAAGTCCCAAAAAGTGAGAAGGTGGTGGGAAAGCCTTCCTTTGAGTCCTAGGCATGATATTCAAGGAGTTTTAGTGGCCTGAGACGAGTTTCGCACGTCGTCCTTTGCCGGTAAGCAAAAGGGAACCAAAAGAGACCAAAACTGGAACTTGGGTCCAAAGGCACCAGAAAGTGGCAGAACGTGAGAAGGTGGTGGGATAGCCTTCCTTTGAGTCCTAGGCGTGATATTCAAGGAGTTTTAGTAGCCTGCGACGAGTTTCGCACGTCGTCCTTTGCCGGTAAGCAAAAGGGAACCAAAAAAGACCAAAACTGGAACTTGGGTCCAAAGGCACTAGCAAGTGCCAGAACGTGAGAAGGTGGTGGGAAAGTCTTCCTTTGAGTCCTAGGTGTGATATTCAAGGAGTTTCAGCGGCCTGAGACGAGTTTCGCACGACTTCCTTTGTCGGTAAGTAAAAAGGGTCCAAAAGAGACCAAAACTAGAACTTGGGTCCAAAGGTGCCAGAAAGTGACAGAAGGGGAGAAGGTGGTGAGAAATCCTTCCTTTGAGTTCTAGGAGTGATATTCAAGAAGTTTCAGTGGCTTGAGAAGAGTTTCGCACGTCTTCCTTTGCCGGTAAGTAAAAGGGAACCAAGAGAGACCAAAACTGGAACTTGGGTCCAAAGGCACCAGAAAGTGCCAGAACGTGAGAAGGTGGTGGGAAAGCCTTCCTTTGAGTCCTAGGTGTGATATTCAAGGAGTTTTAGTGGATTGAGACGAGTTTCGCAAGTCTCCCTTTGCCAGTAAGCAAAAAGGGACCAAAAGAGACCAACACTGGAACGGGTCCAAAGGTACCAGAAAGTGCCAGAACGTGAGAAGGTGGTGGGAAAGCCTTTTTTTGAATCCTAGGCGTGATATTCAAAGAGTTTTAGTGGCCTGAGACGAGTTTCGCATATCATCGTTTGCCGGTAAGCAAAAAGGGACCAAAAGAGACCAAAACTGGAACTTGGGTCCAAAGGCACCAGAAAGTGCCAGAACATGAGAAGGTGGTGGGAAAGCCTTCCTTTGAGTCCTAGGCGTGATATTCAAGGAGTTTTAGTGGCCTGAGACGAGTTTTGCACGTCTTCCTTTGCTGGTAAGCAAAAGGGAACCAAAAGAGACCAAAACTGGAACTTAGGTCGAAAGGCGCCAGAAAGTGCCAGAAGAGGAGAAGGTGGTGAGAAATCCTTCCTTTGAGTTCTAGGAGTGATATTGAAGGAGTTTCAGTGGGTTGAGACGAGTTTCGCACGTCTTCCTTTGCCGGTAAGCAAAAGGGAACCAAAAGAGACCAAAACTGGAACTTGGGTCCAAAGGCACCAGAACGTGAGAAGGTGGTGGGAAAGCCTTCCTTTGAGTCCTAGGCGTGATATTCAAAGAGTTTTAGTGGCCTGAGACGAGTTTCGCATGTCATCCTTTGCCGGTAAGCAAAAAGGGACCAAAAGAGATCAAAAGTAGAACTTGGGTCCAAAGGCGCTAGAAAGTGCCAGAAGGGGAGAAGGTGGTGAGAAATCCTTCCTTTGAGTTCTAGGAGTAGTATTCAAGGAGTTTCAGTGGCCTGAGACGACTTTCGCACGTCTTCCTTTGCCGGTAAGCAAAAGGGAACCAAAAGAGACCTAAACTGGAACTTGGGTCCAAAGGCACCAGAAAGTGCCAGAACATGAGAAGGTGGTAGGAAAGCCTTCCTTTGTGTCCTAGGCGTGATATTCAAGGAGTTTTAGTGGCCTGAGACGAGTTTCGCACGTCATCTTTTGCCGGTAAGCAAAAGGGACCAAAAGTAGAACTTGGGTCCAAAGGTGCCAGAAAGTGACAGAAGGGGAGAAGGTGGTGAGAAATCCTTCGTTTGAGTTCTAGGAGTGATATTCAAGGAGTTTCAGTGGCTTGAGACGAGTTTAGCATGTCATCCTTTGCCGGTAAGCAAAAGGGAACCAAAAGAGATCAAAACTGGAACTTGGGTCCAAAGGCGCCAAAAAGTTCCAGAAGGGGAGAAGGTGGTGAGAAATCCATCGTTTGACTTCTAGGAGTGATATTCAAGGAGTTCATGGCTTGAGACGAGTTTCGCATGTCTTCCTTTGCCGGTAAGCAAAAAGGGATCAAAAGAGACCAAAACTAGAACTTGGGTCCAAAGGCACCAGAAAGTGCCAGAACATGAGAAGGTGGTGGGAAAGCCTTCCTTTGAGTCCTAGGCGTGATATTCAAGGAGTTTTAGTGGCCTGAGACGAGTTTCGCACGTCATCCTTTGCTGGTACGCAAAAGGGACCAAAAGAGACCAAAAGTAGAAATTGGGTCCAAAGGTGCCAGAAAGTGACAGAAGGGGAGAAGGTGGTAAGAAATCCTTCCCTTGAGTTCTAGGAGTGATATTCAAGGAGTTTCAGTGGCTTGAGACGAGTTTTGCACGTCTTCCTTTGCCGGTAAGCAAAAGAGAACCCAAAGAGACCAAAAGTGGAGGTTGGGTCCAAAGGCACTAGAAAGAGCCAGAACGTGAGAAGGTGATGGGAAAGCCTTCCTTTGAGTCCTAGGAGTGATATTCAAGGAGTTTAAGTGGCCTAAGACGAGTTTCGCACGTCTTCCTTTGCCGGTAAGCAGAAGGGAACCAAAAGAGACCAAAACTAGAACTTGGGTCCAAAGGCACCAGAAAGTGCCAGAACGTGAGAAGGTGGTGGGAAAGCCTTCCTTTGAGTCCTAGGCATGATATTCAAGGAGCTTTAGTGGCCTGAGACGAGTTTCGCACGCCTTCCTTTGCCAGTAAGCAAAAAAGGACCAGAAGAGACCAAAACTGGAACTTGGGTCCAAAGCCGCCAGAAAGTGCCAGAAGGGGAGAAGGTGGGGAGAAATCCTTCCTTTGAGTTCTAGGAGTGATATTCAAGGAGTTTCAGTGGCTTGAGACGAGTTTCGCATGTCATCCTTTGCCGGTAAGCAAAAGGGAACCAAAAGAGACCAAAACTGGAACTTGGGTCCAAAGGCGCCAAAAAGTTCCAGAAGGGGAGAAGGTGGTGAGAAATCCATCATTTGAGTTCTAGGACTGATATTCAAGGAGTTTCAGTGGCTTGAGACGAGTTTCGCATGTCTTCCTTTGCCGGTAAGCAAAAAGGGACCAAAAGAGACCAAAACTGGAACTTGGGTCCAAAGGCGCCAAAAAGTTCCAGAAGGGGAGAAGGTGGTGAGAAATCCATCGTTTGAGTTCTAGGCGTGATATTCAAGGGGTTTTAGTGGCCTGAAACAAGTTTCGCACGTCATCCTTTGCCGGTAAGCAAAAGGGACCAAAAGAGACCAAAAGTAGAACTTGGGTCCAAAGGTGCCAGAAAGTGACAGAAGGGGTGAAGGTGGTGAGAAATCCTTCCCTTGAGTTCTAGGAGTGATATTCAAGGAGTTTCAGTGGCTTGAGACGAGTTTCGCACGTCTTCCTTTGCCGGTAAGCAAAAGAGAACCCAAAGAGACCAAAAGTGGAGCTTGGGTCCAAAGGCACCAGAAAGAGCCAGAACGTGAGAAGGTGATGGGAAAGCCTTCCTTTGAGTCCTAGGAGTGATATTCAAGGAGTTTAAGTGGTTTAAGACAAGTTTCGCACGTCTTCCTTTGCCGGTAAGCAAAAGGGAACCAAAAGAGACCAAAACTGGAACTTGGGTCCAAAGGCATCAGAAAGTGCCAGAAGGGGAGAAGGTGGTGGGAAAGCCTTCCTTTGAGTCCTAGGCGTGATATTCAAAGAGTTTTAGTGGCCTGAGACGAGTTTCGCACGTCTTCCTTTGCCGGTAAGCAAAAGGGAACCAAAAGAGCCCAAAACTGGAACTTAGGTCGAAAGGCGCCAGAAAGTGCCAGAAGGGGAGAAGGTGGTGAGAAATCCTTCCTTTGAGTTCTAGGAGTGATATTGAAGGAGTTTCAGTGGCTTGAGACGAGTTTCGCACGTCTTCCTTTGCCGGTAAGCAAAAGGGAACCAAAAGAGACCAAAACTGAAACTTGGGTCCAAAGGCACCAGAAAGTGCCAGAACGTGAGAAGGTGGTGGGAAAGCCTTCCTTTGAGTCCTAGGCGTGATATTCAAAGAGTTTTAGTGGCCTGAGACGAGTTTCGCAAGTCTCCCTTTGCCAGTAAGCAAAAAGGGACCAAAAGAGACCAAAACTGGAACTTGGGTCCAAAGGCGCCAGAAAGTGCCAGAAGAGAAGAAGGTGGTGAGAAATCCTTCCTTTGAGTTCTAGGAGTGATATTCAAGGAGTTTCAGTGGCTTGAGACGAGTTTCGCACGTCTTCCTTTGCCGGTAAGCAAAAGGGAACCAAAAGAGACCAAAACTGGAACTTGGATCCAAAGGCACCAGAAAGTACCAGAATGTGAGAAGGTGGTGGGAAAGCCTTCCTTTGAGTCCTAGGCGTGATATTCAAGGAGTTTTAGTGGCTTGAGACGAGTTTCGCACGTCTTCCTTTGCCGGTAAGCAAAAGGGAACCAAAAGAGACCAAAACTGGAACTTGGGTCCAAAGGCACCAAAAAGTGCCAGAACGTGAGAAAGTGATGGGAAAGCCTTCCTTTGAGTCCTAGGTGTGATATTCAAGGAGCTTTAGTGGCCTGAGACGAGTTTTGCACGACTTCTTTTGTCGGTAAGCAAAAAGGAACCAAAAGAGACCAAAACTGGAACTTGGGTCCAAAGGCGCCAGAAAGTGCTAGAAGCGGAAAAGGTGGTGAGAAAGCATTCCTTTGTGTCTTCAGAATGATATTCAAGGAGTTTCAGTGGCCTGAAAGAGCCAGAACGTGAGAAGGTGGTGAGAAATCCTTCCTTTGAGTTCTAGGAGTGATATTGAAGGAGTTTCAGTGGCTTGAGACGAGTTTCGCATGTCTTCCTTTGCCAGTAAGCAAAAGGGTACCAAAAGAGACCAAAACTGGAACTTAAGTCCAAAGGCACCAGAAAGTGCCAGAACGTGAGAAGGTGGTGGCAAAGCCTTCCTTTGAGTCGTAGGCGTGATATTCAAGGTGTTTTAGTGGCCTGAAACGAGTTTCGCAAGTCTCCCTTTGCCAGTAAGCAAAAAGGGACCAAAAGATACCAACACTGGAACTTGGTTCCAAAGGCGCCAGAAAGTGCCAGAAGGGGAGAAGGTGGTGAGAAATCCTTCCTTTGAGTTCTAGGAGTGACATTCAAGGAGTTTTAGTGGCATGAGACGAGTTTCGCACGCTTCCTTTGCCGGTAAGCAAAAGGGAACCAAAAGAGACCAAAACTGGAACTTGGGTCCAAAGGCACCAGAAAGTGCCAGAACGTGAGAAGGTGGTGGGAAAGCCTTGCTTTGAGTCCTAGGCGTGATATTCAAAGAGTTTTAGTGGCCTGAGACGAGTTTCGCACGTCGTCCTTTGCCGGTAAGCAAAAGGAAACCAAAAGAGACCAAAACTGGAATTTGGGTCCAAAGGCACCAGAAAGTGCCAGAACGTGAGAGGGTGGTGGAAAAGCCTTGCTTTGAGTCCTAGCCGTGATATTCAAAGAGTTTTAGTGGCCTGAGACGAGTTTCGCAAGTCTCCGTTTGCCGGTAAGCAAAAGGGAACCAAAAGAGACGAAAACTGGAACTTGGGTCCAAAGGCACCAGAAAGTGCCAGAACGTGAGAAGGTGGTGGGAAATCCTTCCTTTGAGTTCTAGGAGTAATATTCAAGGAGTTTCAGTGGCTTGAGACGAGTTTCACACGTCTTCCTTTGCCGGTAAGCAAAAGGGAACCAAAAGAGACCAAAAGTGGAGCTTGGTTCCAAAGGCGCCAGAAAGTGCCAGAAGGGGAGAAGGTGGTGAGAAATCCTTCCTTTGAGTTCTAGGAGTAATATTCAAGGAGTTTCAGTGGCTTGAGACGAGTTTCACACGTCTTCCTTTGCCGGTAAGCAAAAGGGAACCAAAAGAGACCAAAAGTGGAGCTTGGGTCCAAAGGCACCAGAAAGTGCCAGAGCGTGAGAAGGTGAGGGGAAAGCCTTCCTTTGAGTCCTAGGAGTGATATTCAAGGAGTTTGAGTGGCCTGAGACGAGTTTCGCAAGTCTCCCTTTGCCAGTAAGCAAAAAAGGACCAAAAGAGACCAAAACTGGAACTTGGGTCCAAAGGCACCAGAAAGTGCCAGAACGTGAGAAGGTGGTGGAAAAGCCTTCCTTTGGGTCGTAGGCGTGATATTCAAGGTGTTTTAGTGGCCTGAAACGAGTTTTGCAAGTCTCCCTTTGCCAGTAAGCAAAAAGGGACCAAAAGAGACCAAAACTGGAACTTGGGTCCAAAGGCGCCAGAAAGTGCCACAAGAGAAGAAGGTGGTGAGAAATCCTTCCTTTGAGTTCTAGGAGTGATATTCAAGGAGTTTTAGTGGCCTGAGACGAGTTTCGCACGTGTTCCTTTGCCGGTAAGCAAAAGGGAACCAAAAGATACCAAAACTGGAACATAGGTCGAAAGGCGCCAGATAGTGCCAGAAGGGGAGAAGGTGGTGAGAAATCCTTCCTTTGAGTCTTAGGCGTGATATTCAAGGAGTTTTAGTGGCCTAAGACGAGTTTCGCACGTCTTCCTTTGCCGGTAAGCAAAAGGGAACCAAAAGAGACCAAAACTTGAACTTGGGTTTAAAGGCACCAGAAAGTGCCAGAACGTGAGAAGGTGGTGGAAAAGCCTTGCTTTGAGTCCTAGCCGTGATATTCAAAGAGTTTTAGTGGCCTGAGACGAGTTTCGCAAGTCTCCGTTTGCCGGTAAGCAAAAGGGAACCAAAAGAGACGAAAACTGGAACTTGGGTCCAAAGGCACCAGAAAGTGCCAGAACGTGAGAAGGTGGTGGGAAAGCCTTCCTTTGAGTTCTAGGCGTGATATTCAAAGAGTTTTAATGGCCTGAGACGAGTTTCACAAGTCTCCCTTTGCCAGTAAGCAAAAAGGGAGCAAAAGAGACCAAACCTGGAACTTGGGTCCAAAGGCGCCAGAAAGTGCCACAAGAGAAGAAGGTGGTGAGAAATCCTTCCTTTGAGTTCTAGGAGTGATATTCAAGGAGTTTCAGTGGCTTGAGACGAGTTTCGCACGTATTCTTTTGTCGGTAAGCAAAAGGGAACCAAAAGAGACCAAAACTGGAACTTGGGTCCAAAGGCACCAGAAAGTGCCAGAAGGGGAGAAGGTGGTGAGAAATCCTTCCTTTGAGTCCTAGGCGTGATATTCAAGGAGTTTTAGTGGCCTGAGACGAGTTTCGCAGGTCTTCCTTTGCCGGTAAGGAAAAGGGAACCAAAAGAGACCAAAACTGGAACGTGGGTCGAAAGGCGCTAGAAAGTGCCAGAACGTGAGAAGGTGGTGAGAAAGCCTTCCTTTAAGTCCTAGGCGTGATATTCAAGGAGTTTTAGTGGCCTGAGACGAGTTTCGCACGTCGTCCTTTGCCGGTAAGCAATAGGGAACCAAAAGAGACCAAAACTGGAACTTGGGTCCAAAGGCACTAGAAAGTGCCAGAACGTGAGAAGGTGGTGGGAAAGCCTTCCTTTGAGTCCTAGGCGTGATATTCAAAGAGTTTTAGTGGCCTGAGACGAGTTTCGCAAGTCTCCCTTTGCCAGTAAGCAAAAAGGGACCAAAAGAGACCAAAACTGGAAGTTGGGTCCAAAGGCGCCAGAAAGTGCCAGAATGTGAGAAGGTGGTGGGAAAGCCTTCCTTTAAGTCGTACGCATGATATTCAAGGAGTTTTAGTGGCCTGAGACGAGTTTCGCAAGTCTCCCTTTGCAAGTAAGCAAAAAGGGACCAAAAGAGACCAAAACTGGAACTTGGGTCCAAAGGCGCCAAAAAGTGCCAGAAGCGGAAAAGGTGGTGAGAAAGCCTTCGTTTGTGTCTTCGGAGTGATAATCAAGGAGTTTCAGTGGCCTGAGACTAGTTTTGCATGTCTTCCTTTGCCGGTAAGCAAAAGGGAACCAAAAGAGACCAAAACTGGAAATTAGTGGCCTGAGACGAGTTTCGCAAGTCTCCCTTTGCAAGTAAGCAAAAAGGGACCAAAAGAGACCAAAACTGGAACTGGGGTCCAAAGGCGCCAGAAAAAGCCAGAAGAGAAGAAGGTGGTGAGAAATCCTTCCTTTGAGTTCTAGGAGTGATATTCAAGGAGTTTCAGTGGCTTGAGACGAGTTTCGCAAGTCTTCCTTTGCCGGTAAGCAAAAGGGAACCAAAAGAAACCAAAACTTGAACTTGGGTCCAAAGGCACCAGAAAGTGCCAGAACGTGAGAAAGTGGTGGGAAAGCCTTCCTCTAAGTCCTAGGCGTGATATTCAAGGAGTTTTAGTGGCCTGAGACGAGTTTCGCACGTCTTCCTTTGCTGGTAAGCAATAGGGAACCAAAAGAGACCAAAACTGGAACTTGGGTCCAAAGGCACCAGAAAGTGCCAGAACGTGAGAAGGTGGTGGGAAAGCCTTCCTTTGAGTCCTAGGCGTGATATTCAAAGAGTTTTAGTGGCCTGAGACGAGTTTCGCAAGTCTCCCTTTGCCAGTAAGCAAAAAGGGACCAAAAGAGACCAAAACTGGAACGGGTCCAAAGGCACCAGAAAGTGCCAGAATGTGAGAAGGTGGTGGGAAAGCCTTCCTTTGAGTCCTAGGCGTGATAATCAAGGAGTTTTAGTGGCCTGAGACGAGTTTCGCAATTCTCCCTTTGCCAGTAAGCAAAAAGGAACCAAAAGAGACCAAAACGGGAACTTGGGTCCAAAGGCGCCAAAAAGTGCCAGAAGCGGAAAAGGTGGTGAGAAAGCCTTCGTTTGTGTCTTCGGAAGAATTTCAGTGGCCTGAGACGAGTTTTGCATGTCTTCCTTTGCCGGTAAGCAAAAGGGAACCAAAGGAGACCAAAACTGGAACTTGGGTCCAAAGGCACCAGAAAGTGCCAGAACGTGAGAAGGTGGTGGGAAAGCCTTCCTTTGAGTCCTAGGCGTGATATTCAAAGAGTTTTAGTGGCCTGAGACGAGTTTCGCAAGTCTCCCTTTGCCAGTAAGCAAAAAGGGACCAAAAGAGACCAAAACTGGAACGGGTCCAAAGGCACCAGAAAGTGCCAGAATGTGAGAAGGTGGTGGGAAAGCCTTCCTTTGAGTCCTAGGCGTGATAATCAAGGAGTTTTAGTGGCCTGAGACGAGTTTCGCAATTCTCCCTTTGCCAGTAAGCAAAAAGGAACCAAAAGAGACCAAAACGGGAACTTGAGTCCAAAGGCACCAGAATGTGCCTGAACGTGAGAAGGTGGTGGGAAAGCCTTCCTTTGGGTCCTAGGCGTGATATTCAAAGAGTTTTAGTGGCCTGAGACGAGTTTCGCAAGTCTTCCTTTGCCAGTAAGCAAAAAGGGACCAAAAGAGACCAAAACTGGAACTTGGGTCCAAAGGCGCCAAAAAGTGCTAGAAGCGGAAAAGGTGGTGAGAGAGCCTTCATTTGTGTCTTCGGAGTGATAATCAAGGAGTTTCAGTGGCCTGAGACAAGTTTTGCATGTCTTCCTTTGCCGGTAAGCAAAAGGGAACCAAAGGAGACCAAAACTGGAACTTGGGTCCAAAGGCACCAGAAAGTGCCAGAACGTGAGAAGGTGGTGGGAAAGCATTCATTTGAGTCCTAGGCGTGATATTCAAAAAGTTTTAGTGGCCTGAGACGAGTTTCGCAAGTCTCCCTTTGCCAGTAAGCAAAAAGGGACCACAAGAGACCAAAACTGGAACTTGGGTCCAAAGGCGCCAGAAAGTGCCAGAATGTGAGAAGGTGGTGGGAAAGCCTTCCTTTAAGTCGTACGCATGATATTCAAGGAGTTTTAGTGGCCTGAGACGAGTTTCGCAAGTCTCCCTTTGCAAGTAAGCAAAAAGGGACCAAAAGAGACCAAAACTGGAACTTGGGTCCAAAGGCGCCAAAAAGTGCCAGAAGCGGAAAAGGTGGTGAGAAAGCCTTCGTTTGTGTCTTCGGAGTGATAATCAAGGAATTTCAGTGGCCTGAGACGAGTTTTGCATGTCTTCCTTTGCCGGTAAGCAAAAGGGAACCAAAGGAGACCAAAACTGGAACTTGGGTCCAAAGGCACCAGAAAGTGCCAGAACGTGAGAAGGTGGTGGGAAAGCCTTCCTTTGAGTCCTAGGCGTGATATTCAAAGAGTTTTAGTGGCCTGAGACGAGTTTCGCAAGTCTCCCTTTGCCTGTAAGCAAAAAGGAACAAAAAGAGACCAAAACTTGAACTTGGGTCCAAAGGCACCAGAAAGTGCCAGAACGTGAGAAGGTGGTGGGAAAGCCTTCCTTTGAGTCCTAGGCGTGATATTCAAAGAGTTTTAGTGGCCTGAGACGAGTTTCGCAAGTCTCCCTTTGCCAGTAAGCACAAAGGGACAAAAAGAGACCAAAACTGGAACTTGGGTCCAAAGGCGCCTGAAAGTGCCACAAGAGAAGAAGGTGGTGAGAAATCCTTCCTTTGAGTTCTAGGAGTGATATTCAAGGAGTTTCAGTGGCTTGAGACGAGTTTCGCACGTATTCTTTTGTCGGTAAGCAAAAGGGAACCAAAAGAGACCAAAACTGGAACTTGGGTCCAAAGGCACCAGAAAGTGCCAGAAGGGGAGATGGTGGTGAGAAATCCTTCCTTTGAGTCCTAGGCGTGATATTCAAGGAGTTTTAGTGGCCTGAGACAAGTTTCGCAGGTCTTCCTTTGCCGGTAAGGAAAAGGGAACCAAAAGAGACCAAAACTGGAACTTGGGTCGAAAGGCGCTAGAAAGTGCCAGAACGTGAGAAGGTGGTGGGAAAGCCTTCCTTTAAGTCCTAGGCGTGATATTCAAGGAGTTTTAGTGGCCTGAGACGAGTTCTGCACGTCGTCCTTTGCCGGTAAGCAATAGGGAACCAAAAGAGACCAAAACTGGAACTTGGGTCCAAAGGCACTAGAAAGTGCCAGAATGTGAGAAGGTGGTGGGAAAGCCTTCCTTTAAGTCGTACGCATGATATTCAAGGAGTTTTAGTGGCCTCAGACAAGTTTCGCAGGTCTCCCTTTGCAAGTAAGCAAAAAGAAACCAAAAGAGACTAAAACTGGAACATGGGTCCAAAGGCGCCAAAAAGTGCCAGAAGCGGAAAAGGTGGTGAGAAAGCCTTCGTTTGTGTCTTCGGAGTGATAATCAAGGAATTTCAGTGGCCTGAGACGAGTTTTGCATGTCTTCCTTTGCCGGTAAGCAAAAGGGAACCAAAGGAGACCAAAACTGGAACTTGGGTCCAAAGGCACCAGAAAGTGCCAGAACGTGAGAAGGTGGTGGGAAAGCCTTCCTTTGAGTCCTAGGCGTGATATTCAAAGAGTTTTAGTGGCCTGAGACGAGTTTCGCAAGTCTCCCTTTGCCTGTAAGCAAAAAGGAACCAAAAGAGACCAAAACTTGAACTTGGGTCCGAAGGCACCATAAAGTGCCAGAACGTGAGAAGGTGGTGGGAAAGCCTTCCTTTGAGTCCTAGGCGTGATATTCAAAGAGTTTTAGTGGCCTGAGACGAGTTTCGCAAGTCTCCCTTTGCCAGTAAGCACAAAGGGACCAAAAGAGACCAAAACTGGAACTTGGGTCCAAAGGCGCCTGAAAGTGCCACAAGAGAAGAAGGTGGTGAGAAATCCTTCCTTTGAGTTCTAGGAGTGATATTCAAGGAGTTTCAGTGGCTTGAGACGAGTTTCGCACGTATTCTTTTGTCGGTAAGCAAAAGGGAACCAAAAGAGACCAAAACTGGAACTTGGGTCCAAAGGCCCCAGAAAGTGCCAGAAGGGGAGATGGTGGTGAGAAATCCTTCCTTTGAGTCCTAGGCGTGATATTCAAGGAGTTTTAGTGGCCTGAGACGAGTTTCGCAGGTCTTCCTTTGCCGGTAAGGAAAAGGGAACCAAAAGAGACCAAAACTGGAACTTGGGTCGAAAGGCGCTAGAAAGTGCCAGAACGTGAGAAGGTGGTGGGAAAGCCTTCCTTTAAGTCCTAGGCGTGATATTCAAGGAGTTTTAGTGGCCTGAGACGAGTTCCGCACGTCGTCCTTTGCCGGTAAGCAATAAGGAAACAAAAGAGACCAAAACTGGAACTTGGGTCCAAAGGCACTAGAAAGTGCCAGAATGTGAGAAGGTGGTGGGAAAGCCTTCCTTTGAGTCCTAGGCGTGATATTCAAAGAGTTTTAGTGGCCTGAGACGAGTTTCGCAAGTCTCCCTTTGCCAGTAAGCAAAAAGGGACCAAAAGAGACCAAAACTGGAAGTTGGGTCCAAAGGCGCCAGAAAGTGCCAGAACGTGAGAAGGTGGTGGGAAAGCCTTCCTTTAAGTCCTAGGCGTGATATTCAAGGAGTTTTAGTGGCCTGAGACGAGTTTCGCACGTCTTCCTATCCGGTAAGCAATAGGGAACCAAAAGAGACCAAAACTGGAACTTGGGTCCAAAGGCACCAGAAAGTGCCAGAACGTGAGAAGGTGGTGGGAAAGCCTTCCTTTGAGTCCTAGGCGTGATATTCAAAGAGTTTTAGTGGCCTGAGACGAGTTTCGCAAGTCTCCCTTTGCCAGTAAGCACAAAGGGACCAAAAGAGACCAAAACTGGAACTTGGGTCCAAAGGCGCCTGAAAGTGCCAGAATGTGAGAAGGTGGTGGGAAAGCCTTCCTTTAAGTCGTACGCATGATATTCAAGGAGTTTTAGTGGCCTGAGACGAGTTTCGCAAGTCTCCCTTTGCAAGTAAGCAAAAAGGGACCAAAAGAGACCAAAACTGGAACTTGGGTCCAAAGGCGCCAAAAGTGCCAGAAGCGGAGAAGGTGGTGAGAAAGCCTTCGTTTGTGTCTTCGGAGTGATAATCAAGGAGTTTCAGTGGCACGAGACAAGTTTTGCATGTCTTCATTTGCCGGTAAGCAAAAGGGAACCAAAAGAGACCAAAACTTGAACTTGGGTCCAAAGGCACCAGAAAGTGTCAGAAGAGAAGAAGGTGGTGAGAAATTCTTCCTTTGAGTTCTAGGAGTGATATTCAAGGAGTTTCAGTGGCTTAAGATGAGTTTCGCACGTCTTCCTTTGCCGGTAAGCAAAAGGGAACCAAAAGAGACAAAAACTTGAACTTGGGTCCAAAGGCACCAGAAAGTGCCAGAACGTGAGAAGGTGGTGGGAAAGCCTTCCTTTAAGTCCTAGGCGTGATATTCAAGTAGTTTTAGTGGCCTGAGACGAGTTTCGCACGTCTTCCTTTGGCGGTAAGCAATAGGGAACCAAAAGAGACCAAAACTTGAACTTGGGTCCAAAGGCACCAGAAAGTGCCAGAACGTGAGAAGGTGGTGGGAAAGCCTTCCTTTGAATCCTAGGCGTGATATTCAACGAGTTTTAGTGGCCTGAGACGAGTTTCGCAAGTCTCCCTTTGCCAATAAGCAAAAAGGGACCAAAAGAGACCAAAACTGGAACGGGTCCAAAGGCACCAGAAAGTGCCAGAACGTGAGAAGGTGGTGGGAAAGCCTTCCTTTGAGACCTAGGCGTGATAATCAAGGAGTTTTAGTGGCCTGAGACGAGTTTCGCAATTCTCCCTTTGCCAGTAAGCAAAAAGGAACCAAAAGAGACCAAAACTGGAACTTGGGTCGAAAGGCACCAGAATGTGCCAAAACGTGAGAAGGTGGTGGGAAAGCCTTCCTTTGAGTCCTAGGCGTGATATTCAAAGAGTTTTAGTGGCCTGAGACGAGTTTCGCAAGTCTCCCTTTGCCAGTAAGCAAAACGGGACCAAAAGAGACCAAAACTGGAACTTGGGTCCAAAGGCGCCAAAAAGTGCCAGAAGAGAAGAAGGTGGTGAGAAATCCTTGGTTTGAGTTCTAGGAGTGATATTCAAGGAGTTTCAGTGGCTTGAGACAAGTTTCGCACGTCTTCCTTTGCCGGTAAGCAAAAGGGAACCAAAAGAGACCAAAACTTGAACTTGGGTCCAAAGGCACCAGAAAGTGCCAGAACGTGAGAAGGTGGTGGGAAAGCCTTCCTTTAAGTCCTAGGCGTGATATTCAAGGAGTTTTAGTGGCCTGAGACGAGTTTCGCACGTCTTCCTTTGCCGATAAGCAATAGGGAACCAAAAGAGACCAAAACTGCAACTTGGGTCCAAAGGCACCAGAAAGTGCCAGAACGTGAGAAGGTGGTGGGAAAGCCTTCCTTTGAGTCCTAGGCGTGATATTCAAAGAGTTTTAGTGGCCTGAGACGAGTTTCGCAAGTCTCCCTTTGCCAGTAAGATAAAAGGGACCAAAAGAGACCAAACCTGGAACTTGGGTCCAAAGGCGCCAGAAAGTGCCAGAAGAGAAGAAGGTGGTGAAAAATCCTTCGTTTGAGTTCTAGGAGTGATATTCAAGGAGTTTCAGTGGCTTGAGACGAGTTTCGCACGTCTTCCTTTGCCAGTAAGCAAAAGGGAACCAAAAGAGACCAAAACTTGAACTTGGGTTTAAAGGCACAAGAAAGTGCCAGAACGTGAGCAGGTGGTGGGAAAGCCTTCCTCTAAGTCCTAGGCGTGATATTCAAGCAGTTTTAGTGGCCTGAGACGAGTTTCGCACGTCTTCCTTTGCCGGTAAGCAATAGGGAACCAAAAGAGACCAAAACTAGAACTTGGGTCCAAAGGCACCAGAAAGTGCCAGAACGTGAGAAGGTGGTGGGAAAGCCTTCCTTTGAGTCCTAGGCGTGATATTCAACGAGTTTTAGTGGCCTGAGACGAGTTTCGCAAGTCTCCCTTTGCCAGTAAGCAAAAAGGGACCAAAAGAGACCAAAACTGGAACGGGTCCAAAGGCACCAGAAAGTGCCAGAACGTGAGAAGGTGGTGGGAAAGCCTTCCTTTGAGTCCTAGGCGTGATAATCAAGTAGTTTTGGTGGCCTGAGACGAGTTTCGCACGTCTTCCTTTGGCGGTAAGCAATAGGGAACCAAAAGAGACCAAAACTTGAACTTGGGTTTAAAGGCACCAGAAAGTGCCAGAACGTGAGCAGGTGGTGGGAAAGCCTTCCTTTGAGTCCTAGGCGTGATAATCAAGGAGTTTTACTGGCCTGAGACGAGTTTCGCAAGTCTCCCTTTGCCAGTAAGCAAAAAGGGACCAAAAGAGACCAAAACTGGAACGGGTCCAAAGGCACCAGAAAGTGCCAGAACGTGAGAAGGTGGTGGGAAAGCCTTCCTTTGAGTCCTAGGCGTGATAATCAAGGAGTTTTAGTGGCCTGAGACGAGTTTCTCAATTCTCCCTTTGCCAGTAAGCAAAAAGGAACCAAAAGAGACCAAAACTGGAACTTGGGTCGAAAGGCACCAGAATGTGCCAGAACGTGAGAAGGTGGTGGGAAAGCCTTCCTTTGAGTCCTAGGCGTGATATTCAAAGAGTTTTAGTGGCCTGAGACGAGTTTCGCAAGTCTCCCTTTGCCAGTAAGCAAAAAGGAACCAAAAGAGACCAAAACTGGAACTTTGGTCCAAAGGCGCCAGAAAGTGCCAGAAGAGAAGAAGGTGGTGAGAAATCCTTCGTTTGAGTTCTAGGAGTGATATTCAAGGAGTTTCAGTGGCTTGAGACAAGTTTCGCACGTCTTCCTTTGCCGGTAAGCAAAAGGGAACCAAAAGAGACCAAAACTTGAACTTGGGTCCAAAGGCACCAGAAAGTGCCAGAACGTGAGAAGGTGGTGGGAAAGCCTTCCTTTAAGTCCTAGGCGTGATATTCAAGGAGTTTTAGTGGCCTGAGACGAGTTTCGCACGTCTTCCTTTGCCGATAAGCAATAGGGAACCAAAAGAGACCAAAACTGGAACTTGGGTCCAAAGGCACCAGAAAGTGCCAGAACGTGAGAAGGTGGTGGGAAAGCCTTCCTTTGAGTCCTAGGCGTGATATTCAAAGAGTTTTAGTGGCCTGAGACGAGTTTCGCAAGTCTCCCTTTGCCAGTAAGCAAAAAGGGACCAAAAGAGACCAAACCTGGAACTTGGGTCCAAAGGCGCCAGAAAGTGCCAGAAGAGAAGAAGGTGGTGAGAAATCCTTCCTTTGAGTTCTAGGAGTGATATTCAAGGAGTTTCAGTGGCTTGAGACGAGTTTCGCACGTCTTCCTTTGCCGGTAAGCAAAAGGGAACCAAAAGAGACCAAAACTTGAACTTGGGTTTAAAGGCACCAGAAAGTGCCAGAACGTGAGAAGGTGGTGGGAAAGCCTTCCTCTATGTCCTAGGCGTGATATTCAAGGAGTTTTAGTGGCCTGAGACGAGTTTCGCAGGTCTTCCTTTGCCGGTAAGCAATAGGGAACCAAAAGAGACCAAAACTGGAACTTGGGTCCAAAGGCACCAGAAAGTGCCAGAACGTGAGAAGGTGGTGGGAAAGCCTTCCTTTGAGTCCTAGGCGTGATATTCAAAGAGTTTTAGTGGCCTGAGACGAGTTTCGCAAGTCTCCCTTTGCCTGTAAGCAAAAAGGGACCAAAAGAGACCAAAACTGGAACGGGTCCAAAGGCACCAGAAAGTGCCAGAACGTGAGAAGGTGGTGGGAAAGCCTTCCTTTGAGTCCTAGGCGTGATAATCAAGGAATTTTAGTGGCCTGAGACGAGTTTCGCAATTCTCCCTTTGCCAGTAAGCAAAAAGGAACCAAAAGAGACCAAAACAGGAACTTGGGTCGAAAGGCTCCAGAATGTGCCAAAACGTGAGAAGGTGGTGGGAAAGCCTTCCTTTGAGTCCTAGGCGTGATATTCAAAGAGTTTTAGTGGCCTGAGACGAGTTTCGCAAGTCTCCCTTTGCCAGTAAGCAAAAAGGAACCAAAAGAGACCAAAACTGGAACTTGGGTCCAAAGGCGCTAGAAAGTGCCAGAAGAGAAGAAGGTGGTGAGAAATCCTTCGTTTGAGTTCTAGGAGTGATATTCAAGGAGTTTCAGTGGCTTGAGACAAGTTTCTCACGTCTTCCTTTGCCGGTAAGCAAAAGGGAACCAAAAGAGACCAAAACTTGAACTTGGGTCCAAAGGCACCAGAAAGTGCCAGAACGTGAGAAGGTGGTGGGAAAGCCTTCCTTTAAGTCCTAGGCGTGATATTCAAGGAGTTTTAGTGGCCTGAGACGAGTTTCGCACGTCTTCCTTTGCCGATAAGCAATAGGGAACCAAAAGAGACCAAAACTGGAACTTGGGTCCAAAGGCACCAGAAAGTGCCAGAACGTGAGAAGGTGGTGGGAAAGCCTTCCTTTGAGTCCTAGGCGTGATATTCAAAGAGTATTTGTGGCCTGAGACGAGCTTCGCAAGTCTCCCTTTGCCAGTAAGCAAAAAGGGTCCAAAAGAGACCAAAACTGGAACTTGGGTCCAAAGGCGGCAGAAAGTGCCAGAATGTGAGAAGGTGGTGGGAAAGCCTTCCTTTAAGTCGTACGCATGATATTCAAGGAGTTTTAGTGGCCTGAGACGAGTTTCGCAAGTCTCCCTTTGCAAGTAAGCAAAAAGGGACCAAAAGAGACCAAAACTTGAACTTGGGTCCAAAGGCACCAGAAAGTGCCAGAACGTGAGAAAGTGGTGGGAAAGCCTTCCTCTAAGTCCTAGGCGTGATATTCAAGGAGTTTTAGTGGCCTGAGACGAGTTTCGCACGTCTTCCTTTGCCGATAAGCAATAAGGAACCAAAAGAGACCAAAACTGGAACTTGGGTCCAAAGGCACCAGAAAGTGCCAGAACGTGAGAAGGTGGTGGGAAAGCCTTCCTTTGAGTCCTAGGCGTGATATTCAAAGAGTTTTAGTGGCCTGAGACGAGTTTCGCAAGTCTCCCTTTGCCATTAAGCAAAAAGGGACCAAAAGAGACCAAACCTGGAACTTGGGTCCAAAGGCGCCAGAAAGTGCCAGAAGAGAAGAAGGTGGTGAGAAATCCTTCCTTTGAGTTCTAGGAGTGATATTCAAGGAGTTTCAGTGGCTTGAGACGAGTTTCGCACGTCTTCCTTTGCCGGTAAGCAAAAGGGAACCAAAAGAGACCAAAACTTGAACTTGGGTCCAAAGGCACCAGAAAGTGCCAGAACGTGAGAAGGTGGTGGGAAAGCCTTCCTTTAAGTCCTAGGCGTGATATTCAAGGAGTTTTAGTGGCCTGAGACGAGTTTCGCACGTCTTCCTTTGCCGATAAGCAATAGGGAACCAAAAGAGACCAAAACTAGAACTTGGGTCCAAAGGCACCAGAAAGTGCCAGAACGTGAGAAGGTGGTGGGAAAGCCTTCCTTTGAGTCCTAGGCGTGATATTCAAAGAGTATTTGTGGCCTGAGACGAGCTTCGCAAGTCTCCCTTTGCCAGTAAGCAAAAAGGGTCCAAAAGAGACCAAAACTGGAACTTGGGTCCAAAGGCGGCAGAAAGTGCCAGAATGTGAGAAGGTGGTGGGAAAGCCTTCCTTTAAGTCGTACGCGTGATATTCAAGGAGTTTTAGTGGCCTGAGACGAGTTTCGCAAGTCTCCCTTTGCTAGTAAGCAAAAAAAGACCAAAAGAGACCAAAACTTGAACTTGGGTCCAAAGGCACCCGAAAGTGCCAGAACGTGAGAAGGTGGTGGGAAAGCCTTCCTCTAAGTCCTAGGCGTGATATTCAAGGAGTTTTAGTGCCTGAGACGAGTTTCGCACGTCTTCCTTTGCTGGTAAGCAATAGGGAACCAAAAGAGACCAAAACTGGAACTTGGGTCCAAAGGCGCCAGAAAGTGCCAGAAGAGAAGAAGGTGGTGAGAAATCCTTCCTTTGAGTTCTAGGAGTGATATTCAAGGAGTTTCAGTGGCTTGCGACGAGTTTCGCACGTCTTCCTTTGCCGGTAAGCAAAAGGGAACCAAAAGAGACCAAAACTTGAACTTGGGTCCAAAGGCACCAGAAAGTGCCAGAACGTGAGAAGGTGGTGGGAAAGCCTTCCTTTAAGTCCTAGGCGTGATATTCAAGGAGTTTTAGTGGCCTGAGACGAGTTTCGCAAGTCTCCCTTTGCCAGTAAGCAAAAAGGGACCAAAAGAGACCAAAACTGGAACTTGGGTCCAAAGGCGCCAGAAAGTGCCAGAATGTGAGAAGGTGGTGGGAAAGCCTTCCTTTAAGTCGTACGCATGATATTCAAGGAGTTTTAGTGGCCTGAGACGAGTTTCGCAAGTCTCCCTTTGCAAGTAAGCAAAAAGGGACCAAAAGAGACCAAAACTGGAACTTGGGTCCAAAGGCGCCAAAAAGTGCCAGAAGCGGAAAAGGTGGTGAGAAAGCCTTCGTTTGTGTCTTCGGAGTGATAATCAAGGAGTTTCAGTGGCCTGAGACAAGTTTTGCATGTCTTCCTTTGCCGGTAAGAAAAAGGGAACCAAAGGAGACCAAAACTGGAACTTGGGTCCAAAGGCACCAGAAAGTGCCAGAACGTGAGAAGGTGGTGGGAAAGCCTTCCTTTGAGTCCTAGGCGTGATATTCAAGGAGTTTTAGTGGCCTGAGACGAGCTTCGGAAGTCTCCCTTTGCCAGTAAGCAAAAAGGGACGAAAAGAGACCAAAACTGGAACTTGGGTCCAAAGGCGCCAGAAAGTGTCAGAAGAGAAGAAGGTGGTGAGAAATCCTTCCTTTGAGTTCTAGGGGTGATATTCAAGGAGTTTTAGTGGCCTGAGACGAGTTTCGCACGTCTTCCTTTGTAGGTAAGCAAAAGGGAACCAAAAGAGACCAAAACTTGAAATTGGGTCCAAAGGCCCCAGAAAGTGCCAGAAGGGGAGATGGTGGTGAGAAATCCTTCCTTTGAGTCCTAGGCGTGATATTCAAGGAGTTTTAGTGGCCTGAGACGAGTTTCGCAGGTCTTCCTTTGCCGGTAAGGAAAAGGGAACCAAAAGAGACCAAAACTGGAACTTGGGTCGAAAGGCGCTAGAAAGTGCCAGAACGTGAGAAGGTGGTGGGAAAGCCTTCCTTTACGTCCTAGGCGTGATATTCAAGGAGTTTTAGTGGCCTGAGACGAGTTCCGCACGTCGTCCTTTGCCGGTAAGCAATAAGGAAACAAAAGAGACCAAAACTGGAACTTGGGTCCAAAGGCACTAGAAAGTGCCAGAACGTGAGAAGGTGGTGGGAAAGCCTTCCTTTGAGTCCTAGGCGTGATATTCAAAGAGTTTTAGTGGCCTGAGACGAGTTTCGCAAGTCTCCCTTTGCCAGTAAGCAAAAAGGGACCAAAAGAGACCAAAACTGGAAATTGGGTCCAAAGGCGCCAGAAAGTGCCAGAACGTGAGAAGGTGGTGGGAAAGCCTTCCTTTAAGTCCTAGGCGTGATATTCAAGGAGTTTTAGTGGCCTGAGACGAGTTTCGCACGTCTTCCTTTCCGGTAAGCAATAGGGAACCAAAAGAGACCAAAACTGGAACTTGGGTCCAAAGGCACCAGAAAGTGCCAGAACGTGAGAAGGTGGTGGGAAAGCCTTCCTTTGAGTCCTAGGCGTGATATTCAAAGAGTTTTAGTGGCCTGAGACGAGTTTCGCAAGTCTCCCTTTGCCAGTAAGCACAAAGGGACCAAAAGAGACCAAAACTGGAACTTGGGTCCAAAGGCGCCTGAAAGTGCCAGAATGTGAGAAGGTGGTGGGAAAGCCTTCCTTTAAGTCGTACGCATGATATTCAAGGAGTTTTAGTGGCCTGAGACGAGTTTCGCAAGTCTCCCTTTGCAAGTAAGCAAAAAGGGACCAAAAGAGACCAAAACTGGAACTTGGGTCCAAAGGCGCCAAAAAGTGCCAGAAGCGGAGAAGGTGGTGAGAAAGCCTTCGTTTGTGTCTTCGGAGTGATAATCAAGGAGTTTCAGTGGCCTGAGACAAGTTTTGCATGTCTTCATTTGCCGGTAAGCAAAAGGGAACCAAAAGAGACCAAAACTTGAACTTGGGTCCAAAGGCACCAGAAAGTGTCAGAAGAGAAGAAGGTGGTGAGAAATTCTTCCTTTGAGTTCTAGGAGTGATATTCAAGGAGTTTCAGTGGCTTAAGATGAGTTTCGCACGTCTTCCTTTGCCGGTAAGCAAAAGGGAACCAAAAGAGACAAAAACTTGAACTTGGGTCCAAAGGCACCAGAAAGTGCCAGAACGTGAGAAGGTGGTGGGAAAGCCTTCCTTTAAGTCCTAGGCGTGATATTCAAGTAGTTTTAGTGGCCTGAGACGAGTTTCGCACGTCTTCCTTTGGCGGTAAGCAATAGGGAACCAAAAGAGACCAAAACTTGAACTTGGGTCCAAAGGCACCAGAAAGTGCCAGAACGTGAGAAGGTGGTGGGAAAGCCTTCCTTTGAATCCTAGGCGTGATATTCAACGAGTTTTAGTGGCCTGAGACGAGTTTCGCAAGTCTCCCTTTGCCAATAAGCAAAATGGGACCAAAAGAGACCAAAACTGGAACGGGTCCAAAGGCACCAGAAAGTGCCAGAACGTGAGAAGGTGGTGGGAAAGCCTTCCTTTGAGACCTAGGCGTGATAATCAAGGAGTTTTAGTGGCCTGAGACGAGTTTCGCAATTCTCCCTTTGCCAGTAAGCAAAAAGGAACCAAAAGAGACCAAAACTGGAACTTGGGTCGAAAGGCACCAGAATGTGCCAAAACGTGAGAAGGTGGTGGGAAAGCCTTCCTTTGAGTCCTAGGCGTGATATTCAAAGAGTTTTAGTGGCCTGAGACGAGTTTCGCAAGTCTCCCTTTGCCAGTAAGCAAAACGGGACCAAAAGAGACCAAAACTGGAACTTGGGTCCAAAGGCGCCAAAAAGTGCCAGAAGAGAAGAAGGTGGTGAGAAATCCTTGGTTTGAGTTCTAGGAGTGATATTCAAGGAGTTTCAGTGGCTTGAGACAAGTTTCGCACGTCTTCCTTTGCCGGTAAGCAAAAGGGAACCAAAAGAGACCAAAACTTGAACTTGGGTCCAAAGGCACCAGAAAGTGCCAGAACGTGAGAAGGTGGTGGGAAAGCCTTCCTTTAAGTCCTAGGCGTGATATTCAAGGAGTTTTAGTGGCCTGAGACGAGTTTCGCACGTCTTCCTTTGCCGATAAGCAATAGGGAACCAAAAGAGACCAAAACTGCAACTTGGGTCCAAAGGCACCAGAAAGTGCCAGAACGTGAGAAGGTGGTGGGAAAGCCTTCCTTTGAGTCCTAGGCGTGATATTCAAAGAGTTTTAGTGGCCTGAGACGAGTTTCGCAAGTCTCCCTTTGCCAGTAAGATAAAAGGGACCAAAAGAGACCAAACCTGGAACTTGGGTCCAAAGGCGCCAGAAAGTGCCAGAAGAGAAGAAGGTGGTGAAAAATCCTTCGTTTGAGTTCTAGGAGTGATATTCAAGGAGTTTCAGTGGCTTGAGACGAGTTTCGCACGTCTTCCTTTGCCAGTAAGCAAAAGGGAACCAAAAGAGACCAAAACTTGAACTTGGGTTTAAAGGCAGTCCTAGGCGTGATATTCAAGCAGTTTTAGTGGCCTGAGACGAGTTTCGCACGTCTTCCTTTGCCGGTAAGCAATAGGGAACCAAAAGAGACCAAAACTAGAACTTGGGTCCAAAGGCACCAGAAAGTGCCAGAACGTGAGAAGGTGGTGGGAAAGCCTTCCTTTGAGTCCTAGGCGTGATATTCAACGAGTTTTAGTGGCCTGAGACGAGTTTCGCAAGTCTCCCTTTGCCAGTAAGCAAAAAGGGACCAAAAGAGACCAAAACTGGAACGGGTCCAAAGGCACCAGAAAGTGCCAGAACGTGAGAAGGTGGTGGGAAAGCCTTCCTTTGAGTCCTAGGCGTGATAATCAAGTAGTTTTGGTGGCCTGAGACGAGTTTCGCACGTCTTCCTTTGGCGGTAAGCAATAGGGAACCAAAAGAGACCAAAACTTGAACTTGGGTTTAAAGGCACCAGAAAGTGCCAGAACGTGAGCAGGTGGTGGGAAAGCCTTCCTTTGAGTCCTAGGCGTGATAATCAAGGAGTTTTACTGGCCTGAGACGAGTTTCGCAAGTCTCCCTTTGCCAGTAAGCAAAAAGGGACCAAAAGAGACCAAAACTGGAACGGGTCCAAAGGCACCAGAAAGTGCCAGAACGTGAGAAGGTGGTGGGAAAGCCTTCCTTTGAGTCCTAGGCGTGATAATCAAGGAGTTTTAGTGGCCTGAGACGAGTTTCTCAATTCTCCCTTTGCCAGTAAGCAAAAAGGAACCAAAAGAGACCAAAACTGGAACTTGGGTCGAAAGGCACCAGAATGTGCCAGAACGTGAGAAGGTGGTGGGAAAGCCTTCCTTTGAGTCCTAGGCGTGATATTCAAAGAGTTTTAGTGGCCTGAGACGAGTTTCGCAAGTCTCCCTTTGCCAGTAAGCAAAAAGGAACCAAAAGAGACCAAAGCGGAACTTGGGTCCAAAGGCGCCAGAAAGTGCCAGAAGAGAAGAAGGTGGTGAGAAATCCTTCGTTTGAGTTCTAGGAGTGATATTCAAGGAGTTTCAGTGGCTTGAGACAAGTTTCGCACGTCTTCCTTTGCCGGTAAGCAAAAGGGAACCAAAAGAGACCAAAACTTGAACTTGGGTCCAAAGGCACCAGAAAGTGCCAGAACGTGAGAAGGTGGTGGGAAAGCCTTCCTTTAAGTCCTAGGCGTGATATTCAAGGAGTTTTAGTGGCACGAGACGAAGTTTCGCACGTCTTCCTTTGCCGATAAGCAATAGGGAACCAAAAGAGACCAAAACTGGAACTTGGGTCCAAAGGCACCAGAAAGTGCCAGAACGTGAGAAGGTGGTGGGAAAGCCTTCCTTTGAGTCCTAGGCGTGATATTCAAAGAGTTTTAGTGGCCTGAGACGAGTTTCGCAAGTCTCCCTTTGCCAGTAAGCAAAAAGGGACCAAAAGAGACCAAACCCGGAACTTGGGTCCAAAGGCGCCAGAAAGTGCCAGAAGAGAAGAAGGTGGTGAGAAATCCTTCCTTTGAGTTCTAGGAGTGATATTCAAGGAGTTTCAGTGGCTTGAGACGAGTTTCGCACGTCTTCCTTTGCCGGTAAGCAAAAGGGAACCAAAAGAGACCAAAACTTGAACTTGGGTTTAAAGGCACCAGAAAGTGCCAGAACGTGAGAAGGTGGTGGGAAAGCCTTCCTCTATGTCCTAGGCGTGATATTCAAGGAGTTTTAGTGGCCTGAGACGAGTTTCGCAGGTCTTCCTTTGCCGGTAAGCAATAGGGAACCAAAAGAGACCAAAACTGGAACTTGGGTCCAAAGGCACCAGAAAGTGCCAGAACGTGAGAAGGTGGTGGGAAAGCCTTCCTTTGAGTCCTAGGCGTGATATTCAAAGAGTTTTAGTGGCCTGAGACGAGTTTCGCAAGTCTCCCTTTGCCTGTAAGCAAAAAGGGACCAAAAGAGACCAAAACTGGAACGGGTCCAAAGGCACCAGAAAGTGCCAGAACGTGAGAAGGTGGTGGGAAAGCCTTCCTTTGAGTCCTAGGCGTGATAATCAAGGAATTTTAGTGGCCTGAGACGAGTTTCGCAATTCTCCCTTTGCCAGTAAGCAAAAAGGAACCAAAAGAGACCAAAACAGGAACTTGGGTCGAAAGGCTCCAGAATGTGCCAAAACGTGAGAAGGTGGTGGGAAAGCCTTCCTTTGAGTCCTAGGCGTGATATTCAAAGAGTTTTAGTGGCCTGAGACGAGTTTCGCAAGTCTCCCTTTGCCAGTAAGCAAAAAGGAACCAAAAGAGACCAAAACTGGAACTTGGGTCCAAAGGCGCTAGAAAGTGCCAGAAGAGAAGAAGGTGGTGAGAAATCCTTCGTTTGAGTTCTAGGAGTGATATTCAAGGAGTTTCAGTGGCTTGAGACAAGTTTCTCACGTCTTCCTTTGCCGGTAAGCAAAAGGGAACCAAAAGAGACCAAAACTTGAACTTGGGTCCAAAGGCACCATAAAGTGCCAGAACGTGAGAAGGTGGTGGGAAAGCCTTCCTTTAAGTCCTAGGCGTGATATTCAAGGAGTTTTAGTGGCCTGAGACGAGTTTCGCACGTCTTCCTTTGCCGATAAGCATTAGGGAACCAAAAGAGACCAAAACTGGAACTTGGGTCCAAAGGCACCAGAAAGTGCCAGAACGTGAGAAGGTGGTGGGAAAGCCTTCCTTTGAGTCCTAGGCGTGATATTCAAAGAGTATTTGGGGCCTGAGACGAGCTTCGCAAGTCTCCCTTTGCCAGTAAGCAAAAAGGGTCCAAAAGAGACCAAAACTGGAACTTGGGTCCAAAGGCGGCAGAAAGTGCCAGAATGTGAGAAGGTGGTGGGAAAGCCTTCCTTTAAGTCGTACGCATGATATTCAAGGAGTTTTAGTGGCCTGAGACGAGTTTCGCAAGTCTCCCTTTGCAAGTAAGCAAAAAGGGACCAAAAGAGACCAAAACTTGAACTTGGGTCCAAAGGCACCAGAAAGTGCCAGAACGTGAGAAAGTGGTGGGAAAGCCTTCCTCTAAGTCCTAGGCGTGATATTCAAGGAGTTTTAGTGGCCTGAGACGAGTTTCGCACGTCTTCCTTTGCCGATAAGCAATAAGGAACCAAAAGAGACCAAAACTGGAACTTGGGTCCAAAGGCACCAGAAAGTGCCAGAACGTGAGAAGGTGGTGGGAAAGCCTTCCTTTGAGTCCTAGGCGTGATATTCAAAGAGTTTTAGTGGCCTGAGACGAGTTTCGCAAGTCTCCCTTTGCCAGTAAGCAAAAAGGGACCAAAAGAGACCAAACCTGGAACTTGGGTCCAAAGGCGCCAGAAAGTGCCAGAAGAGAAGAAGGTGGTGAGAAATCCTTCCTTTGAGTTCTAGGAGTGATATTCAAGGAGTTTCAGTGGCTTGAGACGAGTTTCGCACGTCTTCCTTTGCCGGTAAGCAAAAGGGAACCAAAAGAGACCAAAACTTGAACTTGGGTCCAAAGGCACCAGAAAGTGCCAGAACGTGAGAAGGTGGTGGGAAAGCCTTCCTTTAAGTCCTAGGCGTGATATTCAAGGAGTTTTAGTGGCCTGAGACGAGTTTCGCACGTCTTCCTTTGCCGATAAGCAATAGGGAACCAAAAGAGACCAAAACTAGAACTTGGGTCCAAAGGCACCAGAAAGTGCCAGAACGTGAGAAGGTGGTGGGAAAGCCTTCCTTTGAGTCCTAGGCGTGATATTCAAAGAGTATTTGTGGCCTGAGACGAGCTTCGCAAGTCTCCCTTTGCCAGTAAGCAAAAAGGGTCCAAAAGAGACCAAAACTGGAACTTGGGTCCAAAGGCGGCAGAAAGTGCCAGAATGTGAGAAGGTGGTGGGAAAGCCTTCCTTTAAGTCGTACGCATGATATTCAAGGAGTTTTAGTGGCCTGAGACGAGTTTCGCAAGTCTCCCTTTGCCAGTAAGCAAAAGGGGACCAAAAGAGACCAAAACTGGAACTTGGGTCCAAAGGCGCCAGAAAGTGCCAGAAGAGAAGAAGGTGGTGAGAAATCCTTCCTTTGAGTTCTAGGAGTGATATTCAAGGAGTTAGTGGCTTGAGACGAGTTTCGCACGTCTTCCTTTGCTGGTAAGCAAAAGGGAACCAAAAGAGACCAAAACTTGAACTTGGGTCCAAAGGCACCAGAAAGTGCCAGAACATGAGAAGGTGGTGGGAAAGCCTTCCTCTAAGTCCTAGGCGTGATATTCAAGGAGTTTTAGTGGCCTGAGACGAGTTTCGCACGTCTTCCTTTGCCGGTAAGCAATAGGGAACCAAAAGAGACCAAAACTTGAACTTGGGTCCGAAGGCACCAGAAAGTGCCAGAACGTGAGAAGGTGGTGGGAAAGCCTTCCTCTAAGTCCTAGGCGTGATATTCAAGGAGTTTTAGTGGCCTGAGCCGAGTTTCGCACGTCTTCCTTTGCCGGTAAGCAATAGGGAACCAAAAGAGACCAAAACTGGTGAACTTGGGTCCAAAGGCACCAGAAAGTGCCAGAACGTGAGAAGGTGGTGGGAAAGCCTTCATTTGAGTTCTAGGAGTGATATTCAAGGAGTTTCAGTGGCTTGCGACAAGTTTCGCACGTCTTCCTTTGCCGGTAAGCAAAAGGGAACCAAAAGAGACCATAACTTGAACTTAGGTCCAAAGGCTCCAGAAAGTGCCAGAACGTGAGAAGGTGGTGGGAAAGCCTTCCTTTAAGTCCTAGGCGTGATATTCAAGGAGTTTTAGTGGCCTGAGACGAGTTTCGCACGTCTTCCTTTGCCGATAAGCAATAGGGAACCAAAAGAGACCAAAACTGGAACTTGGGTCCAAAGGCACCAGAAAGTGCCAGAACGTGAGAAGGTGGTGGGAAAGCCTTCCTTTGAATCCTAGGCGTGATATTCAAAGAGTTTTAGTGGCCTGAGACGAGTTTCGCAAGTCTTCCTTTGCCAGTAAGCAAAAAGGGACCAAAAGAGACCAAAACTGGAACTTGGGTCCAAAGGCGCCAGAAAGTGTCAGAAGAGAAGAAGGTGGTGAGAAATCCTTCATTTGAGTTCTAGGAGTGATATTCAAGGAGTTTCAGTGGCTTGCGACAAGTTTCGCACGTCTTCCTTTGCCGGTAAGCAAAAGGGAACCAAAAGAGACCATAACTTGAACTTAGGTCCAAAGGCACCAGAAAGTGCCAGAACGTGAGAAGGTGATGGGAAAGCCTTCCTTTAAGTCCGAGGCGTGATATTCAAGGAGTTTTAGTGGCCTGAGACGAGTTTCGCACGTCTTCCTTTGCCGATAAGCAATAGGGAACCAAAAGAGACCAAAACTGGAACTTGGGTGCAAAGGCACCAGAAAGTGCCAGAACGTGAGAAGGTGGTGGGAAAGCCTTCCTTTGAGTCCTAGGCGTGATATTCAAAGAGTTTTAGTGGCCTGAGACGAGTTTCGCAAGTTTCCCTTTGCCAGTAAGCAAAACGGGACCAAAAGAAACCAAAACTGGAACTTGGGTCCAAAGGCGCCAGAAAGTGCCAGAAGAGAAGAAGGTGGTGAGAAATCCTTCCTTTGAGTTCTAGGAGTGATATTCAAGGAGTTTCAGTGGCTTGAGACGAGTTTCACACGTCTTCCTTTGCCGGTAAGCAAAAGGGAACCAAAAGAGACCAAAACTTGAACTTGGGTCCAAAGGCACCAGAAAGTGCCAGAACGTGAGAAGGTGGTGGGAAAGCCTTCCTCTAAGTCCTAGGCGTGATATTCAAGGAGTTTTAGTGGCCGGAGACGAGTTTCGCACGTCTTCCTTTGCCGGTAATCAATAGGGAACCAAAAGAGACCAAAACTGGAACTTGGGTCCAAAGGCACCAGAAAGTGCCAGAACGTGAGAAGGTGGTGGGAAAGCCTTCCTTTGAGTCCTAGGCGTGATATTCAAAGAGTTTTAGTGGCCTGAGACGTGTTTCGGAAGTCTCCCTTTGCCAGTAAGCAAAAAGGGACCAAAAGAGACCAAAACTGGAACTTGGGTCCAAAGGCGCCAGAAAGTGCCAGAAGAGAAGAAGGTGGTGAGAAATCCTTCCTTTGAGTTCTAGGAGTGATATTCAAGGAGTTTCAGTGGCTTGAGACGAGTTTCACACGTCTTCCTTTGCCGGTAAGCAAAAGGGAACCAAAAGAGACCAAAACTTGAACTTGGGTCCAAAGGCACCAGAAAGTGCCAGAACGTGAGAAGGTGGTGGGAAAGCCTTCCTCTAAGTCCTAGGCGTGATATTCAAGGAGTTTTAGTGGCCGGAGACGAGTTTCGCACGTCTTCCTTTGCCGGTAATCAATAGGGAACCAAAAGAGACCAAACCTGGAACTTGGGTCCAAAGGCACCAGAAAGTCCCAGAACGTGAGAAGGTGGTGGGAAAGCCTTCCTTTGAGTCCTAGGCGTGATATTCAAAGAGTTTTAGTGGCCTGAGACGAGTTTCGGAAGTCTCCCTTTGCCAGTAAGCAAAAAGGGACCAAAAGAGACCAAAACTGGAACTTGGGTCCAAAGGCGCCTGAAAGTGCTAGAATGTGAGAAGGTGGTGGGAAAGCCTTCCTTTAAGTCGTACGCATGATATTCAAGGAGTTTTAGTGGCCTAAGACGAGTTTCGCAAGTCTCCCTTTGCAAGTAAGCAAAAAAGGGACCAAAAGAGACCAAAACTGGAACTTGGGTCCAAAGGCGCCAAAAAGTGCTAGAAGCGGAAAAGGTGGTGAGAAAGCCTTCGTTTGTGTCTTCGGAGTGATAATCAAGGAGTTTCAGTGGCCTGAGACAAGTTTTGCATGTCTTCCTTTGCCGGTAAGAAAAAGGGAACCAAAGGAGACCAAAACTGGAACTTGGGTCCAAAGGCACCAGAAAGTGCCAGAACGTGAGAAGGTGGTGGGAAAGCCTTCCTTTGAGTCCTAGGCGTGATATTCAAAGAGTTTTAGTGGCCTGAGACGAGTTTCGGAAGTCTCCCTTTGCCAGTAAGCAAAAAGGGACGAAAAGAGACCAAAACTGGAACTTGGGTCCAAAGGCGCCAGAAAGTGTCAGAAGAGAAGAAGGTGGTGAGAAATCATTCCTTTGAGTTCTAGGAGTGATATTCAAGGAGTTTTAGTGGCCTGAGACGAGTTTCGCACGTCTTCCTTTGTAGGTAAGCAAAAGGGAACCAAAAGAGACCAAAACTTGAAATTGGGTCCAAAGGCACCAGAAAGTGCCAGAACGTGAGAAGGTGGTGGGAAAGCCTTCCTTTAAGTCCTAGGCGTGATATTCAAGGAGTTTTAGTGGCCTGAGACGAGTTTCGCACGTATTCCTTTGCCGGTAAGCAATAGGGAACCAAAAGAGACCAAAACTGGAACTTGGGTCCAAAGGCACCAGAAAGTGCCAGAACGTGAGAAGGTGGTGGGAAAGCCTTCCTTTGAGTCCTAGGCGTGATAATCAAGGAGTTTTAGTGGCCTGAGACGAGTTTCACAAGTCTCCCTTTGCCAGTAAGCAAAAAGGGACCAAAAGAGACCAAAACTGGAACGGGTCCAAAGGCACCAGAAAGTGCCAGAACGTGAGAAGGTGGTGGGAAAGCCTTCCTTTGAGTCCTAGGCGTGATAATCAAGGAGTTTTAGTGGCCTGAGACGAGTTTCGCAATTCTCCCTTTGCCAGTAAGCAAAAAGGAACCAAAAGAGACCAAAACTGGAACTTGGGTCGAAAGGCACCAGAATGTGCTATAACGTGAGAAGGTGTTGGAAAAGCCTTCCTTTGAGTCCTAGGCGTGATATTCAAAGAGTTTTAGTGGCCTGAGACGAGTTTCGGAAGTCTCCCTTTGCCAGTAAGCAAAAAGGGACCAAAAGAGACCAAAACTGGAACTTGGGTCCAAAGGCGCCAGAAAGTGTCAGAAGAGAAGAAGGTGGTGAGAAATCCTTCCTTTGAGTTCTAGGAGTGATATTCAAGGAGTTTTAGTGGCCTGAGACGAGTTTTGGATGTCTTCCTTTGCCGGTAAGCAAAAGGGAACCAAAAGAGACCAAAACTGGAACTTGGGTCCAAAGGCACTAGAAAGTGCCAGAACGTGAGAAGGTGGTGGGAAAGCCTTCCTTTGAGTCCTAGGCGTGATATTCAAAGAGTTTTAGTGGCCTGAGACGAGTTTCGCAAGTCTCCCTTTGCCAGTAAGCAAAAGGGGACCAAAAGAGACCAAAACTGGAACTTGGGTCCAAAGGCGCCAGAAAGTGCCAGAAGAGAAGAAGGTGGTGAGAAATCCTTCCTTTGAGTTCTAGGAGTGATATTCAAGGAGTTAGTGGCTTGAGACGAGTTTCGCACGTCTTCCTTTGCTGGTAAGCAAAAGGGAACCAAAAGAGACCAAAACTTGAACTTGGGTCCAAAGGCACCAGAAAGTGCCAGAACATGAGAAGGTGGTGGGAAAGCCTTCCTCTAAGTCCTAGGCGTGATATTCAAGGAGTTTTAGTGGCCTGAGACGAGTTTCGCACGTCTTCCTTTGCCGGTAAGCAATAGGGAACCAAAAGAGACCAAAACTTGAACTTGGGTCCGAAGGCACCAGAAAGTGCCAGAACGTGAGAAGGTGGTGGGAAAGCCTTCCTCTAAGTCCTAGGCGTGATATTCAAGGAGTTTTAGTGGCCTGAGCCGAGTTTCGCACGTCTTCCTTTGCCGGTAAGCAATAGGGAACCAAAAGAGACCAAAACTGGTGAACTTGGGTCCAAAGGCACCAGAAAGTGCCAGAACGTGAGAAGGTGGTGGGAAAGCCTTCATTTGAGTTCTAGGAGTGATATTCAAGGAGTTTCAGTGGCTTGCGACAAGTTTCGCACGTCTTCCTTTGCCGGTAAGCAAAAGGGAACCAAAAGAGACCATAACTTGAACTTAGGTCCAAAGGCTCCAGAAAGTGCCAGAACGTGAGAAGGTGGTGGGAAAGCCTTCCTTTAAGTCCTAGGCGTGATATTCAAGGAGTTTTAGTGGCCTGAGACGAGTTTCGCACGTCTTCCTTTGCCGATAAGCAATAAGGAACCAAAAGAGACCAAAACTGGAACTTGGGTCCAAAGGCACCAGAAAGTGCCAGAACGTGAGAAGGTGGTGGGAAAGCCTTCCTTTGAGTCCTAGGCGTGATATTCAAAGAGTTTTAGTGGCCTGAGACGAGTTTCGGAAGTCTCCCTTTGCCAGTAAGCAAAAAGGGACCAAAAGAGACAAAAACTGGAACTTGGGTCCAATGGCGCCAGAGAGTGGCAGAATGTGAGAAGGTGGTGGGAAAGCCTTCCTTTAAGTCGTACGCATGATATTCAAGGAGTTTTAGTGGCCTGAGACGAGTTTCGCAAGTCTCCCTTTGCAAGTAAGCAAAAAGGGACCAAAAGAGACCAAAACTGGAACTTGGGTCCAAAGGCGCCAAAAAGTGCCAGAAGCGGAAAAGGTGGTGAGAAAGCCTTCGTTTGTGTCTGAGACGAGTTTTGCATGTCTTCCTTTGCCGGTAAGCAAAAGGGAACCAAAAGAGACCAAAACTGGAACTTGGGTCCAAAGGCACCAGAAAGTGCCAGAACGTAAGAAGGTGGTGGGAAAGCCTTCCTTTGTGTCCTAGGCGTGATATTCAAAGAGTTTTAGTGGCCTGAGACGAGTTTCGCAAGTCTCCCTTTGCCAGTAAGCAAAAGGGGACCAAAAGAGACCAAAACTGGAACTTGGGTCCAAAGGCGCCAGAAAGTGGCAGAAGAGAAGAAGCTGGTGAGAAATCCTTCCTTTGAGTTCTAGGAGTGATATTCAAGGAGTTAGTGGCTTGAGACGAGTTTCGCACGTCTTCCTTTGCTGGTAAGCAAAAGGGAACCAAAAGAGACCAAAACTTGAACTTGGGTCCAAAGGCACCAGAAAGTGCCAGAACGTGAGAAGGTGGTGGGAAAGCCTTCCTCTAAGTCCTAGGTGTGATATTCAAGGTGTTTTAGTGGCCAGAGACGAGTTTCGCAATTCTCCCTTTGCCAGTAAGCAAAAAGGAACCAAAAGAGACCAAAACTGGAACTTGGGTCCAAAGGCACCAGAAAGTGCCAGAACATGAGAAGGTGGTGGCAAAGCCTTCCTTTGAGTCCTAGGCGTGATATTCAAAGAGTTTTAGTAGCCTGAGACGAGTTTCGCAAGTCTCCCTTTGCCAGTCAGCAAAAAGGGACCAAAAGAGACCAAAACTGGAACGGGTCCAAAGGCACCAGAAAGTGCCAGAACGTGAGAAGGTGGTGGGAAAGCCTTCCTTTGAGTCCTAGGCGTGATAATCAAGAAGTTTTAGTGGCCTGAGACGAGTTTCGCAATTCTCCCTTTGCCAGTAAGCAAAAAGGAACCAAAAGAGACCAAACCGGAACTTGGGTCCAAAGGCACCGAAAGTGCCAGAACATGAGAAGGTGGTGGCAAAGCCTTCCTTTGAGTCCTAGGCGTGATATTCAAAGAGTTTTAGTGGCCTGAGACGAGTTTCGCAAGTCTCCCTTTGCCAGTAAGCAAAAAGGGACCAAAAGAGACCAAAACTGGAACTTGGGTCCAAAGGCGGCAAAAAGTGCCAGAAGAGAAGAAGGTGGTGAGAAATCCTTCCTTTGAGTTCTAGGAGTGATATTCAAGGAGTTTCAGTGGCTTGAGACGAGTTTCGCACGTCTTCCTTTGCCGGTAAGCAAAAGGGAACCAAAAGAGACCAAAACTTGAACTTGGGTCCAAAGGCACCAGAAAGTGCCAGAACGTGAGAAGGTGGTGGGAAAGCCTTCCTCTAAGTCCTAGGTGTGATATTCAAGGTGTTTTAGTGGCCAGAGACGAGTTTCGCACGTCTTCCTTTGCCGGTAAGCAATAGGGAACCAAAAGAGACCAAAACTGGTGAACTTGGGTCCAAAGGCACCAGAAAGTGCCAGAACGTGAGAAGGTGGTGGGAAAGCCTTCCTTTGAGTCCTAGGCGTGATATTCAAAGAGTTTTAGTAGCCTGAGACGAGTTTCGCAAGTCTCCCTTTGCCAGTAAGCAAAAAGGGACCAAAAGAGACCAAAACTGGAACGAGTCCAAAGGCACCAGAAAGTGCCAGAACGTGAGAAGGTGGTGGGAAAGCCTTCCTTTGAGTCCTAGGCGTGATAATCAAGGAGTTTTAGTGGCCTGAGACGAGTTTCGCAATTCTCCCTTTGCCAATAAGCAAAAAGGAACCAAAAGAGACCAAAACTGGAACTTGGGTCAAAAGGCACCAGAATGTCCCAGAACGTGAGAAGGTGGTGGGAAAGCCTTCCTTTGAGTCCTAGGCGTGATATTGAAAGAGTTTTAGTGGCCCGAGACGAGTTTCGCAAGTCTCCCTTTGCCAGTCAGCAAAAAGGGACCAAAAGAGACCAAAACTGGAACGGGTCCAAAGGCACCAGAAAGTGCCAGAACGTGAGAAGGTGGTGGGAAAGCCTTCCTTTGAGTCCTAGGCGTGATAATCAAGAAGTTTTAGTGGCCTGAGACGAGTTTCGCAATTCTCCCTTTGCCAGTAAGCAAAAAGGAACCAAAAGAGACCAAAACTGGAACTTGGGTCCAAAGGCACCAGAAAGTGCCAGAACATGAGAAGGTGGTGGCAAAGCCTTCCTTTGAGTCCTAGGCGTGATATTCAAAGAGTTTTAGTGGCCTGAGACGAGTTTCGCAAGTCTCCCTTTGCCAGTAAGCAAAAAGGGACCAAAAGAGACCAAAACTGGAACTTGGGTCCAAAGGCGGCAAAAAGTGCCAGAAGAGAAGAAGGTGGTGAGAAATCCTTCCTTTGAGTTCTAGGAGTGATATTCAAGGAGTTTCAGTGGCTTGAGACGAGTTTCGCACGTCTTCCTTTGCCGGTAAGCAAAAGGGAACCAAAAGAGACCAAAACTTGAACTTGGGTCCAAAGGCACCAGAAAGTGCCAGAACGTGAGAAGGTGGTGGGAAAGCCTTCCTCTAAGTCCTAGGTGTGATATTCAAGGTGTTTTAGTGGCCAGAGACGAGTTTCGCACGTCTTCCTTTGCCGGTAAGCAATAGGGAACCAAAAGAGACCAAAACTGGTGAACTTGGGTCCAAAGGCACCAGAAAGTGCCAGAACGTGAGAAGGTGGTGGGAAAGCCTTCCTTTGAGTCCTAGGCGTGATATTCAAAGAGTTTTAGTAGCCTGAGACGAGTTTCGCAAGTCTCCCTTTGCCAGTAAGCAAAAAGGGACCAAAAGAGACCAAAACTGGAACGAGTCCAAAGGCACCAGAAAGTGCCAGAACGTGAGAAGGTGGTGGGAAAGCCTTCCTTTGAGTCCTAGGCGTGATAATCAAGGAGTTTTAGTGGCCTGAGACGAGTTTCGCAATTCTCCCTTTGCCAATAAGCAAAAAGGAACCAAAAGAGACCAAAACTGGAACTTGGGTCAAAAGGCACCAGAATGTCCCAGAACGTGAGAAGGTGGTGGGAAAGCCTTCCTTTGAGTCCTAGGCGTGATATTGAAAGAGTTTTAGTGGCCCGAGACGAGTTTCGCAAGTCTCCCTTTGCCAGTAAGCAAAAAGGGACCAAAAGAGACCAAAACTGGAACTTGGGTCCAAAGGCGCCAGAAAGTGACAGAAGAGAAGAAGGTGGTAAGAAATCCTTCGTTTGAGTTCTAGGAGTGATATTCAAGGAGTTTCAGTGGCTTGAGACGAGTTTTGCATGTCTTCCTTTGCCGGTAAGCAAAAGGGAACCAAAGGAGACCAAAACTGGAACTTGGGTCCAAAGGCACCAGAAGTGCCAGAACGTGAGAAGGTGGTAGGAAAGCCTTCCTTTGAGTCCTAGGCGTGATAATCAAGGAGTTTTAGTGGCCTGAGACGAGTTTCGCAATTCTCCCTTTGCCAGTAAGCAAAAAGGGACCAAAAGAGACCAAAACTGGAACGGGTCCAAAGGGACCAGAAAGTGCCAGAACGTGAGAAGGTGGTGGGAAAGCCTTCCTTTGAGTCCTAGGCGTGATAATCAAGGAGTTTTAGTGGCCTGAGACGAGTTTCGCAATTCTCTCTTTGCCAGTAAGCAAAAAGAAACCACAAGAGACCAAAACTGGAACTTGGGTCGAAAGGCACCAGAATGTGCCAGAAGGTGAGAAGGTGGTGGGAAAGCCTTCCATTGAGTCCTAGGCGTGATATTCAAAGAGTTTTAGTGGCTTGAGACGAGTTTCGCAAGTCTCCCTTTGCCAGTAAGCAAAAAGGGACCAAAAGAGACCAAAACTGGAACTTGGGTCCAAAGGCGCCAGAAAGTGCCAGAAGAGAAGAAGGTGGTGAGAAATCCTTCCTTTGAGTTCTAGGAGTGATATTCAAGGAGTTTCAGTGGCTTTAGACGAGTTTCGCACGTCTTCCTTTGCCGGTAAGCAAAAGGGAACCAAAAGAGACCAAAACTTGAACTTGGGTCCAAAGGCACCAGAAAGTGCCAGAACGTGAGAAGGTGGTGGGAAAGCCTTCCTTTAAGTCCTAGGCGTGATATTCAAGGAGTTTTAGTGGCCTGAGACGAGTTTCGCACGTCTTCCTTTGCCGATTAGCAATAGGGAACCAAAAGAGACCAAAACTGGAACTTGGGTCCAAAGGCACCAGAAAGTGCCATAACGTGAGAAGGTGGTGGGAAAGCCTTCCTTTGAGTCCTAGGCGTGATATTCAAAGAGTTTTAGTGGCCTGAGACGAGTTTCGGAAGTCTCCCTTTGCCAGTAAGCAAAAAGGGACCAAAAGAGACCAAAACTGGAACTTGGGTCCAAAGGCGCCAGAAAGTGCCAGAATGTGAGAAGGTGGTGGGAAAGCCTTCCTTTAAGTCGTACGCATGATATTCAAGGAGTTTTAGTGGCCTGAGACAAGTTTCGCAAGTCTCCCTTTGCAAGTAAGCAAAAAGGGACCAAAAGAGACCAAAACTGGAACTTGGGTCCAAAGGCGCCAGAAAGTGCCAGAAGCGGAAAAGGTGGTGAGAAAGCCTTCCTTTGAGTCCTAGGCGTGATATTCAAGGAGTTTTAGTGGCCTGAGACGAGTTTTGCATGTCTTCCTTTGCCGGTAAGCAAAAGGGAACCAAAAGAGACCAAAACTGGAACTTGGGTCCAAAGGCACCAGAAAGTGCCAGAACATGAGAAGGTGGTGGGAAAGCCTTCCTTTGAGTCCTAGGCGTGATATTCAAAGAGTTTTAGTGGCCTGAGACGAGTTTCGCAAGTCTCCCTTTGCCAGTAAGCAAAAAGGGACCAAAAGAGACCAAAACTGGAACTTGGGTCCAAAGGCGCCAGAAAGTGCCAGAAGAGAAGAAGGTGGTGAGAAATCCTTCCTTTGAGTTCTAGGAGTGATATTCAAGGAGTTTCAGTGGCTTGAGACAAGTTTCGCACGACTTCCTTTGCCGGTAAGCAAAAGGGAACCAAAAGAGACCAAAACTTGAACTTGGGTCCAAAGGCACCAGAATGTGCCAGAATGTGAGAAGGTGGTGGGAAAGCCTTCCTTTAAGTCGTACGCATGATATTCAAGGAGTTTTAGTGGCCTGAGACGAGTTTCGCAAGTCTCCCTTTGCAAGTAAGTAAAAAGGGACCAAAATAGACCAAAACTGGAACTTGGGTCCACAGGCACCAGAAAGTGCCAGAACGTGAGAAGGTGGTGGGAAAGCCTTCCTTTGAGTCCTAGGCATGATATTCAAAGAGTTTTAGTGGCCTGAGACGAGTTTCGCACGTCTTCCTTTGCCGGTGCGCAATAGGGAACCAAAAGAGACCAAAACTGGTGAACTTGGGTCCAAAGGCACCAGAAAGTGCCAGAACGTGAGAAGGTGGTGGGAAAGCCTTCCTTTGAGTCTTAGGCGTGATAATCAAGAAGTTTTAGTGGCCTGAGACGAGTTTCGCAATTCTCCCTTTGCCAGTAAGCAAAAAGGAACCAAAAGAGAGCAAAACTGGAACTTGGGTCCAAAGGCACCAGAAAGTGCCAGATCGTGAGAAGGTGGTGGGAAAGCCTTCCTTTGAGTCCTAGGCGTGATATTCAAAGAGTTTTAGTGGCCTGAGATGAGTTTCGCAAGTCTCCCTTTGCCAGTAAGCAAAAAGGGACCAAAAGAGACCAAAACTGGAACGGGTCCAAAGGCACCAGAAAGTGCCAGAACGTGAGAAGGTGGTGGGAAAGCCTTCCTTTGAGTCCTAGGCGTGATATTCAAAGAGTTTTAGTGGCCTGAGACGAGTTTCGGAAGTCTCCCTTTGCCAGTAAGCAAAAAGGGACCAAAAGAGAGCAAAACTGGAACTTGGGTCGAAAGGCACCAGAATGTGCCAGAACGTGAGAAGGTGGTGGGAAAGCCTTCCTTTGAGTCCTAGGCGTGATATTCAAAGAGTTTTAGTGGCCTGAGACGAGTTTCGCAAGTCTCCCTTTGCCAGTAAGCAAAAAGGAACCAAAAGAGACCAAAACTGGAACTTTGGTCCAAAGGCGCCAGAAAGTGCCAGAAGAGAAGAAGGTGGTGAGAAATCCTTCGTTTGAGTTCTAGGAGTGATATTCAAGGAGTTTCAGTGGCTTGAGACAAGTTTCGCACGTCTTCCTTTGCCGGTAAGCAAAAGGGAACCAAAAGAGACCAAAACTTGAACTTGGGTCCAAAGGCACCAGAAAGTGCCAGAACGTGAGAAGGTGGTGGGAAAGCCTTCCTTTAAGTCCTAGGCGTGATATTCAAGGAGTTTTAGTGGCCTGAGACGAGTTTCGCACGTCTTCCTTTGCCGATAAGCAATAGGGAACCAAAAGAGACCAAAACTGGAACTTGGGTCCAAAGGCACCAGAAAGTGCCCTAACGTGAGAAGGTGGTGGGAAAGCCTTCCTTTGAGTCCTAGGCGTGATATTCAAAGAGTTTTAGTGGCCTGAGACGAGTTTCGCAAGTCTCCCTTTGCCAGTAAGCAAAAAGGGACGAAAAGAGACCAAAACTGGAACTTGGGTCCAAAGGCGGCAAAAAGTGCCAGAAGAGAAGAAGGTGGTGAGAAATCCTTCCTTTGAGTTCTAGGAGTGATATTCAAGGAGTTTTAGTGGCTTGAGACGAGTTTCGCACGTCTTCCTTTGCCGGTAAGCAAAAGGGAACCAAAAGAGACCAAAACTTGAACTTGGGTCCAAAGGCACCAGAAAGTGCCAGAACGTGAGAAGGTGGTGGGAAAGCCTTCCTCTAAGTCCTAGGCGTGATATTCAAGGTGTTTTAGTGGCCTGAGACGAGTTTCGCACGTCTTCCTTTGCCGGTAAGCAATAGGGAACCAAAAGAGACCAAAACTGGTGAACTTTGGTCCAAAGGCACCAGAAAGTGCCAGAACGTGAGAAGGTGGTGGGAAAGCCTTCCTTTGAGTCCTAGGCGTGATATTCAAGGAGTTTTAGTGGCCTGAGACGAGTTTCGCAAGTCTCCCTTTGCCAGTAAGCAAAAAGGGACCAAAAGAGACCAAAACTGGAACCTGGGTCCAAAGGCACCAGAAAGTGCCAGAACGTGAGAAGGTGGTGGGAAAGCCTTCCTTTGAGTCCTAGGCGTGATAATCAAGGAGTTTTAGTGGCCTGAGACGAGTTTCGCAATTCTCCCTTTGCCAGTAAGCAAAAAGGAGCCAAAAGAGACCAAAGCAAGAACATGGGTCCAAAGGCACCAGAATGTGCCAGAACGTGAGAAGATGGTGGGAAAGCCTTCCTTTGAGTCCTAGGCGTGATTTTCAGGGAGTTTTAGTGGCCTGAGACGAGTTTCGCAAGTCTCCCTTTGCCGGAAGCAAAAAAGAACCAAAAGAGACCAAATCGGAACTTGGGTCCAAAGGCACCAGAAAGTGCCGTAACGAGAAGAAGGTGGTAAGAAATCCTTCCTTTGAGTTCTAGGAGTGATATTCAAGGAGTTTTAGTGGCTTGAGACGAGTTTTGCATTTCTTCCTTTGCTGGTAAGCAAAAGGGAACCAAAGGAGACCAAAACTGGAACTTGGGTCCAAAGGCACCAGAAAGTGCCAGAACGTGAGAAGGTGGTGGGAAAGCCTTCCTTTGAGTCCTAGGCGTGATATTCAAGGAGTTTTAGTGGCCTGAGACGAGTTTCGCAAGTCTCCCTTTGCCAGTAAGGAAAAAGGGACCAAAAGAGAAAAAAATTGGAACTTGGGTCCAAAGGCACCAGAAAGTGCCAGAACGTGAGAAGGTGGTGGGAAAGCCTTCCTTTGAGTCCTAGGCGTGATATTCAAGGAGTTTTAGTGGCCTGAGACGAGTTTCGCACGTCTTCCTTTGCCAGTAAGCAAAAAGGAACCAAAAGAGACCAAAACTGGAACTTGGGTCCAAAGGCACCAGAATGTGCCAGAACGTGAGAAGGTGGTGGGAAAGCCTTCCTTTGAGTCCTAGGCGTGATATTCAAGGAGTTTTAGTGGCCTGAGACGAGTTTCGCAAGTCTCCCTTTGCCAGTAAGCAAAAAGGGACAAAAAGAGACCAAAACTGGAACTTGGGTCCAAAGGCGCCAGAAAGTGCCAGAAGAGAAGAAGGTGGTGAGAAATCCTCTCTTGAGTTCTAGGATTGATATTCAAGGAGTTTCAGTGGCTTGAGACGAGTTTCGCACGTCTTCCTTTGCCAGTAAGCAAAAGGGAACCAAAAGAGACCAAAACTTGAACTTGGGTCCAAAGGCACCAGAAAGTGCCGTAACGTGAGAAGGTGGTGGCAAAGCCTTCCTTTAAGTCCTAGGCGTGATATTCAAGGAGTTTTAGTGGCCTGAGACGAGTTTCGCACGTCTTCCTTTGCCGGTAAGCAAAAGGGAACCAAAAGTGACCAAAACTGGAACTTGGGTCCAAAGGCACCAGAAAGTGCCAGAACGTGAGAAGGTGGTGGGAAAGCCTTCCTTTGAGTCCTAGGCATGATATTCAAGGAGTTTTAGTGGCCTGAGACGAGTTTCGCAAGTCTCCCTTTGCCAGTAAGCAAAAAGGGACCAAAAGAGACCAAAACTGGAACTTGGGTCCAAAGGCACCAGAAAGTGCCAGAACGTGAGAAGGTGGTGGGAAAGCCTTCCTTTGAGTCCTAGGCGTGATATTCAAGGAGTTTTAGTGGCCTGAGACGAGTTTCTCAAGTCTCCCTTTGCCAGAAAGCAAAAAGGGACCAAAAGAGACCAAAACTGGAACTTGGGTCCAAAGGCACCAGAAAGTGCCAGAACGTGAGAAGGTGGTGGGAAAGCCTTCCTTTGAGTCCTAGGCGTGATATTCAAGGAGTTTTAGTGGCCTGAGACGAGTTTCGCACGTCTTCCTTTGCCGGTAAGCAAAAGGGAGACAAAAGAGACCAAAACTGGAACTTGGGTCCAATGGCACCAGAATGTGCCAGAACGTGAGAAGGTGGTGGGAAACCCTTCCTTTGAGTCCTAGGCGTGATATGCAAGGAGTTTTAGTGGCCTGAGACGAGTTTCGCAAGTCTTCCTTTGCCAGCAAGCAAAAAGGGACCAAAAGAGACCAAAACTGGAACTTGGGTCCAAAGGCGCCAGAAAGTGCCAGAAGCGGAAGAAAGTGGTGAGAAATCCTTCCTTTGAGTTCTAGGAGTGATATTCAAGGAGTTTTAGTGGCTTGAGACGAGTTTCGCACGTCTTCCTTTGCCGGTAAGCAAAAGGGAACCAAAAGAGACCAAAACTGGAACTTGGGTCCAAAGGCACCAGAAAGTGCCAGAACGTGAGAAGGTGGTGGGAAAGCCTTCCTTTGAGTCCTAGGCGTGATATTCAAGGAGTTTTAGCGGCCCGAGACGAGTTTCGCACGTCTTCCTTTGCCGATAAGCAAAAGGGAACCAAAAGAGACCAAAACTGGAACTTGGGTCCAAAGGCACCAGAAAGTGCCAGAACGTGAGAAGGTGGTGGGAAAGCCTTCCTTTGAGTCCTAGGCGTGATATTCAAGGAGTTTTAGTGGCTCGAGACGAGTTTCGCAAGTCTCCCTTTGCCGCAAGCAAAAAGGGACCAAAAGAGACCAAAACTGGAACTTGGGTCGAAAGGCACCAGAAAGTGCCAGAACGTGAGAAGGTGGTGGAAAAGCCTTCCTTTGAGTCCTAGGCGTCATATTCAAGGAGTTTTAGTGGCTCGAGACGAGTTTTGCACGTCTTCCTTTGCCGGTAAGCAAAAGGGAACCAAAAGAGACCAAAACTGGAACTTGGGTCGAAAGGCACCAAAAAGTGCCAGAACGTGAGAAGGTGGTGGGAAAGCCTTCCTTTGAGTCCTAGGCGTGATATTCAAGGAGTTTTAGTGGCCTAAGACGAGTTTCGAACGTCTTCCTTTGCCGCAAGCAAAAGGGGACCAAAAGAGACCAAAACGGAACTTGGGTCCAAAGGCACCAGAAAGTGCCGTAACGAGAAGAAGGTGGTGAGAAATCCCTCCTTTGAGTCCTAGGCGTGATATTCAAGGAGTTTTAGTGGCTTGAGACGAAGTTTCGCACGACTTCCTTTGCCGGTAAGCAAAAGGGAACCAAAAGAGACCAAAACTTAAACTTGGGTCCAAAGGCACCGTAAAGTGCCGTAACGTGAGAAGGTGGTGGGAAAGCCTTCCTTTGAGTCCTAGGCGTGATATTCAAGGAGTTTTAGTGGCTTGAGACGAGTTTCGCACGTCTTCCTTTGCCGATAAGCAAAAGGGAACCAAAAGAGACCAAAACTGGAACTTGGGTCCAAAGGCACCAGAAAGTGCCAGAACGTGAGAAGGTGGTGGGAAAGCCTTCCTTTGAGTCCTAGGCGTGATATTCAAGGAGTTTTAGTGGCCTGAGACGAGTTTCGCACGTCTTCCTTTGCCGCAAGCAAAAAGGAACCAAAAGAGACCAAAACTGGAACTTGAGTCCAAAGGCACCGAAAGTGCCGTAACGTGAGAAGGTGGTGGGAAAGCCTTCCTTTGAGTCCTAGGCGTGATATTCAAGGAGTTTTAGTGGCCTGAGACGAGTTTCGCACGTCTTCCTTTGCCGGTAAGCAAAAGGGAACCAAAAGAGACCAAAACTGGAACTTGGGTCCAAAGGCACCAGAAAGTGCCAAAAGCGAAGAAGGTGGTGAGAAAGCCTTCCTTTGAGTTCTAGGAGTGATATTCAAGGAGTTTTAGTGGCATTAGACGAGTTTTGCACGTCTTCCTTTGCCGGTAAGCAAAAGGGAACCAAAAGAGACCAAAACTAGAACTTGGGTCGAAAGGCACCAAAAAGTGCCATAACGTGAGAAGGTGGTGGGAAAGCCTTCCTTTGAGTCCTAGGCGTGATATTCAAGGAGTTTTAGTGGCTTGAGACGAGTTTCGCACGTCTTCCTTTGCCGATAAGCAAAAGGGAACCAAAAGAGACCAAAACTGGAACTTGGGTCCAAAGGCACCAGAAAGTGCCTCAACGTGAGAAGGTGGTGGGAAAGCCTTCCTTTGAGTCCTAGGCGTGATATTCAAGGAGTTTTAGTGGCTTGAGACGAGTTTCGCACGTCTTCCTTTGCCGCAAGCAAAAAGGAACCAAAAGAGACCAAAACCGGAACTTGGGTCCAAAGGCACCGTAAAGTGCCGTAACGTGAGAAGGTGGTGGGAAAGCCTTCCTTTGAGTCCTAGGCGTGATATTCAACGAGTTTTAGTGGCCTGAGACGAGTTTCGCACGTCTTCCTTTGCCGGTAAGCAAAAGGGAACCAAAAGAGACCAAAATTGGAACTTGGGTCCAAAGGCACCAGAAAGTGCCAGAACGTGAGAAGGTGGTGGGAAAGCCTTCCTTTGAGTCCTAGGCGTGATATTCAAGGAGTTTTAGTGGCCTGAGACGAGTTTCGCACGTCTTCCTTTGCCTGTAAGCAAAAGGGAACCAAAAGAGACCAAAACTGGAACTTGGGTCCAAAGGCTCCAGATATCTCCAGAAGTGGAGAAGGTGGTGAGAAAGCCTTCCTTTGAGTCCGAGGAGTGATATTCAAGGAGTTTTAGTGGCCTGAGACGAGTTTCGCACGTCTTCCTTTGCCGGTAAGCAAAAGGGAACCAAAAGAGACCAAAACTGGAACTTGGGTCCAAAGGCACCAGAAAGTGCCAGAACGTGAGAAGGTGGTGGGAAAGCCTTCCTTTGAGTCCTAGGCGTGATATTCAAGGAGTTTTAGTGGCCCGAGACGAGTTTCGCACGTCTTCCTTTGCCGATAAGCAAAAGGGAACCAAAAGAGACCAAAACCGGAACTTGGGTCCAAAGGCACCGTAAAGTGCCGTAACGTGAGAAGGTGGTGGGAAAGCCTTCCTTTGAGTCCTAGGCGTGATATTCAAGGAGTTTTAGTGGCTCGAGACGAGTTTCGCACGTCTTCCTTTGCCAAGAAGCAAAAAGGAAACCAAAAGAGACCAAAACCGGAACTTGGGTCCAAAGGCACGAAAGTGCCGTAACGTGAGAAGGTGGTGGGAAAGCCTTCCTTTGAGTCCTAGGCGTGATATTCAAGGAGTTTTAGTGGCCCGAGACGAGTTTCTCAACGTCTTCCTTTGCCAAGAAGCAAAAAGGGACCAAAAGAGACCAAAACGGAACTTGGGTCCAAAGGCACCGTAAAGTGCCGTAACGTGAGAAGGTGGTGGGAAAGCCTTCCTTTGAGTCCTAGGCGTGATATTCAAGGAGTTTTAGTGGCCTCGAGACGAGTTTCGCACGTCTTCCTTTGCAAGTAAGCAAAAAGGAAACCAAAAGAGACCAAAACGGAACTTGGGTCCAAAGGCACCAGAAAGTGCCGTAACGTGAGAAGGTGGTGGGAAAGCGTTCCTTTGAGTCCTAGGCGTGATATTCAAGGAGTTTTAGTGGCCTGACACGAGTTTCGCACGTCTTCCTTTGCCGCAAGCAAAAAGGAAACCAAAAGAGACCAAACCGGAACTTGGGTCCAAAGGCACCAGAAAGTGCCGTAACGTGAGAAGGTGGTGGGAAAGCCTTCCTTTGAGTCCTAGGCGTGATATTCAAGGAGTTTTAGTGGCTCGAGACGAGTTTCGCACGTCTTCCTTTGCCGGTAAGCAAAAGGGAACCAAAAGAGACCAAAACTGGAACTTGGGTCCAAAGGCACCGTAAAGTGCCGTAACGTGAGAAGGTGGTGGGGAAGCCTTCCTTTGAGTCCTAGGCGTGATATTCAAGGAGTTTTAGTGGCTTGAGACGAGTTTCGCACGTCTTCCTTTGCCTAAGCAAAAAGGAACCAAAAGAGACCAAAACGGAACTTGGGTCCAAAGGCACCGTAAAGTGCCGTAACGTGAGAAGGTGGTGAGAAAGCCTTCCTTTGAGTCCTAGGAGTGATATTCAAGGAGTTTCAGTGGCTCGAGACGAGTTTCGCACGTCTTCCTTTGCCGGTAAGCAAAAGGGAACCAAAAGAGACCAAAACTGGAACTTGGGTCCAAAGGCACCAGAAAGTGCCGTAACGTGAGAAGGTGGTGAGAAAGCCTTCCTTTGAGTCCTAGGAGTGATATTCAAGGAGTTTTAGTGGCTCGAGACGAGTTTCGCACGTCTTCCTTTGCCGGTAAGCAAAAGGGAACCAAAAGAGACCAAAATAGGAACTTGGGTCCAAAGGCACCAAAAGTGCCGTAACGTGAGAAGGTGGTGGGAAAGCCTTCCTTCGAGTCCTAGGCGTGATATTCAAGGAGTTTTAGTGGCCCGAGACGAGTTTCGCACGTCTTCCTTTGCCGCAAGCAAAAAGGAAACCAAAAGAGACCAAAATCGGAACTTGGGTCCAAAGGCACCGTAAAGTGCCGTAACGTGAGAAGGTGGTGAGAAAGCCTTCCTTTGAGTCCTAGGCGTGATATTCAAGGAGTTTTAGTGGCTTGAGACGAGTTTCGCACGTCTTCCTTTGCCGGTAAGCAAAAGGGAACCAAAAGAGACCAAAACTGGAACTTGGGTCCAAAGGCACCAGAAAGTGCCAGAACGTGAGAAGATGGTGAGAAAGCCTTCCTTTGAGTCCTAGGCGTGATATTCAAGGAGTTTTGGTGGCCTGAGACGAGTTTCGCACGTCTTCCTTTGCCGGTAAGCAAAAGTGAACTAAAAGAGACCAAAACTGGAACTTGGGTCCAAAGGCTCTAGAAAGTGCCAGAACGTGAGAAGGTGGTGAGAAAGCCTTCCTTTGAGTCCTAGGCGTGATATTCAAGGAGTTTTAGTGGCCTGAGACGAGTTTCGCACGTCTTCCTTTGCCGGTAAGCAAAAGGGAACCAAAAGAGACCAAAACTAGAACTTGGGTCCAAAGGCACCAGAAGTGCCAGAACGTGAGGAGGTGGTGAGAAATCCTTCCTTTGAGTCCTAGGAGTGATATTCAAGGAGTTTTACTGGCTTGAGACGAGTTTTGCACGTCTTCCTCTGCCAGTAACCAAAGGGAACCAAAAGAGACCAAAACTGGAACTTGGGTCCAAAGGCACCAGAAAGTGCCACAACGTGAGAAGGTGGTGGGAAAGCCTTCCTTTGAGTCCTAGGCGTGATATTCAAGGAGTTTTAGTGGCTTGAGACGAGTTTCGCACGTCTTCCTTTGCCGGTAAGCAAAAGGGAACCAAAAGAGACCAAAACTGGAACTTGGGTCCAAAGGCACCAGAAGTGCCAGAACGTGAGAAGGTGGTGAGAAAGCCTTTCTTTGAGTCCTAGGCATGATATTCAAGGAGTTTTAGTTGCCTGAGACGAGTTTCGCACGTCTTCCTTTGCCGGTAAGCAAAAGGGAACCAAAAGAGACCAAAACTGGAACTTGGGTCCAAAGGCACCAAAGTGCCAGAACGTGAGGAGGTGGTGGGAAAGCCTTCCTTCGAGTCCTAGGACTGATATTCAAGGAGTTTCAGTGGCGTGAGGCGAGTTTCGCACGTCTTCCTTTGCCGGTAAGCAAAAGGGAACCAAAAGAGACCAAAACTGGAACTTGGGTCCAAAGGCACCAGAAAGTGCCAGAACGTGAGAAGGTGGTGAGAAAGCCTTCCTTTGAGTCCTAGGCGTGATATTCAAGGAGTTTTAGTGGCTCGAGACGAGTTTCGCACGTCTTCCTTTGCCGGTAAGCAAAAGGGAACCAAAAGAGACCAAAACGGAACTTGGGTCCAAAGGCACCAGAAAGTGCCAAAAGGGGAGAAGGTGGTGGGAAAGCCTTCCTTTGAGTCCTAGGCGTGATATTCAAGGAGTTTTAGTGGCCTGAGACGAGTTTCGCACGTCTTCCTTTGCCGGTAAGCAAAAGGGAACCAAAAGTGACCAAAACTGGAACTTGGGTCCAAAGGCACCAGAAAGTGCCAGAAACGGAGAAGGTGGTGAGAAAGCCTTCCTTTGAGTCCTAGGCGTGATATTCAAGGAGTTTTAGTGGCTTGAGACGAGTTTCGCACGACTTCCTTTGCCAGTAAGTAAAAGGGAACGAAAAGAGACCAAAACTGGAACTTGGGTCCAAAGGCGCCAGAAAGTGCCAGAACATGAGAAGGTGGTGGGAAAGCCTTCCTTCGAGTCCTAGGCGTGATATTCAAGGAGTTTTAGTGGCCTGAGACGAGTTTCGTACGTCTTCCTTTGCCGGTAAGCAAAAGGGAACCAAAAGAGACCAAAACCGGAACTTGGGTCCAAAGGCACCGTAAAGTGCCGTAACGTGAGAAGGTGGTGAGAAAGCCTTCCTTTGAGTCCTAGGCGTGATATTCAAGGAGTTTTAGTGGCCCGAGACGAGTTTCGCACGTCTTCCTTTGCCGGTAAGCAAAAGGGAACCAAAAGAGACCAAAACTGGAACTTGGGTCCAAAGGCACCGTAAAGTGCCGTAACGTGAGAAGGTGGTGAGAAAGCCTTCCTTTGAGTCCTAGGCGTGATATTCAAGGAGTTTTAGTGGCCCGAGACGAGTTTCGCACGTCTTCCTTTGCCGCAAGCAAAAGGGAACCAAAAGAGACCAAAACTCGGAACTTGGGTCCAAAGGCACCGTAAAGTGCCGTAACGTGAGAAGGTGGTGAGAAAGCCTTCCTTTGAGTCCTAGGCGTGATATTCAAGGAGTTTTAGTGGCTCGAGACGAGTTTCGCACGTCTTCCTTTGCCGGTAAGCAAAAGGGAACCAAAAGAGACCAAAACTAGAACTTGGGTCCAAAGGCAAAGTGCCGTAACGTGAGAAGGTGGTGAGAAAGCCTTCCTTTGAGTCCTAGGCGTGATATTCAAGGAGTTTTAGTGGCTCGAGACGAGTTTCGCAAGTCTTCCTCTGCCGGTAAGCAAAAGGGAACCAAAAGAGACCAAAACTGGAACTTGGGTCCAAAGGCACCGTAAAGTGCCGTAACGTGAGAAGGTGGTGGGAAAGCCTTCCTTTGAGTCCTAGGCGTGATATTCAAGGAGTTTTAGTGGCCCGAGACGAGTTTCGCACGTCTTCCTTGCGGTAAGCAAAAGGGAACCAAAAGAGACCAAATCGGAACTTGGGTCCAAAGGCACCGTAAAGTGCCGTAACGTGAGAAGGTGGTGAGAAAGCCTTCCTTTGAGTCCTAGGCGTGATATTCAAGGAGTTTTAGTGGCTTGAGACGAGTTTCGCACGTCTTCCTTTGCCGGTAAGCAAAAGGGAACCAAAAGAGACCAAAATCGGAACTTGGGTCCAAAGGCACCGTAAAGTGCCGTAACGTGAGAAGGTGGTGGGAAAGCCTTCCTTCGAGTCCTAGGCGTGATATTCAAGGAGTTTTAGTGGCTCGAGACGAGTTTCGCACGTCTTCCTTTGCCGGTAAGCAAAAGGGAACCAAAAGAGACCAAAACTGAACTTGGGTCCAAAGGCACCCGAAAGTGCCGTAACGTGAGAAGGTGGTGAGAAAGCCTTCCTTTGAGTCCTAGGCGTGATATTCAAGGAGTTTTAGTGGCCCGAGACGAGTTTCGCACGTCTTCCTTTGCCGGTAAGCAAAAGGGAACCAAAAGAGACCAAAACCGGAACTTGGGTCCAAAGGCACCGTAAAGTGCCGTAACGTGAGAAGGTGGTGGGAAAGCCTTCCTTTGAGTCCTAGGCGTGATATTCAAGGAGTTTTAGTGGCTCGAGACGAGTTTCGCACGTCTTCCTTTGCCGCAAGCAAAAGGGAACCAAAAGAGACCAAAACTAGAACTTGGGTCCAAAGGCACCCGAAAGTGCCGTAACGTGAGAAGGTGGTGAGAAAGCCTTCCTTTGAGTCCTAGGCGTGATATTCAAGGAGTTTTAGTGGCTCGAGACGAGTTTCGCACGTCTTCCTTTGCCGGTAAGCAAAAGGGAACCAAAAGAGACCAAAATCGGAACTTGGGTCCAAAGGCACCAGTAAAGTGCCGTAACGTGAGAAGGTGGTGGGAAAGCCTTCCTTTGAGTCCTAGGCGTGATATTCAAGGAGTTTTAGTGGCTCGAGACGAGTTTCGCACGTCTTCCTTTGCCGGTAAGCAAAAGGGAACCAAAAGAGACCAAAACTGGAACTTGGGTCCAAAGGCACCGTAAAGTGCCGTAACGTGAGAAGGTGGTGAGAAAGCCTTCCTTTGAGTCCTAGGCGTGATATTCAAGGAGTTTTAGTGGCTCGAGACGAGTTTCGCACGTCTTCCTTTGCCGGTAAGCAAAGGGGAACCAAAAGAGACCAAACCGGAACTTGGGTCCAAAGGCACCGTAAAGTGCCGTAACGTGAGAAGGTGGTGGGAAAGCCTTCCTTCGAGTCCTAGGCGTGATATTCAAGGAGTTTTAGTGGCCCGAGACGAGTTTCGCACGTCTTCCTTTGCCGGTAAGCAAAAAGGAAACCAAAAGAGACCAAAACCGGAACTTGGGTCCAAAGGCCAGAAAGTGCCGTAACGTGAGAAGGTGGTGAGAAATCCTTCCTTTGAGTTCTAAGAGTGATATTCAAGGAGTTTCAGTGGCTCGAGACGAGTTTCGCACGTCTTCCTTTGCCGGTAAGCAAAAGGGAACCAAAAGAGACCAAAACTGGAACTTGGGTCCAAAGGCACCAGAAAGTGCCAGAACGTGAGAAGGTGGTGAGAAAGCCTTCCTTTGAGTCCTAGGCGTGATATTCAAGGAGTTTTAGTGGCCTGAGACGAGTTTCGCACGTCTTCCTTTGCCGGTAAGCAAAAGGGAACCAAAAGAGACCAAAACTGGAACTTGGGTCCAAAGGCACCAGAAAGTGCCAGAACGTTAGAAGGTGGTGAGAAAGCCTTCCTTTGAGTCCTAGGCGTGATATTCAAGGAGTGTTAGTGGCTCGAGACGAGTTTCGCACGTCTTCCTTTGCCGGTAAGCAAAAGGGAACCAAAAGAGACCAAAACTGAACTTGGGTCCAAAGGCACCGTAAAGTGCCGTAACGTGAGAAGGTGGTGAGAAAGCCTTCCTTTGAGTCCGAGGCGTGATATTCGAGGAGTTTAAGTGGCCTGAGACGAGTTTCGCACGTCTTCCTTTGCCGGTAAGCAAAAGGGAACCAAAAGAGACCAAAACTCGGAACTTGGGTCCAAAGGCACCGTAAAGTGCCGTAACGTGAGAAGGTGGTGGGAAAGCCTTCCTTTGAGTCCTAGGCGTGATATTCAAGGAGTTTTAGTGGCCCGAGACGAGTTTTGCACGTCTTCCTTCGCCGGTAAGCAAAAGGGAACCAAAAGAGACCAAATCGGAACTTGGGTCCAAAGGCACCAGAAAGTGCCGTAACGTGAGAAGGTGGTGAGAAAGCCTTCCTTTGAGTCCTAGGCGTGATATTCAAGGAGTTTTAGTGGCTCGAGACGAGTTTCGCACGTCTTCCTTTGCCGGTAAGCAAAAGGGAACCAAAAGAGACCAAACGGAACTTGGGTCCAAAGGCACCGTAAAGTGCCGTAACGTGAGAAGGTGGTGGGAAAGCCTTCCTTTGAGTCCTAGGCGTGATATTCAAGGAGTTTTAGTGGCCTTAGACGAGTTTCGCACGTCTTCCTTTGCCGGTAAGCAAAAGGGAACCAAAAGAGACCAAAACTGAACTTGGGTCCAAAGGCACCAGAAAGTGCCGTAACGTGAGAAGGTGGTGAGAAAGCCTTCCTTTGAGTCCTAGGCGTGAGATTCAAGGAGTTTCAGTGGCTTGAGACGAGTTTCTCACGTCTTCCTTTGCCGGTAAGCAAAAGGGAACCAAAAGAGACCAAAACGGAACTTGGGTCCAAAGGCACCAAAAGTGCCGTAACGTGAGAAGGTGGTGGGAAAGCCTTCCTTTGAGTCCTAGGCGTGATATTCAAGGAGTTTTAGTGGCCCGAGACGAGTTTCGCACGTCTTCCTTTGGGTAAGCAAAAGGGAACCAAAAGAGACCAAAACCGGAACTTGGGTCCAAAGGCACCGTAAAGTGCCGTAACGTGAGAAGGTGGTGAGAAAGCCTTCCTTTGAGTCCTAGGCGTGATATTCAAGGAGTTTTAGTGGCCCGAGACGAGTTTCGCACGTCTTCCTTTGCCGGTAAGCAAAAGGGAACCAAAAGAGACCAAAACTGGAACTTGGGTCCAAAAGCACCAGAAAGTGCTTGAACGTGAGAAGGTGGTGGGAAAGCCTTCCTTTGAGTCCTAGGCGTGATATTCAAAGAGTTTTAGTGGCCTGAGACAAGTTTCGCACGTCTTCCTTTGTCGTTAAGCAAAAAGGAAACCAAAAGAGACCAAACCTGGAACTTGGGTCCAAAGGCACCAGAAAGTGCCAGAACGTGAGAAGGTGGTGGGAAAGCCTTCCTTTGAGTCCTAGGCGTGATATTCAAGGAGTTTTAGTGGCCTGAGAAGAGTTTCGCACGTCTTCCTTTGCCGGTAAGCAAAAGGAAACCAAAAGAGACCAAAACTGGAACTTGGGTCCAAAGGCACCAGAACGTGAGAAGGTGGTGGGAAAGCCTTCCTTTGAGTCCTAGGCGTGATATTCAAGGAGTTTTAGTGGCCTGAGACGAGTTTCGCACGTCTTCCTTTGCCGGTAAGCAAAAGGGTACCAAAAGTGACCAAAACTAGAACTTAGGTCCAAAGGCTCCAGAAAGTGCCAGATGGGGAGAAGGTGGTGAGAAAGCTTTCTTTGAGTTCGAGGAGTGATATTCAAGGAGTTTTAGTGGCCTGAGACGAGTTTCGCACGTCTTCCTTTGCCGGTAAGGAAAAGGGAACCAAAAGTCACCAAAATTGGAACTTGGGTCCAAAGGCACCGTAAAGTGCCGTAACGTGAGAAGGTGGTGAGAAAGCCTTTCTTTGAGTCCTAGGCATGATATTCAAGGAGTTTTAGTGGCTTGAGACGACTTTCGCACGTCTTCCTTTGCCGGTAAGGAAAAGGGAACCAAAAGACACCAAAAATAGAACTTGGGTCCAAAGGCACCAAAAGTGCCGTAACGTGAGAAGGTGGTGAGAAAGCCTTCCTTTGAGTCCTAGGCGCGATATTCAAGGAGTTTTAGTGGCCCGAGACGAGTTTCGCACGTCTTCCTTTGCCGGTAAGCAAAAGGGAACCAAAAGTGATCAAAACTGGAACTTGGGTCCAAAGGCACCAGAAAGTGCCAAAACGTGAGAAGCTGGTGGGAAAGCCTTCCTTTGAGTCCTAGGCATGATATTCAAGGAGTCTTAGTGGCCAGAGAGAAGTTTCGCACGTCTTCGTTTGCCGGTAAGCTAAAGGGAACCAAAAGTGACCAAAATTGGAACTTGGGTCCAAAGGCACCAGAAAGTGGAAGAACGTTAGAAGGTGGTGAGAAAGCCTTCCTTTGAGTCCTAGGCGTGATATTCAAGGAGTGTTAGTGGCCTGAGACGAGTTTCGCAAGTCTCCCTTTGCTAGTAAGCAAAAAGAGACCAAAACTGGAACTTGGGTCCAAAGGCACCTTAAAGTGCCACAACGTGAGAAGGTGGTGGGAAAGCCTTCCTTTGAGTCCTAGGCGTGATATTCAAGGAGTTTTAGTGGCCTGAGACGAGTTTCGCACGTCTTCCTTTGCCGGTAAGCAAAAGGGAACCAAAAGAGACCAAAACTCGAACTTCGGTCCAAAGGCACCGAAAGTGCCGTAACGTGAGAAGGTGGTGAGAAAGCCTTCCTTTGAGTCCTAGGCGTGATATTCAAGGAGTTTTAGTGGCTCGAGACGAGTTTCGCACGTCTTCCTTTGGTAAGCAAAAGGGAACCAAAAGAGACCAAATCGGAACTTGGGTCCAAAGGCACCGTAAAGTGCCAGAACGTGAGAAGGTGGTGGGAAAGCCTTCCTTTGAGTCCTAGGCATGGTATTCAAGGAGTTTTAGTGGCCCGAGACGAGTTTCGCACGTCTTCCTTTGCCGGTAAGCAAAAGGGAACCAAAAGAGACCAAAACTGGAACTTGGGTCCAAAGGCAGCATAAAGTGCCGTAACGTGAGAAGGTGGTGAGAAAGCCTTCCTTTGAGTCCTAGGCGTGATATTCAAGGAGTTTTAGTGGCCCGAGACGAGTTTCGCACGTCTTCCTTTGCCGGTAAGCAAAAGGGAACCAAAAGAGACCAAACCGGAACTTGGGTCCAAAGGCACCGTAAAGTGCCGTAACGTGAGAAGGTGGTGGGAAAGCCTTCCTTCGAGTCCTAGGCGTGATATTCAAGGAGTTTTAGTGGCCCGAGACGAGTTTCGCACGTCTTCCTTTGCCGGTAAGCAAAAGGGAACCAAAAGAGACCAAAACTGAACTTGGGTCCAAAGGCACCGTAAAGTGCCGTAACGTGAGAAGGTGGTGAGAAAGCATTCCTTTGAGTCCTAGGCGTGATATTCAAGGAGTTTTAGTGGCCCGAGACGAGTTTCGCACGTCTTCCTTTGCCGGTAAGCAAAAGGGAACCAAAAGAGACCAAAACTGGAACTTGGGTCCAAAGGCACCAGAAAGTGCCAGAACGTGAGAAGGTGGTGGGAAAGCCTTCCTTTGAGTCCTAGGCGTGATATTCAAGGAGTTTTAGTGGCCTGAGACGAGTTTCGCACGTCTTCCTTTGCATAAGCAAAAGGGAACCAAAAGAGACCAAAATCGGAACTTGGGTCCAAAGGCACCGTAAAGTGCCGTAACGTGAGAAGGTGGTGAGAAAGCCTTCCTTTGAGTCCTAGGCGTGATATTCAAGGAGTTTTAGTGGCCTGAGACGACTTTCGCACGTCTTCCTTTGCCGGTAAGCAAAAGGGAACCAAAAGAGACCAAACCGGAAACTTGGGTCCAAAGGCACCAGAAAGTGCCAGAACGTGAGAAGGTGGTGGGAAAGCCTTCCTTTGAGTCCTAGGCGTGATATTCAAGGAGTTTTAGTGGCTCGAGACGAGTTTCGCACGTCTTCCTTTGCCGCAAGCAAAAAGGAAACCAAAAGAGACCAAAACCGGAACTTGGGTCCAAAGGCACCAGTAAAGTGCCGTAACGTGAGAAGGTGGTGGGAAAGCCTTCCTTTGAGTCCTAGGCGTGATATTCAAGGAGTTTTAGTGGCCCGAGACGAGTTTCGCACGTCTTCCTTTGCCGGTAAGCAAAAAGGAAACCAAAAGAGACCAAAACGGAACTTGGGTCCAAAGGCACCGTAAAGTGCCGTAACGTGAGAAGGTGGTGAGAAAGCCTTCCTTTGAGTCCTAGGCGTGATATTCAAGGAGTTTTAGTGGCTCGAGACGAGTTTCGCACGTCTTCCTTTGCCGGTAATCAAAAGGGAACCAAAAGAGACCAAAACTAGAACTTGGGTCCAAAGGCACCGTAAAGTGCCGTAACGTGAGAAGGTGGTGAGAAAGCCTTCCTTTGAGTCCTAGGCGTGATATTCAAGGAGTTTTAGTGGCTCGAGACGAGTTTCGCACGTCTTCCTTTGCCGGTAAGCAAAAGGGAACCAAAAGAGACCAAAACCGGAACTTGGGTCCAAAGGCACCGTAAAGTGCCGTAACGTGAGAAGGTGGTGAGAAAGCCTTCCTTTGAGTCCTAGGCGTGATATTCAAGGAGTTTTAGTGGCCCGAGACGAGTTTCGCACGTCTTCCTTTGCCGGTAAGCAAAAGGGAACCAAAAGAGACCAAAACTGAACTTGGGTCCAAAGGCACCGTAAAGTGCCGTAACGTGAGAAGGTGGTGAGAAAGCCTTCCTTTGAGTCCTAGGCGTGATATTCAAGGAGTTTTAGTGGCTCGAGACGAGTTTCGCACGTCTTCCTTTGCCGGTAAGCAAAAGGGAACCAAAAGAGACCAAAATTGGAACTTGGGTCCAAAGGCACCAGAAAGTGCCAGAACGTGAGAAGGTGGTGGGAAAGCCTTCCTTTGAGTCCTAGGCGTGATATTCAAGGAGTTTTAGTGGCCCGAGACGAGTTTCGCACGTCTTCCTTTGCCGGTAAGCAAAAGGGAACCAAAAGAGACCAAAACTGGAACTTGGGTCCAAAGGCACCGTAAAGTGCCGTAACGTGAGAAGGTGGTGAGAAAGCCTTCCTTTGAGTCCTAGGCGTGATATTCAAGGAGTTTTAGTGGCCCGAGACGAGTTTCGCACGTCTTCCTTTGCCGGTAAGCAAAAGGGAACCAAAAGAGACCAAAACGGAACTTGGGTCCAAAGGCACCGTAAAGTGCCGTAACGTGAGAAGGTGGTGGGAAAGCCTTCCTTTGAGTCCTAGGCGTGATATTCAAGGAGTTTTAGTGGCCCGAGACGAGTTTCGCACGTCTTCCCTTTGCCGGTAAGCAAAAGGGAACCAAAAGAGACCAAAACTGAACTTGGGTCCAAAGGCACCAAAAGTGCCGTAACGTGAGAAGGTGGTGAGAAAGCCTTCCTTTGAGTCCTAGGCGTGATATTCAAGGAGTTTTAGTGGCTCGAGACGAGTTTCGCACGTCTTCCTTTGCCGGTAAGCAAAAGGGAACCAAAAGAGACCAAAACTGGAACTTGGGTCCAAAGGCACCAGAAAGTGCCGTAACGTGAGAAGGTGGTGGGAAAGCCTTCCTTTGAGTCCTAGGCGTGATATTCAAGGAGTTTTAGTGGCTCGAGACGAGTTTCGCACGTCTTCCTTTGCCGGTAAGCAAAAGGGAACCAAAAGAGACCAAAACTGGAACTTGGGTCCAAAGGCACCAGAAAGTGCCGTAACGTGAGAAGGTGGTGGGAAAGCCTTCCTTTGAGTCCTAGGCGTGATATTCAAGGAGTTTTAGTGGCTCGAGACGAGTTTCGCACGTCTTCCTTTGCCGGTAAGCAAAAGGGAACCAAAAGAGACCAAAACGGAACTTGGGTCCAAAGGCACCGTAAAGTGCCGTAACGTGAGAAGGTGGTGGGAAAGCCTTCCTTCGAGTCCTAGGCGTGATATTCAAGGAGTTTTAGTGGCTCGAGACGAGTTTCGCACGTCTTCCTTTGCCGGTAAGCAAATGGGAACCAAAAGAGACCAAAACCGGAACTTGGGTCCAAAGGCACCGAAAGTGCCGTAACGTGAGAAGGTGGTGAGAAAGCCTTCCTTTGAGTCCGAGGCGTGATATTCAAGGAGTTTTAGTGGCCTGAGATGAGTTTCGCACGTCTTCCTTTGCCGGTAAGCAAAAGGGGACCAAAAGTGAGCAAAATCGGAACTTGGATCCAAAGGCACCGAAAGTGCCGTAACGTGAGAAGGTGCTGGGAAAGCCTTCCTTTGAGTCCTAGGCGTGATATTCAAGGAGTTTTAGTGGCGTGAGACGAGTTTCGCACGTCTTCCTTTGCCGGTAAGCAAAAGGGAACCAAAAGAGACCAAAACTGGAACTTGGGTCCAAAGGCACCAGTAAAGTGCCGTAACGTGAGAAGGTGGTGGGAAAGCATACCTTTGAGTCCTAGGCGTGATATTCAAGGAGTTTTAGTGGCTCGAGACGAGTTTCGCACGTCTTCCTTTGCCGGTAAGCAAAAGGGAACCAAAAGAGACCAAAATCGGAACTTGGGTCCAAAGGCACCGTAAAGTGCCAGAACGTGAGAAGGTGGTGGGAAAGCCTTCCTTTGAGTCCTAGGCGTGATATTCAAGGAGTTTTAGTGTCCTGAGAAGAGTTTCGCACGTCTTCCTTTGCCGGTAAGCAAAAGGAAACCAAAAGAGACCAAAACTGGAACTTGGGTCCAAAGGCACCAGAAAGCGTGAGAAGGTGGTGGGAAAGCCTTCCTTTGAGTCCTAGGCGTGATATTCAAGGAGTTTTAGTGGCCTGACACGAGTTTCGCACGTCTTCCTTTGCCGGTAAGCAAAAGGGAACCAAAAGAGACCAAAACTGGAACTTGGGTCCAAAGGCACCGTAAAGTGCCGTAACGTGAGAAGGTGGTGAGAAAGCCTTCCTTTGAGTCCTAGGCGTGATATTCAAGGAGTTTTAGTGGCTCGAGACGAGTTTCGCACGTCTTCCTTTGCCTGCAAGCAAAAGGGAACCAAAAGAGACCAAAACCGGAACTTGGGTCCAAAGGCACCGTAAAGTGCCGTAACGTGAGAAGGTGGTGAGAAAGCCTTCCTTTGAGTCCTAGGCGTGATATTCAAGGAGTTTTAGTGGCCCGAGACGAGTTTCGCACGTCTTCCTTTGCCGGTAAGCAAAAGCGGACCAAAAGAGACCAAAACTGAACTTGGGTCCAAAGGTGCCAGAAGTGCCGTAACGTGAGAAGGTGGTGAGAAAGCCTTCCTTTGAGTCCTAGGCGTGATATTCAAGGAGTTTTAGTGGCTCGAGACGAGTTTCGCACGTCTTCCTTTGCCGGTAAGCAAAAGGGAACCAAAAGAGACCAAAACGGAACTTGGGTCCAAAGGCACCGTAAAGTGCCGTAACGTGAGAAGGTGGTGGGATAGCCTTCCTTTGAGTCCTAGGCATGGTATTCAAGGAGTTTTAGTGGCCCGAGACGAGTTTCGCACGTCTTCCTTTGCCGGTAAGCAAAAGGGAACCAAAAGAGACCAAAACTGGAACTTGGGTCCAAAGGCACCAGAAAGTGCCAGAACGTGAGAAGGTGGTGGGAAAGCCTTCCTTTGAGTCCTAGGCATGGTATTCAAGGAGTTTTAGTGGCCCGAGACGAGTTTCGCACGTCTTCCTTTGCCGGTAAGCAAAAGGGAACCAAAAGTGACCAAAACTGGAACTTGGGTCCAAAGGCACCGTAAAGTGCCGTAACGTGAGAAGGTGGTGGGAAAGCCTTCCTTCGAGTCCTAGGCGTGATATTCAAGGAGTTTTAGTGGCTCGAGACGAGTTTCGCACGTCTTCCTTTGCCGGTAAGCAAAAGGGAACCAAAAGAGACCAAAACGGAACTTGGGTCCAAAGGCACCGTAAAGTGCCGTAACGTGAGAAGGTGGTGAGAAAGCCTTCCTTTGAGTCCTAGGCGTGATATTCAAGGAGTTTTAGTGGCCCGAGACGAGTTTCGCACGTCTTCCTTGGTAAGCAAAAGGGAACCAAAAGAGACCAAAACCGGAACTTGGGTCCAAAGGCACCGTAAAGTGCCGTAACGTGAGAAGGTGGTGGGAAAGCCTTCCTTTGAGTCCTAGGCGTGATATTCAAGGAGTTTTAGTGGCTCGAGACGAGTTTCGCACGTCTTCCTTTGCCGGTAAGCAAAAGGGAACCAAAAGAGACCAAAACGGAACTTGGTTCCAAAGGCACCATAAAGTGCCAGAACGTGAGAAGGTGGTGGGAAAGCCTTCCTTTGAGTCCTAGGCATGGTATTCAAGGAGTTTTAGTGGCCCGAGACGAGTTTCGCACGTCTTCCTTTGCTAGTAAGCAAAAGGGAATGAAAAGAGACCAAAACTGGAACTTGGGTCCAAAGGCACCAGAAAGTGCCAGAACGTGAGAAGGTGGTGTGTAAGCCTTCCTTTGAGTCCTAGGCATGGTATTCAAGGAGTTTTAGTGGCCCGAGACGAGTTTCGCACGTCTTCCTTTGCCGGTAAGCAAAAGGGAACCAAAAGAGACCAAAACTGAACTTGGGTCCAAAGGCACGTAAAGTAACGTGAGAAGGTGGTGAGAAAGCCTTCCTTTGAGTCCTAGGCGTGATATTCAAGGAGTTTTAGTGGCTCGAGATAAGTTTCGCACGTCTTCCTTTGCCGGTAAGCAAAAGGGAACCAAAAGAGACCAAAACTCGGAACTTGGGTCCAAAGGCACCGTAAAGTGCCGTAACGTGAGAAGGTGGTGGGAAAGCCTTCCTTTGAGTCCTAGGCGTGATATTCAAGGAGTTTTAGTGGCCTGAGACGAGTTTCGCACGTCTTCCTTTGCCGGTAAGCAAAAGGGAACCAAAAGAGACCAATACTGGAACGTAGGTCCAAAGGCACCAGAAAGTGCCAGAACGTGAGAAGGTGGTGGGAAAGCCTTCCTTTAAGTCCTAGGCGTGATATTCAAGGAGTTTTAGTGGCTCGAGACGAGTTTCGCACGTCTTCCTTTGCCGGTAAGCAAAAGGGAACCAAAAGAGACCAAAACTGGAACGTAGGTCCAAAGGCACCAGAAAGTGCCGTAACGTGAGAAGGTGGTGGGAAAGCCTTCCTTTGAGTCCTAGGCGTGATATTCAAGGAGTTTTAGTGGCCAGAGACGAGTTTCGCACGTCTTCCTTTGCCGGTAAGCAAAAGGGAACCAAAAGAGACCAAAACTGGAACTTGGGTCCAAAGGCACCAGAAAGTGCCGTAACGTGAGAAGGTGGTGAGAAAGCCTTCCTTTGAGTCCTAGGCGTGATATTCAAGGAGTTTTAGTGGCCCGAGACGAGTTTCGCACGTCTTCCTTTGCCGTAAGCAAAAGGGAACCAAAAGAGACCAAAACGGAACTTGGGTCCAAAGGCACCGTAAAGTGCCGTAACGTGAGAAGGTGGTGGGAAAGCCTTCCTTTGAGTCCTAGGCGTGATATTCAAGGAGTTTTAGTGGCCCGAGACGAGTTTCGCACGTCTTCCTTTGCCGGTAAGCAAAAGGGAACCAAAAGAGACCAAACCGGAACTTGGGTCCAAAGGCACCAGAAAGTGCCGTAACGTGAGAAGGTGGTGAGAAAGCCTTCCTTTGAGTCCTAGGCGTGATATTCAAGGAGTTTTAGTGGCCCGAGACGAGTTTCGCACGTCTTCCTTTGCCGGTAAGCAAAAGGGAACCAAAAGAGACCAAAATCGGAACTTGGGTCCAAAGGCACCGTAAAGTGCCGTAACGTGAGAAGGTGGTGGGAAAGCCTTCCTTTGAGTCCTAGGCGTGATATTCAAGGAGTTTTAGTGGCTCGAGACGAGTTTCGCACGTCTTCCTTTGCCGCAAGCAAAAAGGAAACCAAAAGAGACCAAAACGGAACTTGGGTCCAAAGGCACCGTAAAGTGCCGTAACGTGAGAAGGTGGTGAGAAAGCCTTCCTTTGAGTCCTAGGCGTGATATTCAAGGAGTTTTAGTGGCCCGAGACGAGTTTCGCACGTCTTCCTTTGCCGGTAAGCAAAAGGGAACCAAAAGAGACCAAAACTGGAACTTGGGTCCAAAGGCACCGTAAAGTGCCGTAACGTGAGAAGGTGGTGAGAAAGCCTTCCTTTGAGTCCTAGGCGTGATATTCAAGGAGTTTTAGTGGCTCGAGACGAGTTTCGCACGTCTTCCTTTGCCGCAAGCAAAAGGGAACCAAAAGAGACCAAAATCGGAACTTGGGTCCAAAGGCACCAGAAAGTGCCGTAACGTGAGAAGGTGGTGAGAAAGCCTTCCTTTGAGTCCTAGGCGTGATATTCAAGGAGTTTTAGTGGCTCGAGACGAGTTTCGCACGTCTTCCTTTGCCGGTAAGCAAAAGGGAACCAAAAGAGACCAAAACTGAACTTGGGTCCAAAGGCACAAAAGTGCCGTAACGTGAGAAGGTGGTGAGAAAGCCTTCCTTTGAGTCCTAGGCGTGATATTCAAGGAGTTTTAGTGGCTCGAGACGAGTTTCGCACGTCTTCCTTTGCCGGTAAGCAAAAGGGAACCAAAAGAGACCAAAACTCGGAACTTGGGTCCAAAGGCACCAGAAAGTGCCGTAACGTGAGAAGGTGGTGGGAAAGCCTTCCTTTGAGTCCTAGGCGTGATATTCAAGGAGTTTTAGTGGCCCGAGACGAGTTTCGCACGTCTTCCTTTGCCGGTAAGCAAAAGGGAACCAAAAGAGACCAAAACTGAACTTGGGTCCAAAGGCACCGTAAAGTGCCGTAACGTGAGAAGGTGGTGAGAAAGCCTTCCTTTGAGTCCTAGGCGTGATATTCAAGGAGTTTTAGTGGCCCGAGACGAGTTTCGCACGTCTTCCTTTGCCGGTAAGCAAAAGGGAACCAAAAGAGACCAAAACTGGAACTTGGGTCCAAAGGCACCGTAAAGTGCCGTAACGTGAGAAGGTGGTGGGAAAGCCTTCCTTTGAGTCCTAGGCGTGATATTCAAGGAGTTTTAGTGGCCCGAGACTAGTTTCGCACGTCTTCCTTTGCCGGTAAGCAAAAGGGAACCAAAAGAGACCAAAACGGAACTTGGGTCCAAAGGCACCAGAAAGTGCCAGAACGTTAGAAGGTGGTGAGAAAGCCTTCCTTTGAGTCCTTGGCGTGATATTCAAGGGGTTTTCGTGGCCAGAGACGAGTTTCGCACGTCTTCCTTTGCCGGTAAGCACAAGGGAAGCAAAAGAGACCAAAACGGAACTTGGGTCCAAAGGCACCGTAAAGTGCCGTAACGTGAGAAGGTGGTGGGAAAGCCTTCCTTTGAGTCCTAGGCGTGATATTCAAGGAGTTTTAGTTGCCATAGACTATTTTCGCACGTCCTCGTTTGGCGCTAAGCAAAAGGGAACCAAAAGAGACCAAAACTGGAACTTGGGTCCAAAGGCACCAGAAAGTGCCAGAACGTGAGAAGGTGGTGGGAAAGCCTTCCTTTGAGTCCTAGGCATGGTATTCAAGGAGTTTTAGTGGCCCGAGACGAGTTTCGCACGTCTTCCTTTGCCGGTAAGCAAAAGGGAACCAAAAGAGACCAAAACTGGAACTTGGGTCCAAAGGCACCAGAAAGTGCCGTAACGTGAGAAGGTGGTGGGAAAGCCTTCCTTTGAGTCCTAGGCGTGATATTCAAGGAGTTTTAGTGGCCTGAGACGAGTTTCGCACGTCTTCCTTTGCCGGTAAGCAAAAGGGAACCAAAAGAGACCAAAACTGGAACTTGGGTCCAAAGGCACCAGAAGTGCCGTAACGTGAGAAGGTGGTGGGAAAGCCTTCCTTTGAGTCCTAGGCGTGATATTCAAGGAGTTTTAGTGGCTCGAGACGAGTTTCGCACGTCTTCCTTTGCCGGTAAGCAAAAGGGAACCAAAAGAGACCAAAACGGAACTTGGGTCCAAAGGCACCGTAAAGTGCCGTAACGTGAGAAGGTGGTGGGAAAGCCTTCCTTTGAGTCCTAGGCGTGATATTCAAGGAGTTTTAGTGGCCACAGACGAGTTTCGCACGTCTTCCTTTGCCATAAGCAAAAGGGAACCAAAAGAGACCAAAACCGGAACTTGGGTCCAAAGGCACCAAAGTGCCGTAACGTGAGAAGGTGGTGGGGAAGCCTTCCTTTGAGTCCTAGGCGTGATATTCAAGGAGTTTTAGTGGCCACAGACGAGTTTCGCACGTCTTCCTTTGCCGGTAAGCAGCAGGGAACCAAAAGAGACCAAAACTGGAACTTGGGTCCAAAGGCACCGTAAAGTGCCGTAACGTGAGAAGGTGGTGAGAAAGCCTTCCTTTGAGTCCTAGGCGTGATATTCAAGGAGTTTTAGTGGCCCGAGACGAGTTTCGCACGTCTTCCTTTGCCGCAAGCAAAAGGGAACCAAAAGAGACCAAAACTCGGAACTTGGGTCCAAAGGCACCGTAAAGTGCCGTAACGTGAGAAGGTGGTGAGAAAGCCTTCCTTTGAGTCCTAGGCGTGATATTCAAGGAGTTTTAGTGGCTCGAGACGAGTTTCGCACGTCTTCCTTTGCCGGTAAGCAAAAGGGAACCAAAAGAGACCAAAATCGGAACTTGGGTCCAAAGGCACCGAAAGTGCCGTAACGTGAGAAGGTGGTGGGAAAAACTTCCTTTGAGTCCTAGGCGTGATATTCAAGGAGTTTTAGTGGCTTGAGACGAGTTTCGCACGTCTTCCTTTGCCGGTAAGCAAAAGGGAACCAAAAGAGACCAAAACCGGAACTTGGGTCCAAAGGCACCAGAAAGTGCCGTAACGTGAGAAGGTGGTGAGAAAGCCTTCCTTTGAGTCCTAGGCGTGATATTCAAGGAGTTTTAGTGGCCCGAGACGAGTTTCGCACGTCTTCCTTTGCCGGTAAGCAAAAGGGAACCAAAAGAGACCAAAACCGGAACTTGGGTCCAAAGGCACCGTAAAGTGCCGTAACGTGAGAAGGTGGTGAGAAAGCCTTCCTTTGAGTCCTAGGCGTGATATTCAAGGAGTTTTAGTGGCTCGAGACGAGTTTCGCACGTCTTCCTTTGCCGGTAAGCAAAAGGGAACCAAAAGAGACCAAAACTGAACTTGGGTCCAAAGGCACCGTAAAGTGCCGTAACGTGAGAAGGTGGTGAGAAAGCCTTCCTTTGAGTCCTAGGCGTGATATTCAAGGAGTTTTAGTGGCCCGAGACGAGTTTCGCACGTCTTCCTTTGCCGGTAAGCAAAAGGGAACCAAAAGAGACCAAAACTGGAACTTGGGTCCAAAGGCACCAGAAAGTGCCAGAACGTGAGAAGGTGGTGGGAAAGCCTTCCTTTGAGTCCTAGGCGTGATATTCAAGGAGTTTTAGTGGCCCGAGACGAGTTTCGCACGTCTTCCTTTGCCAAGAAGCAAAAGGGGAACAAAAAGAGACCAAAACCGGAACTTGGGTCCAAAGGCACCAGAAAGTGCCATAACGTGAGAAGGTGGTGAGAAAGCCTTCCTTTGAGTTCTAGGCGTGATATTCAAGGAGTTTTAGTTGCCTGAGACGAGTTTCGCACGTCCTCCGTTGCTGGTAAGCAAAAGGGAACCAAAAGAGACCAAAACCGGAACTTGGGTCCAAAGGCACCAGAAAGTGCCAGAAGCGGAAAAGGTGGTGAGAAAGCCTTCCTTTGAGTCCGAGGAGTGATATTCAAGGAGTTTTAGTGGCCTGAGACGAGTTTCGCACGTCTTCCTTTGCCGGTAAGCAAAATGGAACCAAAAGAGACCAAAATCGGAACTTGGGTCCAAAGGCACCAGAAAGTGCCGTAACGTGAGAAGGTGGTGGGAAAGCCTTCCTTTGAGTCCTAGGCGTGATATTCAAGGAGTTTTAGTGGCTCGAGACGAGTTTCGCACGTCTTCCTTTGCCGGTAAGCAAAATGGAACCAAAAGAGACCAAAACTGGAACTTGGGTCCAAAGGCACCAAAAGTGCCGTAACGTGAGAAGGTGGTGGGAAAGCCTTCCTTTGAGTCCTAGGCGTGATATTCAAGGAGTTTTAGTGGCCCGAGACGAGTTTCGCACGTCTTCCTTTGCCGGTAAGCAAAAGGGAACCAAAAGAGACCAAAACGGAACTTGGGTCCAAAGGCACCGTAAAAGTGCCGTAACGTGAGAAGGTGGTGGGAAAGCCTTCCTTCGAGTCCTAGGCGTGATATTCAAGGAGTTTTAGTGGCTCGAGACGAGTTTCGCACGTCTTCCTTTGCCGGTAAGCAAAAGGGAACCAAAAGAGACCAAAACTGAACTTGGGTCCAAAGGCACCGAAAGTGCCGTAACGTGAGAAGGTGGTGAGAAAGCCTTCCTTTGAGTCGTAGGCGTGATATTCAAGGAGTTTTAGTGGCCCGAGACGAGTTTCGCACGTCTTCCTTGCCGGTAAGCAAAAGGGAACCAAAAGAGACCAAAATTGGAACTTGGGTCCAAAGGCACCAGAAAGTGCCAGAACGTGAGAAGGTGGTGGGAAAGCCTTCCTTTGAGTCCTAGGCGTGATATTCAAGGAGTTTTAGTGGCCCGAGACGAGTTTCGCACGTCTTCCTTTGCCGGTAAGCAAAAGGGAACCAAAAGAGACCAAAACTGGAACTTGGGTCCAAAGGCACCAGAAAGTGCCAGAACGTGAGAAGGTGGTGGGAAAGCCTTCCTTTGAGTCCTAGGCGTGATATTCAAGGAGTTTTAGTGGCCCGAGACGAGTTTCGCACGTCTTCCTTTGCCGGTAAGCAAAAGGGAACCAAAAGAGACCAAAATCGGAACTTGGGTCCAAAGGCACCGTAAAGTGCCGTAACGTGAGAAGGTGGTGGGAAAGCCTTCCTTTGAGTCCTAGGCGTGATATTCAAGGAGTTTTAGTGGCTCGAGACGAGTTTCGCACGTCTTCCTTTGCCGGTAAGCAAAAGGGAACCAAAAGAGACCAAAATCGGAACTTGGGTCCAAAGGCACCAAAGTGCCGTAACGTGAGAAGGTGGTGAGAAAGCCTTCCTTTGAGTCCTAGGCGTGATATTCAAGGAGTTTTAGTGGCCCGAGACGAGTTTCGCACGTCTTCCTTTGCCGGTAAGCAAAAGGGAACCAAAAGAGACCAAAACTAGAACTTGGGTCCAAAGGCACCAGAAAGTGCCGTAACGTGAGAAGGTGGTGAGAAAGCCTTCCTTTGAGTCCTAGGCGTGATATTCAAGGAGTTTTAGTGGCTCGAGACGAGTTTCGCACGTCTTCCTTTGCCGCAAGCAAAAGGGAACCAAAAGAGACCAAAACTGGAACTTGGGTCCAAAGGCACCGTAAAGTGCCGTAACGTGAGAAGGTGGTGGGAAAGCCTTCCTTTGAGTCCTAGGCGTGATATTCAAGGAGTTTTAGTGGCTCGAGACGAGTTTCGCACGTCTTCCTTTGCCGGTAAGCAAAAGGGAACCAAAAGAGACCAAAATCGGAACTTGGGTCCAAAGGCACCGAAAGTGCCGTAACGTGAGAAGGTGGTGGGAAAGCCTTCCTTTGAGTCCTAGGCGTGATATTCAAGGAGTTTTAGTGGCTCGAGACGAGTTTCGCACGTCTTCCTTTGCCGTAAGCAAAAGGGAACCAAAAGAGACCAAAACTGGAACTTGGGTCCAAAGGCACCGTAAAGTGCCGTAACGTGAGAAGGTGGTGAGAAAGCCTTCCTTTGAGTCCTAGGCGTGATATTCAAGGAGTTTTAGTGGCCCGAGACGAGTTTCGCACGTCTTCACTTGCCGGTAAGCAAAAGGGAACCAAAAGAGACCAAAACCGGAACTTGGGTCCAAAGGCACCGTAAAGTGCCGTAACGTGAGAAAGTGGTGAGAAAGCCTTCCTTTGAGTCCTAGGCGTGATATTCATGGAGTTTTAGTGGCTCGAGACGAGTTTCGCACGTCTTCCTTTGCCTAAGCAAAAGGGAACCAAAAGAGACCAAAACTGAACTTGGGTCCAAAGGCACCGTAAAGTGCCGTAACGTGAGAAGGTGGTGAGAAAGCCTTCCTTTGAGTCCAAGGAGTGATATTCAAGGAGTTTGAGTGGCCCGAGACGAGTTTCGCACGTCTTCCTTTGCCGGTAAGCAAAAGGGAACCAAAAGAGACCAAAACTCGGAACTTGGGTCCAAAGGCACCGTAAAGTGCCGTAACGTGAGAAGGTGGTGGGAAAGCCTTCCTTTGAGTCCTAGGCGTGATATTCAAGGAGTTTTAGTGGCCCGAGACGAGTTTCGCACGTCTTCCTTTGCCGGTAAGCAAAAGGGAACCAAAAGAGACCAAAACTGGAACTTGGTTCCAAAGGCACCATAAAGTGCCAGAACGTGAGAAGGTGGTGGGTAAGCCTTCCTTTGAGTCCTAGGCATGGTATTCAAGGAGTTTTAGTGGCCCGAGACGAGTTTCGCACGTCTTCCTTTGCCGGTAAGCAAAAGGGAACCAAAAGAGACCAAAACTGGAACTTGGGTCCAAAGGCACCAAAAAGTGCCGTAACGTGAGAAGGTGGTGAGAAAGCCTTCCTTTGAGTCCTAGGCGTGATATTCAAGGAGTTTTAGTGGCCCGAGACGAGTTTCGCACGTCTTCCTTTGCCGGTAAGCAAAAGGGAACCAAAAGAGACCAAAACTGGAACTTGGGTCCAAAGGCACCAGAAAGTGCCAGAACGTGAGAAGGTGGTGGGAAAGCCTTCCTTTGAGTCCTAGGCGTGATATTCAAGGAGTTTTAGTGGCTCGAGACGAGTTTCGCACGTCTTCCTTTGCCGGTAAGCAAAAGGGAACCAAAAGAGACCAAAATCGGAACTTGGGTCCAAAGGCACCGTAAAGTGCCGTAACGTGAGAAGGTGGTGGGAAAGCCTTCCTTTGAGTCCTAGGCGTGATATTCAAGGAGTTTTAGTGGCCCGAGACGAGTTTCGCACGTCTTCCTTTGCCGGTAAGCAAAAGGGAACCAAAAGAGACCAAACCCGCGACTTGGGTCCTAAGGCTCCAGAAAGTGCCAAAAGGGGAGAAGGTGGTGGGAAAGCCTTCCTTCGAGTCCTAGGCGTGATATTCAAGGAGTTTTAGTGGCCTGAGACGAGTTTCGCACGTCTTCCTTTGCCGGTAAGCAAAAAGGAACCAAAAGTGACCAAAACTGAACTTGGGTCCAAAGGCACCGTAAAGTGCCGTAACGTGAGAAGGTGGTGAGAAAGCCTTCCTTTGAGTCCTAGGCGTGATATTCAAGGAGTTTTAGTGGCTCGAGACGAGTTTCGCACGTCTTCCTTTGCCGGTAAGCAAAAGGGAACCAAAAGTGACCAAAACTGGAACTTGGGTCCAAAGGCACCAGAAAGTGCCAGAACGTGAGAAGGTGGTGGGAAAGCCTTCCTTTGAGTCCTAGGCGTGATATTCAAGGAGTTTTAGTGGCCCGAGACGAGTTTCGCACGTCTTCCTTTGCCGGTAAGCAAAAGGGAACCAAAAGAGACCAAAACTGGAACTTGGGTCCAAAGGCACCAAAGTGCCGTAACGTGAGAAGGTGGTGAGAAAGCCTTCCTTTGAGTCCTAGGCGTGATATTCAAGGAGTTTTAGTGGCTCGAGACGAGTTTCGCACGTCTTCCTTTGCCGGTAAGCAAAAGGGAACCAAAAGAGACCAAAACGGAACTTGGGTCCAAAGGCACCGTAAAGTGCCGTAACGTGAGAAGGTGGTGGGAAAGCCTTCCTTTGAGTCCTAGGCGTGATATTCAAGGAGTTTTAGTGGCCCGAGACGAGTTTCGCACGTCTTCCTTTGCACGGTAAGCAAAAGGGAACCAAAAGAGACCAAAACTCGGAACTTGGGTCCAAAGGCACCGAAAGTGCCGTAACGTGAGAAGGTGGTGGGAAAGCCTTCCTTTGAGTCCTAGGCGTGATATTCAAGGAGTTTTAGTGGCCCGAGACGAGTTTCGCACGTCTTCCTTTGCGGTAAGCAAAAGGGAACCAAAAGAGACCAAAACTGGAACTTGGGTCCAAAGGTGCCAGTAAAGTGCCGTAACGTGAGAAGGTGGTGAGAAAGCCTTCCTTTGAGTCCTAGGCATGGTATTCAAGGAGTTTTAGTGGCCCGAGACGAGTTTCGCACGTCTTCCTTTGCCGGTAAGCAAAAGGGAACCAAAAGAGACCAAAACTGGAACTTGGGTCCAAAGGCAGCATAAAGTGCCAGAAGGGGAGAAGGTGGTGGGAAAGTCTTCCTTTGAGTCCTAGGCGTGATATTCAAGGAGTTTTAGTGGCCTGAGACGAGTTTCGCACGTCTTCCTTTGCCGGTAAGCAAAAGGGAACCAAAAGAGACCAAAACCGGAACTTGGGTCCAAAGGCACCAGAAAGTGCCGTAACGTGAGAAGGTGGTGGGAAAGCCTTCCTTCGAGTCCTAGGCGTGATATTCAAGGAGTTTTAGTGGCTCGAGACGAGTTTCGCACGTCTTCCTTTGCCGCAAGCAAAAGGGAACCAAAAGAGACCAAAACTGAACTTGGGTCCAAAGGCACCGTAAAGTGCCGTAACGTGAGAAGGTGGTGAGAAAGCCTTCCTTTGAGTCCTAGGCGTGATATTCAAGGAGTTTTAGTGGCTCGAGACGAGTTTCGCACGTCTTCCTTGCCGGTAAGCAAAAGGGAACCAAAAGAGACCAAAATCGGAACTTGGGTCCAAAGGCACCAAAGTGCCGTAACGTGAGAAGGTGGTGAGAAAGCCTTCCTTTGAGTCCTAGGCGTGATATTCAAGGAGTTTTAGTGGCCCGAGACGAGTTTCGCACGTCTTCCTTTGCTTAAGCAAAAGGGAACCAAAAGAGACCAAAACTGAACTTGGGTCCAAAGGCACCAGTAAAGTGCCGTAACGTGAGAAGGTGGTGAGAAATCCTTCCTTTGAGTTCTAAGAGTGATATTCAAGGAGTTTCAGTGGCTCGAGACGAGTTTCGCACGTCTTCCTTTGCCGGTAAGCAAAAGGGAACCAAAAGAGACCAAAACTGGAACTTGGGTCCAAAGGCACCAGAAAGTGCCAGAACGTGAGAAGGTGGTGGGAAAGCCTTCCTTTGAGTCCTAGGCGTGATATTCAAGGAGTTTTAGTGGCCTGAGACGAGTTTCGCACGTCTTCCTTTGCCGGTAAGCAAAAGGGGAACCAAAAGAGACCAAAACCGGAACTTGGGTCCAAAGGCACCAGAAAGTGCCAGAGTGTGAGAAGGTGGTGAGAAAGTCTTCCTTTGAGTCCTAGGCGTGATATTCAAGGAGTTTTAGTGGCCTGAGACGAGTTTCCCACGTCTTCCTTTGCCGGTAATCAAAAGGGAACCAAAAGAGACCAAACCGGAACTTGGGTCCAAAGGCACCAGAAAGTGCCGTAACGTGAGAAGGTGGTGGGAAAGCCTTCCTTTGAGTCCTAGGCGTGATATTCAAGGAGTTTTAGTGGCCTGAGACGAGTTTCGCACGTCTTCCTTTGCCGGTAAGAAAAAGGGAACCAAAAGAGACCAAAACTGGAACTTGGGTCCAAAGGCACCGTAAAGTGCCGTAACGTGAGAAGGTGGTGGGAAAGCCTTCCTTTGAGTCCTAGGCGTGATATTCAAGGAGTTTTAGTGGCCCGAGACGAAGTTTCGCACGTCTTCCTTTGCCGGTAAGCAAAAGGGAACCAAAAGAGACCAAAACTGAAACTTGGGTCCAAAGGCACCGTAAAGTGCCGTAACGTGAGAAGGTGGTGGGAAAGCCTTCCTTTGAGTCCTAGGCGTGATATTCAAGGAGTTTAACTGGCCAGAGACGAGTTTCGCACGTCTTCCATGCCCGGGAAGCAAAAGGGAACCAAAAGAGACCAAAATAGGAACTTGGGTCCAAAGGCACCAGCAAGTGCCAGAACGTGAGAAGGTGGGGGGCAAGCGTGCCTTTGAGTCCTAGGCATGCTACGCAAGGAGTTTGAGTGGCCTGAGACGAGTCTCGCACGTCTTCCTTTGCCGGTAAGCAAAAGGGAACCAAAAGAGACCAAAACTCGGAACTTGGGTCCAAAGGCACCGTAAAGTGCCGTAACGTGAGAAGGTGGTGAGAAAGCCTTCCTTTGAGTCCTAGGCGTGATATTCAAGGAGTTTTAGTGGCTCGAGACGAGTTTCGCACGTCTTCCTTTGCCGGTAAGCAAAAGGGAACCAAAAGAGACCAAAATCGGAACTTGGGTCCAAAGGCACCAGAAAGTGCCAGAACGTGAGAAGGTGGTGGGAAAGCCTTCCTTTGAGTCCTAGGCGTGATATTCAAGGAGTTTTAGTGGCCTGAGACGAGTTTCGCACGTCTTCCTTTCCCAGTAAGCAAAAGGGAACCAAAAGAGACCAAAACCGGAACTTGGGTCCAAAGGCACCAGAAAGTGCCGTAACGTGAGAAGGTGGTGAGAAAGCCTTCCTTTGAGTCCTAGGCGTGATATTCAAGGAGTTTTAGTGGCTCGAGACGAGTTTCGCACGTCTTCCTTTGCCGGTAAGCAAAAGGGAACCAAAAGAGACCAAATCGGAACTTGGGTCCAAAGGCACCAAAAGTGCCAGAACGTGAGAAGGTGGTGGGAAAGCCTTCCTTTGAGTCCTAGGCATGGTATTCAAGGAGTTTTAGTGGCCCGAGACGAGTTTCGCACGTCTTCCTTTGCCGGTAAGCAAAAGGGAACCAAAAGAGACCAAAACTGGAACTTGGGTCCAAAGGCAGCATAAAGTGCCAGAAGGGGAGAAGGTGGTGGGAAAGTCTTCCTTTGAGTCCTAGGCGTGATATTCAAGGAGTTTTAGTGGCTCGAGACGAGTTTCGCACGTCTTCCTTTGCCAAGCAAAAGGGAACCAAAAGAGACCAAAATCGGAACTTGGGTCCAAAGGCACTGTAAAGTGCCGTAACGTGAGAAGGTGGTGAGAAAGCCTTCCTTTGAGTCCTAGGCGTGATATTCAAGGAGTTTGAGTGGCGAGAGACGAGTTTCGCACGTCTTCCTTTGCCGGTAAGCAAAAGGGAACCAAAAGAGACCAAAACTAGAACTTGGGTCCAAAGGCACCAGAAAGTGCCGTAACGTGAGAAGGTGGTGAGAAAGCCTTCCTTATAGTCCTAGGCGTGATATTCAAGGAGTTTTAGTGGCTCGAGACGAGTTTCGCACGTCTTCCTTTGCCTAAGCAAAAGGGAACCAAAAGAGACCAAAATCGGAACTTGGGTCCAAAGGCACCGTAAAGTGCCGTAACGTGAGAAGGTGGTGGGAAAGCCTTCCTTTGAGTCCTAGGCGTGATATTCAAGGAGTTTTAGTGGCTCGAGACGAGTTTCGCACGTCTTCCTTTGCCGGTAAGCAAAAGGGAACCAAAAGAGACCAAAACTGGAACTTGGGTCCAAAGGCACCGTAGAAAGTGCCGTAACGTGAGAAGGTGGTGTGAAAGCCTTCCTTTGAGTCCTAGGCGTGATATTCAAGGAGTTTTAGTGGCCCGAGACGAGTTTCGCACGTCTTCCTTTGCCGCAAGCAAAAAGGAACCAAAAGAGACCAAAACTGGAACTTGGGTCCAAAGGCACCAGAAAGTGCCAGAACGTGAGAAGGTGGTGAGAAAGCCTTCCTTTGAGTCCTAGGCCTGATATTCAAGGAGTTTTAGTGGCCTGAGACGAGTTTCGCACGTCTTCCTTTGCCGGTAAGCAAAAGGGAACCAAAAGAGACCAAAACTGGAACTTGGGTCCAAAGGCACCAAAAGTGCCGTAACGTGAGAAGATGGTGAGAAAGCCTTCCTTTGAGTCCGAGGCGTGATATTCAAGGAGTTTTAGTGGCTTCAGACGAGTTTCGCACGTCTTCCTTTGCCGGTAAGCAAAAGGGAACCAAAAGAGACCAAAACTGGAACTTGGGTCCAAAGGCACCATAAAGTGCCAGAACGTGAGAAGGTGGTGGGAAAGCCTTCCTTTGAGTCCTAGGCGTGATATTCAAGGAGTTTTAGTGGCCCGAGACGAGTTTCGCACGTCTTCCTTTGCCGGTAAGCAAAAGGGAACCAAAAGAGACCAAAACTGGAACTTGGGTCCAAAGGCACCAGAAAGTGCCAGAACGTGAGAAGGTGGTGGGAAAGCCTTCCTTTGAGTCCTAGGCGTGATATTCAAGGAGTTTTAGTGGCCCGAGACTAGTTTCGCACGTCTTCCTTTGCCGGTAAGCAAAAGGGAACCAAAAGAGACCAAAACTGGAACTTGGGTCCAAAGGCACCAGAAAGTGCCGTAACGTGAGAAGGTGGTGGGAAAGCCTTCCTTCGAGTCCTAGGCGTGATATTCAAGGAGTTTTAGTGGCTCGAGACGAGTTTGGCACGTCTTCCTTTGCCAGAAAGCAAAAGGGAACCAAAAGAGACCAAAACTGGAACTTGGGTCCAAAGGCACTGAAAGTGCCGTAACGTGAGAAGGTGGTGAGAAATCCTTCCTTTGAGTCCTAGGAGTGATATTCAAGGAGTTTTAGTGGCCCGAGACGAGTTTCGCACGTCTTTCTTTGCCGGTAAGCAAAAGGGAACCAAAAGAGAGCAAAACTGGAAGTTGGGTCGAAAGGCACCGTAAAGTGCCGTAACGTGAGAAGGTGGTGGGAAACCCTTCCTTTGAGTCCTAGGCGTGATATTCAAGGAGTTTTAGTGGCTTGAGACGAGTTTCGCACGTCTTCCTTTGCCGGTAAGCAAAAGGGAACCAAAAGAGACCAAAACGGAACTTGGGTCCAAAGGCACCGTAAAGTGCCGTAACGTGAGAAGGTGGTGAGAAAGCCTTCCTTTGAGTCCTAGGCGTGATATTCAAGGAGTTTTAGTGGCTCGAGACGAGTTTCGCACGTCTTCCTTTGCCGGTAAGCAAAAGGGAACCAAAAGAGACCAAAACTGAACTTGGGTCCAAAGGCACCGTAAAGTGCCGTAACGTGAGAAGGTGGTGGGAAAGCCTTCCTTTGAGTCCTAGGCGTGATATTCAAGGAGTTTTAGTGGCTCGAGACGAGTTTCGCACGTCTTCCTTTGCCGCAAGCAAAAGGGAACCAAAAGAGACCAAAACTGAACTTGGGTCCAAAGGCCCCAGAAAGTGCCAGAAGGTGAGAAGGTGGTGGGAAAGACTTCCTTTGAGTCCTAGGCGTGATATTCAAGGAGTTTTAGTTGCTTGAGACGAGTTTCGCACGTCTTCCGTTGCTGGTAAGCAAATTGGAACCAAAAGAGACAAAAACCGGAACTTGGGTCCAAAGGCACCAGAAAGTGCCAGAACGTGAGAAGGTGGTGGGAAAGCCTTCCTTTGAGTCCTAGGCGTGATATTCAAGGAGTTTTAGTGGCCTGAGACGAGTTTCGCACGTCTTCCTTTGCCGGTAAGCAAAAGGGAACCAAAAGAGACCAAATCGGAACTTGGGTCCAAAGGCACCGTAAAGTGCCGTAACGTGAGAAGGTGGTGGGAAAGCCTTCCAGTGACGCCTAGGCGTGATATACCAGGAGTTTTAGTGGCCTGAGACGAGTTTCGCACGTCTTCCTTTGCCGGTAAGCAAAAGGGAACCAAAAGAGACCAAAACGGAACTTGGGTCCAAAGGCACCGTAAAGTGCCGTAACGTGAGAAGGTGGTGGGAATGCCTTCCTTTGAGTCCTAGGCGTGAAATTCAAGGAGTTTAAGTGGCCGGAGATAAGGTTCGCACGTCTTCCTTTGCCGGTAAGCAAAAGGGAACCAAAAGAGACCAAAACTAGAACTTGGGTCCAAAGGCACCAGTAAAGTGCCGTAACGTGAGAAGGTGGTGAGAAAGCCTTCCTTTGAGTCCTAGGCGTGATATTCAAGGAGTTTTAGTGGCTTGAGACGAGTTTCGCACGTCTTCCTTTGCCGGTAAGCAAAAGGGAACCAAAAGAGACCAAAATCGGAACTTGGGTCCAAAGGCACCAGAAAGTGCCAGAACGTGAGAAGGTGGTGGGAAAGCCTTCCTTTGAGTCCTAGGCGTGATATTCAAGGAGTTTTAGTTGCTTGAGACGAGTTTCGCACGTCTTCCTTTGCCGGTAAGCAAAAGGGAACCAAAAGAGACCAAAACTGGAACTTGGGTCCAAAGGCACCAGAAAGTGGAAGAACGTTAGAAGGTGGTGAGAAAGCCTTCCTTTGAGTCCTAGGCGTGATATTCAAGGAGTTTTAGTGGCCTGAGACGAGTTTCGCACGTCTTCCTTTGCCGGTAAGCAAAAGGGAACCAAAAGAGACCAAAACTGGAACTTGGGTCCAAAGGCACCGAAAAGTGCCAGAACGTGAGAAGGTGGTTGGAAAGCCTTCCTTTGAGTCCTAAGCGCGATATTCAAGGAGTTTTAGTGGCCTGAGACGAGTTTCGCACGTCTTCCTTTGCCGGTAAGCAAAAAGGAACCAAAAGAGACAAAAACTGGAACTTGGGTCCAAAGGCACCAGAAAGTACCAGAACATGAGAAGGTGGTGCAAAAGCCTTCCTTTGAGTCCTAGGCGTGATATTCAAGGAGTTTTAGTGGCCTGAGACGAGTTTCGCACGTCTTCCTTTGCCGGTAAGCAAAAGGGAACCAAAAGAGACCAAAACTGGAACTTGGGTCCAAAGGCACCAAAAGAGAAGGTGGTGGGAAAGCCTTCCTTTGAGTCCTAGGCGTGATATTCAAGAAGTTTAAGTGGCCTGAGACGAGTTTCGCACGTCTTCCTTTGCCGGTAAGCAAAAGGGAACCAAAAGAGACCAAAACTGTAACTTGGGTCCAACGGCACCAGTACGTGCCAGAAGGGGAGAAGGTGGTGAGAAAGCCTTCCTTTGAGTCCTAGGCGTGATATTCAAGGAGTTTTAGTGGCCTGAGACGAGTTTCGCACGTTTTCCTTTCTTGGTAAGCAAAAGGGAACCAAAAGAGACCAAAACTGGAACTTGGGTCCAAAGGCACCGTAAAAGTGCCGTAACGTGAGAAGGTGGTGAGAAAGCCTTCCTTTGAGTCCTAGGCGTGATATTCAAGGAGTTTTAGTGGCCTGAGACGAGTTTCGCACGTCTTCCTTTGCCGGTAAGCAAAAGGGAACCAAAAGAGACCAAAACTGGAACTTGGGTCGAAAGGCACCAAAAAGTGGCAGAACGTGAGAAGGTGGTGGGAAAGCCTTCCTTTGAGTCCTAGGCGTGATATTCAAGGAGTTTAAGTGGCCTGAGACGAGTTTCGCACGTCTTCCTTTGCCGGTAAGCAAAAGGGAACCAAAAGAGACCAAAACTGGAACTTGGGTCCAAAGGCACCAAAGTGCCGTAACGTGAGAAGGTGGTGAGAAATCCTTCCTTTGAGTTCTAGGAGTGATATTCAAGGAGTTTTAGTGGCTTGAGACGAGTTTTGCACGTCTTCCTTTGCCGGTAAGCAAAAGGGAACCAAAAGAGACCAAAACTGGAACTTGGGTCCAAATGTGCCAGAAAGTGACAGAACGTGAGAAGGTGGTGAGAAATCCTTCCTTTGAGTCCTAGGCGTGATATTCAAGGAGTTTTAGTGGCCTGAGACGAGTTTCGCACGTCTTCCTTTGCCGGTAAGCAAAAGGGAACCAAAAGAGACCAAAACTGGAACTTGGGTCCAAAGGCACCAGAAAGTGCCAGAACGTGAGAAGGTGGTGGGAAAGCCTTCCTTTGAGTCCTAGGCGTGATATTCAAGGAGTTTTAGTGGCCTGAGACGAGTTTCGCACGTCTTCCTTTGCCGGTAAGCAAAAGGGAACCAAAAGAGACCAAAATTGGAACTTGGGTCCAAAGGCACTGAAAGTGCCAGAACGTGAGAAGGTGGTGGGAAAGCCTTCCTTTGAGTCCTAGGCGTAATATTCAAGGAGTTTTAGTGGCCTGAGACGAGTTTCGCACGTCTTCTTTTGCCGGTAAGCAAAAGGGAACCAAAAGAGACCAAAACTGGAACTTGGGTCCAAAGGCACCAGAAAGTGCCGTAACGTGAGAAGGTGGTGAGAAAGCCTTCCTTTGAGTCCTAGGAGTGATATTCAAGGAGTTTTAGTGGCCCGAGACGAGTTTCGCACGTCTTCCTTTGCACGGTAAGCAAAAGGGAACCAAAAGAGACCAAAACCGGAACTTGGGTCCAAAGGCACCGTAAAGTGCCGTAACGTGAGAAGGTGGTGGGAAAGCCTTCCTTTGAGTCCTAGGCGTGATATTCAAGGAGTTTTAGTGGCCCGAGACGAGTTTCGCACGTCTTCCTTTGCTTTTAAGCAAAAGGGAACCAAAAGAGACCAAAACTAGAACTTGGGTCCAAAGGCACCGTAAAGTGCCAGAAGGGGAGAAGGTGGTGAGAAAGCCTTCCTTTGAGTCCTAGGCGTGATATTCAAGGAGTTTAAGTGGCCTGAGACGAGTTTCGCACGTCTTCCTTTGCCGGTAAGCAAAAGGGAACCAAAAGTGACCAAAACTGGAACTTGGGTCGAAAGGCACCAGAAAGTGAGAAGGTGGGGGGATAGCCTTCCTTTGAGTCCTAGGCGTGATATTCAAGGAGTTTTAGTGGCCTGAGACGAGTTTCGCACGTCTTCCTTTGCCGGTAAGCAAAAGGGAACCAAAAGTGACCAAAACTGGAACTTGGGTCGAAAGGCACCAGAAAGTGAGAAGGTGGGGGGAAAGCCTTCCTTTGAGTCCTAGGCGTGATATTCAAGGAGTTTTAGTGGCCTGAGACGAGTTTCGCACGTCTTCCTTTGCCGATAAGCAAAAGGGAACCAAAAGTGACCAAAACTGGAACTTGGGTGCAAAGGCTCCAGAAAGTGCCAGAAGGGGAGAAGGTGGTGAGAAAGCCTTCCTTTGAGTCCGAGGAGTGATATTCAAGGAGTTTTAGTGGCCTGAGACGAGTTTCGCACGTCTTCCTTTGCCGGTAAGCAAAAGGGAACCAAAAGAGACCAAAACTGGAACTTGGGTCCAAAGCCACCAAAGTGCCGTAACGTGAGAAGGTGGTGGGAAAGCCTTCCTTTGAGTCCTAGGCGTGATATTCAAGGAGTTTTAGTGGCTTGAGACGAGTTTCGCACGTCTTCCTTTGCCGGTAAGCAAAAGGGAACCAAAAGAGACCAAAACTGGAACTTGGGTCCAAAGGCACCAAAAAGTGCCAGAACGTGAGAAGGTGGTGGGAAAGCCTTCCTTTAAGTCCTAGGCGTAATATTCAAGGAGTTTAAGTGGCTTGAGACGAGTTTCGCACGTCTTCCTTTGCCGGTAAGCAAAAGGGAACCAAAAGAGACCAAAACTGGAACTTGGGTCCAAAGGCACCAAAAAGTGCCAGAACGTGAGAAGGTGGTGGGAAAGCCTTCCTTTGAGTCCTAGGCGTGATATTCAAGGAGTTTTAGTGGCCTGAGACGAGTTTCGCACGTCTTCCTTTGCCGGCAAGCAAAAGGGAACCAAAAGAGACCAAAACTAGAACTTGGGTCCAAAGGCGAAAGTGACAGAGGGGGAGAAGGTGGTGAGAAATCCTTCCTTTGAGTTCTAGGAGTGATATTCAAGGAGTTTTAGTGGCTTGAGACGAGTTTCGCACGTCTTCCTTTGCCGGTAAGCAAAAGGGAACCAAAAGAGACCAAAACTGGAACTTGGGTCCAAAGGCACTAGAAAGTGCCAGAACGTGAGAAGGTGGTGGGAAAGCCTTCCTTTGAGTCCTAGGCGTGATATTCAAGGAGTTTTAGTGGCCTGAGACGAGTTTCGCACGTCTTCCTTTGCCGGTAAGCAAAAGGGAACCAAAAGTGACCAAAACTGGAACTTGGGTCCAAAGGCACCAGAAAGTGCCAGAACGTGAGAAGGTGGTGGGAAAGCCTTCCTTTGAGTCCTAGGCGTGATATTCAAGGAGTTTTAGTGGCCTGAGACGAGTTTCGCACGTCTTCCTTTGCCGGTAAGCAAAAGGGAACCAAAAGAGACCAAAACTGGAACTTGGGTCCAAAGGCACCAGAAAGTGCCAGAACGTGAGAAGGTGGTGGGAAAGCCTTCCTTCGAGTCCTAGGCGTGATATTCAAGGAGTGTTAGTGGCCTGAGACAAGTTATGCAAGTC